>BSBM01000008.1:14277500-14740000 GCA_027924585.1 Larix kaempferi
CCATAAAAGCATTTGGTTCATGTGCTTGTTGGATCTAATGAATTATTTTGGTGACATGCGCTTTTTCCAGCAGGTTAATCCTTGTACCGAGGAATTTAGTATATGTGACATTGGAAGTACACAAGATTTGGTTAGTAACCAGAAATACAATAGATAGTTAATACTATTAGTTTGATGAAATTTTAGCTTCCTCCAACTAATATGTTATATTAGATCAAAGTAATGCTAGCGACCTTTTTTTTCATTGTCACTAACAACTTCCAATTTTGTTTTGAAGTGTGGTAGATGATCACAAGTTAAGTGAGGGACTATTCCGTTTGTTTCACATAGGCTAGTCTACATCCTGATGTGAAAATCATGTATCCAATACTCAACCCGTTCCATCTTAATTGCCAAGTTCTTACTACAAATTTTTACATCGAATTCTGATATGACAACAAATTAGGATCTAAGCACAAATAGCTCTAAAAAGTAGCATTACCATACAATAACCCGCTTCCCATTGTGTTATAAGCATGCTAAATTTAAATCAATTTCTTGTTACAGGAAATTGAGGAAATTGATACACTGGCCTATAACTTTTCCAAATTACTTTATAAGACACTTGAAACAATGACCAAAGACCAATTTTTATTTTACAAATTCACTTTAGATTGTCAAAGCAAAAAAAATTGACAATTGACGTTCCGTTGATTGAGTTTTAATCTACTTCGCAGTGGTAACTCCATTTAGCAACAAGTAAAACTTAAATATGAGTTTCATATACAAATTTTCTAGAAGTGCATTGCATATGTAGCCTGTTTTAGAGAATATATTTTTATTTAACTCTCGTTTTCACAAACAACGACTAACAAAATCAATTTATCTATTATAAGTTGAGGGTGAACCAAACATATATTACATTTGCTGAGGGTATTGTCAAGACCGTGAGGTCATGTTTGCATGAATCTTCGTAATATGTATGGACTTTATGAGAATATGGACAAATTGTCTCTTTTATCTCTTTGTTCAGATCCCTGGGACCTCCACCTAACTGGAAATCAAATGTATGAATGCCATTTATATAGACCACAAGTTTCTCTATATAAAAGCTTTGCACAAGGTTAGTATTATTGTTACTCATGCAATTTCATTGGCTTGAATTTGAAAAGGGATAAAAGCATTAATACATCTCCTCTTATAGGTTTTTCATAGGCTAATACCAACATAGAAAATTGATCTTATCTCTATGTTCCTTCAGTACTCACCGAATATCCATTGTCCCCATGTAAGTGGCTATAATGAAATTGGAGTTTTCAAAGCAAGTAATATGTTTCAATAGTGCTATCCTCTTAATATGGTTTGTTTAAGTTTTATAACAGTTGACCCTTAACCTAATTTTATGGTGGAATTTGTTTAAATGCAGTTGGAAGCATGTGTGCATCCATTTTTTGATCCACTGTGCGATCCTAGGACTCAGTTTTCAAATGGCCATTTCTTCTATGCTCTTTCTGACTTCAAGTCAAAGGGTATTCAACAAACATCTTATGTTTCCTACTCTTGTTTTTTAGTTTTTGGATATCTTGAGATGATGCACTCAGGTGGACCGCCTGATCGTGAAAACTTGTCATTTCATACACTGGTGTTAGGTAGTAATATCATTTAGTTGGTTGGTTTCTCGGTAGTTGAATGAATCCTTTGCGATGTTTGTTTCTTGGTCAGAATGCAGTAGATGAGCTTGACAAGATCATTAAGGTCAAAAAGATGTATCTTTATGAAATATATCTTCTACATTTTTCAACATGCTATACTAGCATGAATGTTCGAAATATGTGTGGAATTTTTGAGAATATGGAAAAATGTCTCTTTAATGTATTTGTATACTAGCATGAATGTTCGAAATATGTGTGGAATTTTTTAGAATATGGAAAAATGTCTCTTTAATGTCTTTGTTTATCCGTGGACCCCCACCCAAGGGGAAATCAAATATATGAGTCCCAATTATACAAACCACAATTTTCATTGTATAAAAGCCTATCATTGGTAGAAGGTACTATGATTCTTACTCATGCAATTTCATTGGCTTGAATTTGTAGAAGGTACTATGATTCTTACTCATGCAATTTCATAGGCTTGAATTTGAAGAGGGGTAAAAGTATTAATACACATATTCTCATAGGTTTTTATCAAGCGAGTGCGAGCAGAGACAATTGATCTTATGTCTAGGTTCCTTCAGAGACAATTGATCTTATGTCTAGCTTCCTTCAGCACTCACAAAATCTCCATTGTGCCCATGTAAATTGCTATGATGGAATTCAAGTTTTCAAAGCAAGTAATATGTTTCAATAGTCCTGTCCTATTAATTTGGTTTGTTTAAGTTTATAGTAGTTGACCATTAACCTAATATTACTTCGTCTAAATGAAGTTGAAAGCTTGTGTGCATCCGTTTTTCGATCAGCTCTGCCATCTTAGGACTTGGGAAATGGCCATTTCTTCTCTGCTCGTTTTGACTTCAATCCAAAGGGTGTGACAAAAAACCTATTTTTCATACTCTTGTTTTCTAGTATTCCAATATGTTGAGATCATGCATTCTATGACTTTTTCCCTTTGAATCTTGTTTACCTTGTATTCATGATATATATTTTCCTTGCAGAATTAAAGGGAGCTACCCTTGAGCTTCTTTGGAAATTGATTCCAGAGCACAGAAAGAAGCAATTCCTACATCTTGGCTTCTATATATTGTTGCATATTATTGTATATCCTTTTTTGTCTTGAGCTAAGGAGCTTGATAATTTTTTATCGCTGGCACTGGTGTTCACAGATTGATGCTCAAAGAGGAAGCAAGACACTCTGAAGCAAGCATACCATCTTTTGGTTATTGGATTATGTTATAATCAAACCTTGCAGATTGGTTTACGAATCACTCTAGCTATAACACCGACTCAAATGAAGAAAACTTGGCACTTTCCAAAATAACATATGATGACCTACCCTTCCATTACCAATAACATTATGATGACCTACTCTTCCATCCAAATTGAAAGTAAAAAACTGAATACCCAATATGATGAACTAGCCTTTCGTGCATCCAAACTGAATGAACAAGTACAGAATAATGTCACTTCATTTTCGAAGTTAGCATGCTTAACTCAAGATTGACTTCTATTTCTTAAATTAACAACTCGTTGAGTCGACGTTTATATATAATCGAGTTCACGAATCCAATCTACGTGCTGGCTGTTATCGTAGATTTCTTCCCTTCCTTGATCATCGGCGAATGTAAAACTGTTATTAGAACACATACCTTCAGGCTCTTCCGTCTCTTCTGTCAATGACGTAGCAAGTCCCGTGCAGAACTCTTCTAATCCAAAGCCTGTCCAAGAAATGAATGGAGAAGAGAACATGAGATTACACTGGGGAGACAATAACTCCTTCAAATCACATAAACTCTCGCCTAATGGGGATGCATGTCTTGCAAAATCATCGCAATGTGGCGATTGCTGGACCGCTAAAGTGGACACAGAACAGTTAAAGTTTCTAACTTCTTCTGTTTCAACCAGATTAACATCCACGCCCGGATTCGAAACAGCTAGAACATCTTCCGTGATCGAATCGTTCACAAGTAAGACGTTGCACCGTGACTTGGAAGGGTTCGTACTTTCATTAATGGTAATAGGCAATTTGAAGGCATGATCTGAACTTATACCATTACTACAGCCAGAACCGTTCCATCCGTTTGGACTTACCATTTCAGAGTGTTTCACCCGATTTGTTATTCTGATGGGTACTGTGGTTTTGAACACATTTTTTTGTAGAACAGAAGGAGATTTTGAACATGTCTTTAGATTTTGCCTGGTGTTGGGTTGAGATCGGTTGCAGATTGAAAGCTTCTTGCTGAGGCGAGTGTTCCAGTAGTTCTTGATTTCGTTGTCTGTCCGCCCAGGCAGTCGTCCTGCTATCAGCGACCACCTGTATGTATGCATGTTAACCGTACGTCACAGTGATTTTGCCAACACTTTAAAAATTTTGGGCATAGGGAATTAACGAATTTTAGTGCGTGAATAATTGATGTTCAGTCATTCTCCACAAACCTATTGCCAAGAAGGCGATGCATCCGAATAATCAGATCCTCCTCATCGGAGGAAATATTTCCGCGTTTGATGTCGGGACGAAGATAGTTCAGCCAACGTAGTCTACAGCTCTTTCCACATCGGTTAAGGCCTGCAAAAAAAACTCTCTCCGCTTATTTAGCTATGAATACATTGCTGAGAGTGGATTTTTATTTAGCTATGAATACATTGCTGAGAGTGGATTCACCTGCTTTTTGGGGAAGTTTTCTCCATCCACAATCGCCATGAATTCGAATGTATTCAGTCAGAATCGTATCCTCCTCGGCGCTCCAGGGACCCCGGTTGAGCCCTTCTTTTGAGCAGCAAGGAGATGGAGCCATGATAGATATTTTGCTTCTGTTACTCCACAGCTTACAATCTATTCAACTGGGAACAGTAACAGTACTACCTTCTTTGTTTATCTTTTGCTGGGCCCTTTACTATATAGAAATCGCATATAGCTTCTATATTCGAAGCCACGAGGATCTCCTTCCCGGGAGAGTAGCTGCCGAGTCGCTTGTCAAGAGTGATTCAGACGCAGTAGAGTGATTCAGACGTAGTAGTAGGTGGGTTGGTGAAAAGTGATGGTTAAGTTTTTATAAGTTAAATCTAAATTTTGTGGGTTAGAGGTTGAGGCTGGGAGTCATACTAAACAGGCATCAGCGGTGGGACATTTAAGGTGGTCCTAATCTTTGCATAAACTTGATTTGAGTATCTCTTGTAGCACTTGTAATATGGATTTACACTTTGTATATTTCATATATTATATATTTTGTATCCTGGGGTTAGATAGATTTAGGTTATCAACATCTTAGAAGTAAGTAATAGTTTTTTTTATTAGTAAGTGTTGGAATTTTTTAATAAATGTAGTTTTTGATATTTTATTTATTTATAAATATTTATTTTAAATTTCAAAAGATTTCCATAAAATAAATTTAGTAAAAACATATTTATAATTCCATTCTAAATTGTAATAAAAATAATTTAGTTATAACTTAAAAACATTAAAAAATTCAAAAATCACATATGATTATCACGTTTATAGTAAAAATGTTGATAGAAACATATAGTTATAACTTAAAAACATTAAAAAATTCAAAAATCACATATGATTATCATGTTTATAGTAAAAATGTTGATAGAAACGTCTATAACATGCACAATAAAATGAGTATCATTAGAAAAGCTTTTTTTTTAATATTGAGTTTTTAAATATATAGAAATGTTATAGTTTTTAAATATATAGAAATGTTATAGTTTTTAAATTTTATATGTTAGATAAAATTATTAAGGATGAGTATATGATGTTGGTTGATTTTTTAGAATTGGAAAATTTTAGGGGCCAAATTTAGTCCATGATTTATTTTTCAACATTTTTTTCAAAGGTGATTGGCCCAAATTTCATGGGATATTATTTTTTACTCTAAAAATCCCAAAATTATCCAAAAACTATAAAAAGTCCTTAGAAATTTGACTATTCTTTTATAAATGACCAAACATTTTATGGTTGCAAATTTAAGAATTAGTAAGATTAGCCAAGGTTTCTACACTTTGAGAAAATTATGGATCCTTAAAATTTTCGCTAATTTAGATGCAACTAGATTTATAGAAAACTAATCATGTTTCTGCCATAACTTTTTTTCCTCAACCATTTAGTAAAAAATAATTTGTTGCACTACTAGACATTGACCTCTACATGCTATAAAAAATCCAATCAATCATCATTAGGTTAAGACCTCGAAAAAATGCACTCACACTTCACATACTAATTTGCTCACTTAGATAATTTTAAAAAATATTTAAAATTACTAATTTTATTTTGGAAAAATAGTGTTGCACTAGTACTATGTGTTATCCACGTGATTGTCAATTTTTGTATATGGATTTAGTCACTCAAAGGATGCACTAACATGGGCATATACCTTATGGTTTGCTAAAAAAAATGTCAATGTTAGAAAAAATCAAAATTGAGTTAGTTGAGAACATTTAAATAAATAAAATTTATATATTTGAAAATGTGATTCAATTTCCTATGTTCCATTTTTTAAATAGAAGCAAGATTCATTGTGTAGGTATGCCAATATACCCATGTAAGGAGGATGTCTATTTTTCATTTCTATTGCATGTAATGTGTAGAAAGAGATCATCATTAACTTACACTCACCCTAAGAATAATTGAACATGGATACGTCACATGTGTCACTAACAAGTTAAGTGTTATGAACAATATGTTACTTGTTCTCTATGCATGTGCAGTTGTAATCACTGGTTGTTTGCCATTATGATGCCGTAGGACCTACTATTGTGATGTTGTAGGACCTTTCATTATCAATACATTAGGTGCAAAGTTATTCATGCACCCGAAATGAGTTATCCATGCATTAGCTACCAATTATTTTTTATAATTGTTTATTTGGAATTTAGAACAATACACTTATCTCATCCTCTTGCGATCTAGATCCACCCCAAATTCTATGATAAAAACATCTATGGATATAATTATAATGTTTATAGGAAAAATGTAGATAGAAGCATCTATCACACTAAATAATGAGTATTATGACAAGAATATCTTTGATAAATAATTTTCTTAATTTGTATATAATTGTTGGAGTTTGAAATTACATGTGACTATAATGTTTATAATGGAAATTTATCTTTACTAATGAACATGGAGTTGTTAGAGTTGTTGTGATTTGAAATGATATGAGATTAAAATGATTATAATGGAAATTTATCTTTAGCATTGGGTATGGAGTTGTTAAAAAATAATAGTTAAATATATAAAAAGCAATAACAATTATTTTTTAAAAATATAAAATTAAAGTGATCATTAATGAAACTTAATTAGAATTAAAAATGTAAAAATGGAATGAATGGTTAGAATCCAAGACAAATTATGAAGCTATACATGTATAGTTTGTAGTTTGTTGTTGGATTAATAGATATTTTATTAAAAAAATAAATAAAAGTAAATGTAACAATGTATAATATTTCAAAAATAATTATTATATATGTTAGAAATCAATTTGCTTTATGAGTTCTGTCTATATAGATTTTTTTCTGATTTGAATTTATATAGATTTTCTTCTGATTTGAATCTATGACCTCTTAACAAAAAAAAAAATGTTATTAATAAATAGATCCACTAAAAATTTATTTAAACATTCAATCTAAAACCTTGACCTAACCACTCTTTCCAAAAACAACAACACCTTCACCTTTTTTATAAATAAATGGGTATTTACAATTTCTTTTTCAATAAATTGTATTGTATAAAGATGTTGCAGATATTACAAAGGAATTTCTTCTTCATTAAATTGTATAAAGATGTTGGTGATATTACAAAGGTCGTACATATGAGAGAGACATTAAACAGATCTTACAAGTGAGAGTGACATACAACCTATTCTGTACGACGGCTACTCTCAGAGGAAGTAATGGGCATCCAGCGAGAATCAAATGGCCAATAGCCACACAATGACGGCCACGTTGAGAACGTTAGAACCATCCATTGAGGATTGGTTGATTTAGGTTCTAGCCACAATAATCTCACTATCTCTAATGGAAAGAATTAACATGGATGAATTTAAAGAATTCTTAGATGTTTTTAAGAATATGGGTTTTTTATAAAAATTTTTAAACTTTAAAACAAAATTGTTAGATTTTTTAAGTTATATATATTTTAGTATTATTGTTATATTATTTTTATAATTTTGATATTTATATGTGTTTTATTTTGGATATATATTATTGTGATAGTTAGTGTGTAATAGTGATTATTATTTCACTGGACTATTTAGCTAATTAATACTTTTTTTAGGAGAATTAAAGATTTGATTAAACTTCTTTAATGTTGAAATTTGATTTTACATAAAAGAAATAATAATAATGTTCTAATTTTATGATTATTTATCAATTTATATTTAAATAAATCAATAATTAATTAATTTTAATTAACAAATTTTTTAAGAAGTAACATTAATAAATAAAAAATATATTTTATATAAATACAAATAATTTTTAAAACAAATTACACTATACTAAAAAAAGTATATATGGAGACCATGCGATAGGTATCGAATGAAGGGTGAAACACACACACACACAAATATATATATGCAATGAAAAGTAATTTAATTGCAATAAACCAATGATAGGGTTTCATTAAAATGTTTACAAATTACCTCATCTAGAATTATAATTAATTATAATCCTATAGGGGACAGACCCCTCATTGAACCCATGGGTTTCAGTTGGTTACTGAACACCCATAGACTTGGGAATAATATTTGAATATCACAACTGTTCTAACGATAAAGCAATAAACCTTAAGGATTATTGATCATGATACAGAGTAGAGATTATGAATCCATAATCTGTGTGATATTGCAGAATATCATTTCAAATTCTAAAACTATATGGTCCTGAATCTTGTGCGCATCGCATCGTTTGCTACAGCCTCTTCAAACTAAGTAGACAAGTATGGCACTTAATAGCATCGCAGTACTGCAATTTGTACTGAAAAATTCAGTGTTTAGTCTTTGTAACAACATCGGTATTTAGTCTCTGTGTTTAGTCGCTGATGACCACTTTGGAAGTGTGAGGAATGGCCAGCCTAAATAGAGTAGGGAGAGAGACTTCCAATATTGCCACTCCCCCTTCCAACATGATACTCATTTGAACATAAGAAGTATTGGAAAGGGATAGTGCAATCTAGGGCCCATGCTCCTACTCGACGTCTTCACTCCTAATCACTCTAACGATTGAAGGGTGAGAAAGGGCCAATGCTTCTTCTACTCCTTACTTAGATTTCAGAAGAGGGAGAGAGGCCCAGTGTAAATAGAATAGGGTGATACAGGGCCAATGTTTCCACTCCCCTTTACAATAGTCTAAGGGAGTTCCCATGTTATCATTCGAATGAAACAAGTGTAAGGAAAGGGCTAGTTCTCCTTGACCCTTTGTCCCGTAAAATACTAGAGCAAGAGAAAGGGATAGTTGTTCACTCAAAGACCAAGTCTAGAGTTTGAGAAAGTGAAGATGATCTGTATCCACGTCCTCGCTCCTCATCACTCTAACCATAGAAGGGTGAGAAAGGGATAGTGCTCCTTCTACTCCTTAAAATTTAGAAGTGTGAGGAAGGGATAGAACAATTTAGAATAGGGTGATAAAGGGCCAAAGTTTCCACTCCTCCTCCCAACAATCTATGGGAGTTGCTCACTCAAATTACAAGAGTTTGAGAGAGGGCCCATTTTCTTTTTCTTACTATGTCCTAAAATTACTCGCTTGTTGGAAAGTGAGGCCAACTCATATCCTCCTATAAAAGGGTGAGAAAGGGCTAGTGCTCCTCCTCCTTACTCAAACTACAAGAATTCGAGAAAGGGAACATGCTCATTCTCCTGGAAAAAGTCTAAGTGAGTGCCCATGCTACTCATTATAATGTGGTGTTGTTCCTACAAAGTGCAATTTTTTATTCCAACAGTGTAATTTTGTATTCAAAGGTTTTTGGAATTTAGAAAACCTAATTTTTGGATTTAGAAAACCTGTTTTTGTTTTTTTTGCAAATGAATGAAGTCTTGAATTAGACTAGATTTAATGAATCATTTTGGGACACCTGGTCACAAATGGAGAATCATTTTGGCTGCAGAGTTGCGAATAATTTTGGGTCGTGTGGTCACGAATGGAGAACCATTTTGGCCGCAGAGTTACGATAATCACTTTAATTTATATTGCTCCATTATAACTGCGACATCGCACCGAAGATATATCACACAACGATTCCCTGCCTCTTTAGTGCTTACCCCGTCCGTTATATGAGTTGTGGTTTTTGTGCCCACGTAGGAAAATCCATAGAAAATGATGTCATCCATTAGGCACTACACCTTAATTGCATTTAATGTCCTTTAACCATCTTGTGAGTGGTAACGAATGATCCCAAATATTACGCATGATCACACATTTAATATCCTTTCACCATATCACGCGTGGTAACGAATCCAGTCAACAACTCCCAGTGTTATGGAAACGAGAGTCATCATGAATAATTAGTGTTCATTTACTTAATTATGCGATGAATAATTAGTGCACATTTACTTAATTATATGGTGAAAATTATTCATCCCGTTGCATGCCAGTTAATGCTGTGGCGGTAGCACTACTAGCTGTTGGATATCAAGTAATACTTTCACCCTGTAGGGAAACATTTAATGCGGCAGTGGGGTGCGTATACACCATTCCATTGGACATACAATCTATTCTGTACGACGGCTACTCTCAGAGGAAGTAATGGGCATCCAGCGAGAATCAAATGGCCAATAGCCACACAATGACGGCCACGTTGAGAACGTTAGAACCATCCATTGAGGATTGGTTGATTTAGGTTCTAGCCACAATAATCTCACTATCTCTAATGGAAAGAATTAACATGGATGAATTTAAAACAAAGTTTTATTTTTTATAAAAATTTTAAAACTTTAAAACAAAATTGTTAAATTTTTTAAGTTATATATATTTTAGTATTATTGTTATATTATTTTTATAATTTTGATATTTATATGTGTTTTATTTTGGATATATATTATTGTGATAGTTAGTGTGTAATAGTGATTATTATCTCACTGAACTATTTAGCTAATTAATAGTTTTTTTTGGAGAATTAAAGATTTGATTAAACTTCTTTAATGTTGAAATTTGATTTTACATAAAAGAAATAATAATAATGTTCTAATTTTATGATTATTTATCAATTTATATTTAAATAAATCAATAATTAATTAATTTTAATTAACAAAATTTTTAAGAAGTAACATTAATAAATAAAAAGTATATTTTATATAAATACAAATAATTTTTAAAACAAATTACACTATACTAAAAAAATTATTATTGAAATTTTATTATAAATATCATATTACATATATCTAAATAAAAACTATCAAGAAAAAATAAAATAAACATTTAATGGATTTTAATTAAATTTTATTTTATTTTATTTAACTAATTTAAAATAAATAAAAATCTTAAACAAAATACTTTGTTTGTTTAATTAATAATAAATAAATAATAATTAAACTCAATCAAAATCAACTGCATTCAATTATAGTTATTAAATCATAGTAGTGTAAATGTTAAGAATTGGTTGCGCAGAGGGCTGTGCAGAATATGGGCTTTGCAGAGTGCTTTCAACTTTATGCAAAAAAAATTCTCTCTCTCTCTATATATATCTTTTTGAATGCATGCGTTAGAAGTTCTTTCTTGGATTTTTAAAATTTTTATTAGGTGTAGAGACTTGTGTGAAATATCCCGTTGGAGATTAGGTTTATGCAAAAGGTTCTCCACATATATATTGAAATTCTGTGATGATGTATTATAATTTTATTTGGATTTCTTTTTTTAATAGGTGTTTTCTATATTGAAACCAAAGTTTGTGTGTGTTATGCCACTTTGTTATTTACTTTGAAGTGGGTATTGATAGAATTTTTTTGTAAAGTGATCATGATACTTTGTCGATTTAAATAAGAATAGTCCAAGTTTTTGATTGAAGGTTGAAATTAATTTTCATGTGTTTTAAGAAAATATATGGTTCAATGCTAATTGTTGGAAATGACTAAATCTTAAACCATCTTTGATACCAATTGAAGGATGGGGCAGAGCCAAAACCACTATGCTACCCAACTAAAACAGCACATAGGCGAGCCTACAGACTCCCTGTACACAAAACATACAACATACACATAGACACTGAGCACACAATGGAACTACACATAAAATTTTATTTTTATTCATCCACACATATCTAACCACCAAATAAAATTACAAAATGACTATTTATACATAGATGAAATATTTTCATGGCAACCAACAATTTCCTTCGAGCTATAAACTATTACAAACACAACATTATAAGCACTGACAAAACCATGCTCTGATTGAACCATCAAGCTCCACCATCGACGTTTCAATTTCGAGCCATTCATTTCAACTTTCAATACAAACCTCCGCATGACATCCATGTGTCACATTGTGACTAGTTGGCAGCCCATTCCTTTCGGTCTTCTCCATCGGGCCTCCATGTGATGACTCCTTTTTAAAACTCCACTACTTAACTCTGTAATATTGAGGAGTGCCCCATCGAGACTCTCTAGAAGAACTTCAAACTTGTGTGGTCAATTTAAACTCTACTACGCAAACTCCAATATGATGACATGTGTCATATTGAACTTCTCCATCAGAGTTTCTATTATGTGCACACATACATAACTTCGGTACTCTGGGTCCAATATGGTATTGTATTTTACCTGTCAGGATTTTCCTCCATTACAATTTTTTGCTCCTCCGATATAGCCACTGCAATAGACACTCAACCTTATCCATGTGTTTACATCTGATTCTCGATCATACCTTATCTCTAAGGGATCATCCCGAGCATCCCCTTTTTTACGTCCAATATGGTATTATGGGTACTCCAATATGCAATCAGACTTTGCCACGTGTCACCTCATTAGGGTTTCTAGTTGAACCTTCCACATGAACACATTATTTTGAAATCCGACGATTGAATTATGACATCCTATCTCATGTTGCCATGCGTCGACTCTTGATTCGCTATTGGCATTATTCTATCAGACCTTTCTGAGCTCCTCGTCACTTAGCCAAATTTTCATTTTTTATCGATGCTTCTGTTGAGCAAATCTACTGCAAATCCATATAGTGGCATTCAATTCAGTAGATATAAAATTAAATGTTAATTGAGACTAGAAGAAACACTATTATTGCTCACCTACAAACTTCTTCAATGCGATTGAAGACACCAATGCGGTTGGTACTTGACATGATTGAAACCGATCATGATCTCCATTATTTCTTCTGCATAACACCTTTTGATGCAATTATGAACCACCTTACTACGTGACCAATTGAACTTATTGATGGCTAAACCGCCATGCTTCCTATTTGGATAAACTTATCTTCATTATGACTGCATAACTGCGTCGACTGATTTCAATGACTGATACAAGAATTTGTGATATAATTACTCCCAACATTCTCCCCCTTAATTATGTCTTCAACACCAATAAAAACATCACATCTTCTTCGGCTTCTTCAACAATTTTATCATTTGCTATTACTGAGCAATTTCACTTCGACTCTTCTTAGATATAACAAAATTAACTATAATGATACAACATAAAAATAAAGTTACACACATGCCTAAAAGCTTACCAAAAACATCAAATACTTGACAAAAATTCCCTACTAGTCTCAGTCTCATCTAGGCTGATACAATTATTCATAAAATTTAAATATTCAATTTCTTCTTCTTCTTCGGGCTCCATACCTGAAACTTTGTGATCTTCGTCGCTTCTCTTTATCTTATTCTTCCACTTCCAGGCATCCTCGAATGCTTATGGTATTCTGTCTAGGCTATCTTCTTTTTTCACTATGCTATTGATGCACTATCTCTGCATTCTTCCACAATTCCATCTCCAAATCTTCTCCATCTTTGCTTCTCTACTGCAAGAAGCTTCCTCATTTTTCATCTATGATATTCAAATGTTCACACCATCATGCTTTTTAGCCATATACTTGTCCTTTGCATTGTTAGTACTGCAAATTTTCTCATGCTTAGTTATATTAGTGCACAATCACAAACAAACAAATCATTAAATAAATCATGGACCTTTGTATGGTCCTTCTCCTTTTCTTTCACGTGAGTATCTCCTGCAATCCTTCTTTCACCATTTTTTTTCCCCGAAAAAAAAGCGTAATTTCATTTCATCCTTAAGAGTACGAAATTACATAGAGAGTCATCACTCAGATTGAGTGTTTGAGGTAACTTTGAAAAATAGTAATGCCCATGTCTGAAAAAAGTGAGATGTTCTCACCACATGAGCATTAACATCTATTACATCATGTTGGATGATAACAGGTAAAATAACGATATAATTATCATAGGTTTTTTACAACCCGTGTGAATCGTTTAGTTGCAAAAAAGAAACTAGTAAATATATACAATCAGTTATGATGAGCAGTGTACATAGTAAGTACAGCGATTTTCCAAAAAACATAGAGGGCAAAAACATAGTTCAGTCTATGAAGGGCCTGTGGTATAGATCCCTGCTGACCCCATCCAAGTATTCATTAACTTTCCAGATGCCGGGAGCTAGAAGCAGTCCTTCCTTCGAGGCTTTGTCCGCCTCTGAGTTGTTTTCCCGATAAACATGCTTGCAATTAAAAGTATCAAAGGTGTAAGAGACATTCTAAATTTGTTGTAAAACCCTAGCAAGTTTCCGATTGTTGCATTGATACAATCCATTGACCCAGTTAATCACATTCAATGAGTCCCCAAAAACAGTAACAGTTCTGACAGTGTGTTCCAAAGCGAAAGAGAGTAAGAGCTTGAGGTTGAGAATCTCAGCCCAGTTGTTGGTTCCTCTCCCTATTACAAACGACATGACAAAATAATGTGAAGGGGACAAAAAAAGGAGCGCCCCTCCCCCACAAAGATAGTTCTGACAAGCCCCGTCGAAAAAACCCCATGGTTGAGTTGGATCGTGGTCTATGGGTTGTATGTTCCTATTTGAGATGGTCTGTTTGCATCGATGGAGAGATAGGTGGATTCCGCAGCTGTTGATGGCTACAGAAGCTGGTAAACCCACTTTATCCGAGAATAGGTAGTTGTTCCGGGATAACCAGACGCCCCAGAAAATAATAGAGGGAAGGCCCTTATAAGAAGCAAACACAGAGTTAACAGTCCAACTTCGCCAAGCCTCAACAAGGGAGTTCCCTTCCCACCGAAAATTTACTTTAAGGATCCGAGACACCACCTTCCAAACCTCCTTAATGAAGCTACAGTGGAGAAATAGGTGTAATACATTCTCCTCATATTGAGAACACAGATAGCACCTGCTAGGACCCTGTAGGTTTCTTTTTTGCAGGAAATCCCAAGTAAGAATTCTGTTAGCCAAGATACACCACAAAAAAATGCGAGCTTTGAGAGGGCTCTGCAATCTCCAAATAGATTTCCACCACCATATCGGTTCCCTGTCCCAAAAGTTTGCGCTGATCCACTGATAGCCATATTTCGGGGAGTAAGTACCCGAGGGATCCCCGTCCCAAATCAAGGTATCGTCTGCATCTTGGAGAAAGATCTGATCCCTGCTGAGAGCCCGAAAATAAGTTCTGAGTTCATTCTCCAAGTCCAAGTTTAATCCAAAGGTTTCAGCACGCCTCCAGACAGGCCTTCCCATCCAGTAATGATCCTCATCCGCCAAATGATGGAGAACAGTAATATGACGCTGCCGCAGTTCCATGATGAGTCCCTATGACAGGAGATGCTGTGCAACGCAGCCAACCCAAGGATCTCGGACAACCCTCAATCGACGCCCATTACCAACATCCCAAACAAGGTTCTGTTCGATAACATGGAAGGAGGAGACAAGAGCTTTCCAAATGACAGACCCCCCTTTATGTGTCTTAAGCGGGGACCTGATCCAATCCTCCACCGAATCTGGTTCAATGTATTTGAGGGTCATAATGCGAGCCCAGAATCCTCCAGATGTGATTAACCTCCATCCACATTTGGCAGCCAAAGCTTGAGAGAAAAAGAATATGTTTTTTAGTCCCCAGCCTCCCAGAGCTTTGGGGGTAGCAATTCGTTCCCATTTCACCCAAGGCGTCACATGAGCATCCTCCTTTCCATTCCACAAGAAACGAAAACAAATTTTCCTAGCAGCTTCCAGAATCCCCTTAGGTATCCAAGCAAGGGACATCCAATATACTGGAATGGCTTCTAGTACCGACTTCACCAAAATCAATTTGCCCGCACAGGAGAGCCACCAGAAGCTCCAACATTTGAGTCTTTTTTCTAGCTTTTCCAAGAGCCAAGCCCAATCATGTTTCAGATAATTATTAGGCTTTAAGTGAAAACCCAGGTAACGTAACCCCTCCGAAAGGTTAAGGAGCTGGAAGGGGAATAGGTCAGTAAAGGTGTGTATTTCCTCCTCATCCAGGAAAGAGACCGTAAGGGTAGATTTGTCGTTGTTAATTTCCATTCCGGTTGTAGCGGAGAAGAGATCCAGGATTTCTTTAAATTTAACTGCCTCCCCTCTAGAGCCAGAGCAGAAGATCAGAATGTCATCCACAAAGAGCAGATGTGTGAGCGAGGTGCCCGGTGCCACCAGGAGTCGTTCAATATCTCCCATGCGCTTAGCTTCCTTAATAGCCCTGCTCAAGCTTTCAGCCACCAGTAAAAATAACAGAGGGGATAAAGGGCATCCCTAGCGTAATCCTCTGCCATAGTGGAAGAAAGGAGTCGCTGCACCATTCATAAGTATCAAGAAAGAAACAGTGGAAATACAGCTCATGATCCAGCGAATGAAACCAATCTCGAAACCCAAATGTGTTAGCATAAGACGGATATAAAGCCAACTGACCTTGTCAAATGCTTTAGAAAGATCAATTTTGAGAATTACACCTTTCTGCTTGCTGGATTTGATGCTGTGTAGTCCTTCCTGCGCTAAGCCAATGGCTTCATGAATCTGACATCCTTCAAGAAACCCAAACTGTTCCTCAGAGATGTGTGTGGATAATATAGGTTTGAGTCTACGAGCGATCACCTTAGTGACAATCTTATACACACAGTTGCAAAGAGAGATGGGACGAAAATCATTGAGCCTGGATGGGGTGTCCACTTTGGTAATAAGGGCTATGAAAGTGGAGTTTATGCTGGCGGGAATTTTGCCTTCCCTCCTGGAATCCTCAACAAGCTGTAATAGATCTTCACCAATAATATCAAGAAGAGCTATAAAGAACTCAATCGTCCATCCATCCGGCCCCGGACTTTTGTCCTTCTGAAAGCTGCGTAACTCTTCCTTCAGTTCATCCATAGTAACGTTTTCCATCAGCATCCTGTTTTCCGCCTCTTCAACAAAGCGGGGGAAGAGTTGAGCAACTCTGATAACCTCTTCAATATTTCACCCTGTTGTTGGCTCTGAATAGATCCTGAAAGTGATTAACTCCAATCCCTGCCAAACCCTCAAAGGTGGCCTGGGAATTACCATCTGTGTCTTCAAGGCTCCAGATAGTGTTGACAGATCTTCTACCTTTAGCATAAGCATGGAAAATTTTTGTGTTTTCATCTCCGGTCTCTAGCCAAATGGCCCTGCTTTTAAGCCTCCAAGCCTCTTCGTTGTGAAGTAGAATCCTGTTCCTCTTGTCCATTAGCAAAACAAGATGTTCCTTAGTATCCTGTGAGATAAACCCACCTCCAGAGCCCCCCAAAATGTTGGAAATGGCCTCTTCAATGTCCTTAAGCTCCTTGTCCTCCCGTCTTCTCTTGGCTGTAGCCCAAGTTTTGATAGGTTCCTTGAGTAATTTGATGTTCTTCGCAAAATGAAAGGCTGCAGTAAGATTGGATCCCGGATGAAAAGGTAACCAGTGCTGATGTATCAATTCAAAGAAGGTTGGGTCCTCCAGCCAAACCTTGTTGAATTTAATGGGAGCGGGAGGTTTGTTAGGCCCAGCCTTCAGTTTAAGAAAAATCGGATCATGATCTGAGCATCCCCCCGACCCAATCCATTTCCTAACAAAGAAAAAAGTCTCTACAAGTTCAGAAATAAGAAAACGGTCCAACCTTTTAGCCACTCTTTCCAAACCAGCTCTCATGTTCCGCCAGGATGGCTTCAGGGATACCGACTCCACATCAATCCAGTTGCCATCAGAGAGCTTCCGAATAAAAAAATTTGTAAGAGGGTCCACTTGAGCATGTGGCCCCCAAATCTCAGCATGCCCAAGAGAAAAATTAAGATCCCCTCCCAGAATCGTAGAGTTGCCGTTGAGCAGATCTTTATCCAGCAGAGCATTCCAAAATGGTTCACGGTCACAGTAAGGACCATAAATGTTGACAATAGTAAAGTGTTCAACAAAATCCAAAGACTTGCAGGTCATGCCTAACACAGAGTGCATTCCCCAAATGGTGGAAACACACACCTTAGCTTCATTCCAGCCAATCGCCAAGCCTCCTGAGCGTCCCCTGGAATCCAAGCCCTCAAAACCCCAACCAGGGAACCAAACCTTAAGTTTATTGACAGCATTAACCCCACTACACATAGTTTCTTGCAGTAGCAAAATATCAGGATGTTCCAGTTGCATCATCCTTCGCAGAACTAGTCTTTTGGAGGGACCAACAAGACCTCGGTAGTTGAGGGACATGATCTTCATCGGAGCCCTTCCTTGTGGGAATTCACCGCTCTAAGTGCCCTTTCAATAGACAATTGTTTACCTTTCTTAAGGTCCGAACAGGCTCTGGTTTTAGCATGGGAAAGGAAAGATTTCCTTCCTCTGGGGTTGCAAGGTTTTGGTTTTACTTTCCCCAGCCCCCCACAGGAAGTCTGGTCAAGGATCTCAGGAAGTAACCCGATTTCGAGGAGCCAATAGGAGAAGCTGGTTCAGGAGAGGAAGTCTCCGAATCAGGGGTGAGTTCAAGTCTAGTAACCGGGGAGTAATCAAGTAGTGGAGGATCCACAACATGGTGTGAATCTACAGGAATTAGCGGGGTCGAGAAGGAAGACAGCATCTGAGGGGAAATGTGCAAATTCTTAAATCCATCCACCCAATCCTGACCAGAAAAAGTAAAGTTTTTAAAAATAAGACAGAAGGAAGGGTTGGAAAAAGTAACAGAAGTAGCACCTGCAGCCAAGTCTGGTGTCTGAAGAAACGATAGCAGAGGACCCTCCTGTGCCGGATCCCGAGATTGTGTAGGGTGCGGTTCTTCAACAACAGCAGTGATACCTGCATCCGGGACCGAGCCATCCTCAGCCTCATTTTCAGCGACCTCCTCTCCACCCGAGGGGACAACACCATCCGACCGACTCACCAATGGCGTCGGCAAATTTGAATGTTTGTGACCCTACAGACCCTCAGAATCCTCATCCGATTCCAACCCCTCCTCCTTGGCCACCACCCTGCGCTTCAATGTGTTACCAAACCGCATACGAACAGGAACAGAGCATTCGACAGCCAGATGCCCGTATTCATGGCATCGCCTACACCTGAATGGCACATTCTCATAGTCTAGTGTCTGAACAAAGGTATAGGGTCCCCATTTCAGATCCATAGTCTCATAAATCCCATCTCTGACGTTGATGCTCACCAGAATGCGCGCCACCTTCTGCATCGTCGTTGCCACAAAGGAGAAGTCAGCATCCAGGTAAGATCCCAAAATGTTTCCAATCCTTCTGAAGTGTTCCTCTGACCAGTAGTGAATAGGTAGTCCCGGTAGCCTAACCCAGAGCGGGATAACATCCATTCTTTCACGGCTAGCGTCAAATAGGGGGTTCCACGGCTTCAGCAAGAGTGGGACTTTCAGAATAGACCAGTTAAGGCTTAAGGCCCATTGTGCATGTGCATCCGATGAAAAGTGGAAGGAAAACCACCCACCTGAGAGCCCAACGACACGAGGGACGTACCCGCAATGTCCCAGCCAAGCCCCGGAGGCCCACGAGATCACAGTCCTGTGACTAACAGGCTTACCATAGACCCTTCCAACCAACACCGATTTAACCATCCCGATAATCTGGTGCATGCCAATGTCTTCCCCCAGCACGTAATTAGGTGCCTTACCCGAGTTCTTAAGCCATTTCCTCCGGCTCTTCACCCGGGGATCCTTAGTAAATAGACCTGCTGATCCCCCTTCTCGACCGCTGAACCGCTGATCAGAGTCCCCAGATGGACTTGAAAACCCTCTCTGTTCAGCAAAATCCAAGTTGGTTGCAATGAACCCACCGGGATGTAACGGCGAGCCTCCCCTACGCTCCTCAATACCCTCCGCCTCGGCTCTGAGATCCTGCACTGAAGATGGAGGATAGTCACTGTCCACGGAGATGATGAAATCCGGCAGTTCACCGATGCCTGCGCTCAATGGCTCCGGTGATGGTGAGGTGCAGAACCCCCTAACCCCCCAAATGTTCACAGCATGTGTCTCAGGTGATAGACGGGTGGCAGACCCTTCCCAGAACGGAGAGCTGGTTTGAAAAGGTTGTAAGACGGTCGCCGGGAGGGGTTGAGGTCCATCAGGAGGCCGCTTACTAGCAAAACCACTGAACCCTAAATCGCCTGTCTCCTCCTGATACCGAAAAGCGCCAGGTGGCGAGCACCAGATATCCTGATGTTGCAAGCTGTCACTACTATAGTCGACTTCGTCCATTGAATCCCGAAACGGAACCCTAAACGGAACAGATGCCGTCGCAAGGGTAAACAGTAAAGAGTGAAGATAAAACAACTCGGTAAAAGAATAAACCAAACCTTTTTACCAGGGTAGAAATCCATCTGGGATGGCGTGCCGTGGTTCGTACAGGCTGACGACCTGCGCTCGTCTGCAGGTTGCCTCCCAAAGACCGTTGCTCTCCATCGCTCCCTCCCCTATGAAAATTCCTTAAAACAATGATAGTGTTATCCCAATCCTTCTTTCACCATTATGCAGACTAACTACTACATTCTTCAACCCATCAGTGTATTCATAATCAATATATCTTTCTTTATCTATTTTTGCAAGTTCATGAATGACTTGCTTTCCCTCATCTTTTCCATTATGCTTCCATGGACTATACAACTAGTCCATGCTATCTACTACATCAACTATTTCTCCATGGAAGCTTCACCATTTATCTCCATACCCTAAGACAAGTACTCTTCCAATGCACTCATTTCATTGCTTGCCTCAACAAGGAACCCATATAGTTTTTCAAATATTCCCTCAACAATTTCTCCAACAACCTCGGTTGTTGTCTTCACTACATCTTCTTCTATGGAAGTATGGTCTACATATGACCTCGACTGATATATCCACTCCTCAAGGAAACTTATCTCCTTCTCCCAATAACACCAACCTTCTTCTCTACCTCCATTCTCTATTGTAGTTAAAACCACTACAACAGGATCCACGACATTATGCCATTCTTTCCTTTCAAGACACATGCAATCTATCTCCTCCAATGCAAAATGATTTACTCACATAAATTCCTCAGCAATATTTAATTCTTCAATCTTAAAAATAAATTCAGCTTCACACTCTGAGGTCAATTTACTTACCTTTTTCCTACTAATAGGTTCATGGTTTCTCTCTTCTGCAACAAAATCTTCATCTCTTTCTACAACAATTGTTCCACTAATCTCATCTTCTTCCACTCCTACTGCAACCTCAAGGGATTCACCATCATCTTCCTCCACTAGGATGTTTTGCACAACTTTTTTGATCTAGTTTCTATAGCACCTCTATATAGTGCACATTCGTGACACACCACACATCATCAACAACTTGCTGGATTCTCCAAAGTATAGAAGGCTATACTGTAAGTACTACAACCATAATACACATGTGTCTAACCACTGTGGGATTCAACCTTCCTCATTCTGCACATTCTCTATTTTGTTGATAGAAACATCACAATCCTCACTCTTCTATTCTCTCTCCTTCAATAGAGTCTATAACAACCTCTTTAGGTTCTACAACTTCTACAAGAGATACAACATTCCCTTCTTCTATGAACTTTTTATTTCCTTCTACAACAACATCATCCACTTCCATATACAAACAATGGGATTCACCATCAACATGTGCATGATCTCATTCCCACGCAAGAGCTTCTTCAAAATTATCCATAACATATGCAAGGAGTTCTACCTCTTCAACCTCAACATCGACTGGTGTAATTGTATATTGGGATTCACAACACAATTCACAATTTTCAGCTTATACTACCAACTTTCCCACAGATTCCATTATAGGCTTCTCACTGCCCCTTACACCATACTCCATCTTCAAACTTTCCCACACTTCTCCACTAGTGGCGGATTTAGCAATTGCATGAAGCGTATTGTGATCCAAGGATTAATTGATGAAAAATAAAGCTAAGGCATCCATAGAATCATGTCGTGGGTCACAATATCCATTCACACCAAAACTCCACAATCCTTCACAATGAAGGAACACTTCCATCTTTACAAACAAGACTTCAAAATACTATCAATAAAGTGTGGGGGTGATCCAAGATCAATTCTACTCCCATCATATTCATCTTGTCCTTTATCATCTCCATGGTTTAAGGGCTCTTCTTCTTATAGGTAGAACCTCCCCATATACTTATGCAAAATACTCTACTTTGGCTCTCCTATTTATTCTCTTGATTTGTTTGAGTCTTCATTGTTGACCCATATCTCCTTTTACAATATTCTACTCAACAACTTACTCCTTAACCATGGAGTTAACAACAACACTTCAACCTCTTTAGGACTGAATCATACAACCCGTATACTAGCTTCATCTTCGACAGTCACAATTGACAAAGAACCTTGAGCTTCTGCTTGACTTCTCAAAACACAACATAGGCTGCAACCTAAACATAAAAGTTTCATTTGTGGCTTTAGCATACATAGCCCGGCTCCATTATACTCAGTCATGAGGATTTCTAGAAACAACACACTAGATAACCTCTAGTTGAATAGACCTTCTCTTCCAACGACCAACAAACACACAAACTACCTCTTACTTAAACATGAGACATACAGAAACAATACCCAAAACAAGATTCACATAAGACTATCAAGACAAAAAAATTCTACTACACCAGGGACTTACTTCCCGTAAAGTAACTCACATGCTACTGCTCACAATACTTAACCTTACTTTGTTGGACAACTAGTACCACAAAAAACAATAACAAACAACTTTCAGACCAAAACATCACTAATACTCATAGATGTACAAATATGCCCTGCTCACAACTAGAGCGAACTCTACACAACCTACATGGGCCTGTTCTAACCTCTCGACATCTAACACACAAGTGGAGGATAAATGAGATCAATAAGATCTAAGAGCACAAATGGCTCAATCGACAAACCAAGGATTACAAAATAAATTGTGACCTATGACTCAAGACTTCCAATCAAGAAAAAAATTTCCCTTCAACCTAACTAGTTGGATAAAACCAAATTGTATGTGGCGGAACAAAGCTCAATATCAACAACATGGCTCTATATTCATCTCTACTGGTTAGATTAAAAAAAACATATAACCAGCCGAGACTACCTCAATGCCAATAGACCTGCTGTGATACCAGTTGTTAGAAATGACCAAAGCTTGAACCAACTTTGATACCGATTAAAGGATGAGGTAGAGCCAAAACCGCTCTACCACCCAACTAAAACAACACATAGGAGTGCCGTCAAACTCCCTATACACAAAAGATGAAACATAGACACATAACATAGCACACAATGAAAATGCACAATTTTTTTTCTTTTTATTCATCCACACATATTTAAGTAACCACCAAATAAAATTAAAAATCGCATATTTATAGGTGAACAAAATATTTTTGTGTCAACCATAATTTTCATTCAAGACATAAACTATTACAAACACAATGGCATAAGCACCAAAAAAACCATGCTCTGATTGAACCATTGGGATCCAACATCAATGTTTCAATTTTTGGCCATTCCTTTCAACTACCAATACAAACCTCCACATGATTTCCACATGTAACACTCTGACTGGCTAGCGGGCTATTCCTTTTATCCTTCTACATTGGACCTCCACGCGATAATTTCTTTTTACAACTCTACTACCAAAATACGTAATGTTAACACATGTCCCATTGGGACTCTCCAACATACGTACAAACTTGTGCACTAAATTTAAACTTTGCTACACAAACTCCGATATGTCTACATGTGTCCCATCAGACTTCTCAATCAACATTTCTATTATGTCCACAAATTCATAACTCCAATACACTAGTTCTAATATGCTGTCGAACTATACCCATCGGGCCTTCCCTATATCACAACCTTTTGCTCCTCCAATATGGCCACTCTGATAGCCACTTGGTGTTATCGATGTTGTCATGTCCAATTTCTGGTCGGTCCTTATCTCTTGGGGATCTTACTGACAAATCCCTATTTTAACTCCGATATGGGCACTCTGATACCCAATCGGACTACCACATGTCACCTCATCAGGGTTTCCAGTTGGAACTTCCACATGAACACATTGTTTTTAACTCTTATGATATTTGACTTTTGACACCCTCTCTCTGTTCCCACACATCGACTCCCGATTCGCTATCGAAATTATTTTATCAGACCTTTTAGAGCTCCTTGAAAGTTAGCCAATTTTTCATTTTTTCTCTACGCTTATGTTGAGCAACTCTAATGTGAATCCATAAAGTGACATTTAATTTGATAGAATACAAAATTAAATATTCATCAAGACTGGAAGTGGTGCCATTATTGCTCACCTACAAACCTTTTCAATCCAATTAAAGACACCCATGCAGTTTGTACTTGACATGATCTAAACCAATCATGATCTCTATTACTACTTCTGTAGAGCACCTTTAATGCAATTATGATCCGCTTTACTGCCTGATCGACTGATCTAATTGATGGCTAAAGTACCATGTTACCTATGTGGCCGAACTTATTTTTGATCTAACTTGGCAGATCTCAAGCCTTGCAATTACATAACCGCGCTAACTGACTTCAATACTTGATACAACAATTGGTGAGATAATTAATCCCAACATTCTTCCCATTAATTATCTCTTCAACAATAAAAAAACATTAGATTTTTCCTAGGCTTCTTCAACAATTTTCTCATTTGCTGCTACTGAGCGATTTCACCTCGACTCTTCTTAGAGATAACAAAATTAACTATAATGATACAAGATAAAAATAAAGTAACACACAATCCTACATGCTTACCAAATACATCATATACTTAACAAAAATTCCCTACTGGTTTCAGTCCCATCTAGGATTATACAATGATTAATAAAATTTTAATTATTCATTTTTTCCCTCTTCGGGATCCATACATGAAACTATGTTATTCTTCTCTTCTTCTTACACTTCTAGGCGTCCTCAAATGCTTCTCATAATTTTCCTAGGTTATCCTCTTCTTTGACTGAGTGACTGTTGCACTTTCTTGGCATTCTTCCATGATGTCATAACCCCCATTTCATTAGATTTAGACTTCCTAGTGAGAATATAGAATTACAACATGTTTTGAAAGTATCATTGTTGGTTTTCCATAGTGTGATTATTGGTTTTCATAAGTTTTATTATTTGTTTCCAGAATTGCAATCATCATTTTCCAAAAGTATGATTAATGGTTTTTTTAAGTGTCATTGTCGACTTCCAATAGTTTGAATACTTGTTTCCAATGTTTTGATTATCGATTTCTAGAAATTTCATTATCATTTAAAAACTTACTCATAATAAGTGTAATTACTCTAACCATTGGATTTCATTAGTTAAACATGCCTTTTTTAATATTCATATAATTAATTACTTTACAATGACGAAGTATCTTGTACAGTGAGAAATGACACATGCTCTTTCTTCACTTCACCAAGGTTCCTATATTTTAATTCCAATCACATGAATTGCTAAATCGTAAGAAAGGGATTATGCTCTTTCTCCTCATCATCCCAATGCCCACACTTTTACATATTGCAAGTTATGTGCCTCCTCATATGGGGGTCATCCATTAGGTAATTTATCAGAGTTTGAGGTCGACAATTGGTGGTCGACCGATAGGGAATCTATCAAAGATTGACGTCGATGATCGGTGGTCGACCGTCGGGGAATCTATATGGAAGGTTCTATGAACATGAAATTTGGCGCTATGGAAAAACAACCAAGGGACCGTTGGTGATGATCAAGCCCTTAGGTGTAAAGGAATTGGGCTTGAATGTGCATATAATCCCACAGAAAGAAAAATCAATGGCGAGTAGTAACAATGCGTCAAGAAATAACGCGTAAGGAAGATAAAGTAGAAATGATGAATCATTGTCTCGAAACCGCTAGGTCACATGGAATATTCGAATTGAAAACGATGCCAAAATTAGAGTTTTGAAACCACTTTGTGGAAGAGGTGTTACCTCCCATCCTGAAGGAATGGAAAATAAGAACTCCCAATATATATGGATGCCTCGCCTTCACTTGGAAAGAATAGCCAACCGAATGGCTTGGGAACAAGCTCAAGTATCTATAGGAATTTATGAGATGGCTCCAAAAAATCAAAATATCGAAGCAAGGATCAAGAGATCAGCTGAAGAGACACAAACATATTTGGAAATTGATGATCTAGGGATAACGCCCCTATGGAAAAAAGATAGAACACAAGTAGAATCAAGAGGTGATATTTCCATGGCAGAACGCACACATGGTGAGGAATTATCGAGTGAAGTAGAAATAAAATCAGATTTTCCTCAAACTAGCATTAATATGCCTCCTTTCAATATAACTCATTATCCTTCACTACTGTTTGGACCATCTCAGATACCGGGCTTCTTGATCCCTTATCCTATCTAAAGGGTAAGAGTCAAATGCATAGGATGGTATGAAATGGAAATTGAGATATTCCATATGTGTTTATAGAGGCGGTAATTCTCGTTTCTCACTTATATAAAGATGATTAAATAAATTGCATTACCAGAATAGACCAGGTGGTATAAACAACAAATTTTGTTCTTCTACTACACATTCCATACTTATTTTATGTCAATGAAAATTCTCATGATATACACCATGTTTATAGAACCGGTATACATTTATGGTGGGTATTGAGATTGGAATAGAGATTTCATGTTAATATGACCTCTGTTCCTTCATCTATGTTCATGTATTAATAGTAATTGATGGTTTTTGGAGCTGTTTGATTATATGAATGCATGGGATGCCATTGTAAAGCATTAACCAAGAATGATTTGCATTTTGTTTAAACTACTCAGTTCACCTTCACATTTCCCTAGCATAGTCCAAATTGAGCCTCAGAGCATCTCATGGGAATTAACAACATCCGTAGGGAATTATGATGTAGGAAGACCCATCCTCAAGTTTTACTATGACCAAAATTATACAGATGATGAAATAAAAACCCATATCACATTTTCCATTTATAAATAAAGCATATCACAAACCTGGTATGACAATAGAGTAATTTGGAAAGAAATTACATCTCATATCAAGAGAAATAAGCTTGTTATATTTATTCAAACATAGAAAGAATGCCTCATTTATCATCACATAGATTTGATTCCCACTTGTTGTTGATACATCGTGATCGCCATATGTCCCTTTTCATTTATTTTATCCTTCTCTTCCATTGTGGAAGATGATCATCCATTACACTCCACATATTCACTTCTACCTCCGGTAAAATTTATTTCAATTTCACATCTAATCAAGAACCACTAACTTGCACCAACTGGTTAATAGGCCACCTTATCAAAGAACCTTCTGATAGAATGAAGTGGTCGTAATTTTGTGTGAAGCTTTTATAGATATGAATACCAGAATGAAGAGGATAATTGTACCACTTCTCCTTCAAGCACATTTGCAATAGTCCCCTCGACAACATACTTCTACTCAGATGAGCATAAATGATTTAGCTTCACTGATATTCTTTTAGAATTCAATTTATGATCTTCAATGTGGGAAGAGAATGATCATTTTGATTGGTGTATGCCTTGAACTTGTAATAAAGATCCATTTTTTGGGTCTAATAGTATATCTATTGGCCAAGATATTATATTCATGGGTTGGACCAAGAGTGAGCAAGTCTTGTTTCAATTACTTGATAGAACTCTTTACACCATTACCCCAAAATTACATACTCCCATCATCTCTCCTTGAATACCCTGGTCCTCGAGCACATTCGAGATAAAATTTAAGGCTATGTGTTCCTCTGTATTTGAACATAAATTCTTAAGTGTGACATGGTGTGCAGGGAATTTGTTCCTTTATTTGGGACCAATATTCACAGAATCATCTTGCTTCCTCACATATTCACACTCTGATGCATAAAATTCCCCTTAATTTGTTTCATCATCGAAAACTCTGTTATGATTTTCATCACTGTCATTTTTAGAATCACTAGCCATTGAACCCTCATCTGAGGTACCATGCATTCACCATGCTTAAACTATTGCACACTCGGCCAAGAAACAAAGTACATTCCACAACGGGTGTCTTCTAATGTTTTAAGTTCTTCGGTAGGATTGTATAATGAAACCTCTCTATTTAGAACATTTTCAACATTGACGACAAAGCAATCAGATATGATTTTGTTACAATGCAACAGCTTCCTACTTCGGTAGAATTTTCCTTCCACAACCTTTGAATTTCTCCAAAATAAGTCTCTATCTTCTCCATCCACAAATGTAGACACCTCATTATTGACAATCTGCAATTCAAGCAATTCATTATTTGAATTATATATTTTACCATTCAATATATATTTAAACCTTACAAATATTTTGTATTAATGCATATTTATAGTAACAAAATGAACTGATCCAAGGATAAAAAAATTGAAGTCATCACTGCCGGTCAAGAGTCTTCTAGCTCGTCATAGAAGTCTAATTTTTTTTCCATATGCAAATGAAATGTAAAATAAAAAAATAAAGTTTTGGAGGTTAATCAATTGAACATTTGAAACCATTTATGTATCAGGAACTAGGTATTACGAAGTAGTAATAACACTTTAAACTTTACATAACCTTGAAACAAATCTCATCTACTCATAAGCATGGATTCTAAATTTCAAAGTGGAAAAAAATAAGGCACAAGCCTACCATTGCATAATTGTAAGTTATCATGTGATATGAGTTTACGTAGCCACTCAACAGTGAACTCATAAACAAAGTCCATGTTGATCCAAGAGTTGGTGTGCTATATTAACTTATGTCTTTATCTGTCATGGATAGTGTTATACTATATATATTGATATAAAAATATTTCTAATCCTTCAAATAATACTATATTAATAAGATTATATATATATATATATAATCCTTTAATAACACACTATATACAATATGCTTCCATGCATTGTCATGTAAGGAGAAAAAGTATATATAGAGACCATGCGATAAGTATCGAATGAAGGGTGAAACACACACACATACACACATATATATGCAATGAAAAGTAATTTAATTGCATTAAACCAATGATAGGGTTTCATTAAAATGTTTACAAATTACCTCAGCGAGAATTAGAATTAATTATAATCCTATAGGGGACATACCACTCATTGAACACATGGTTGTCAGTTGGTTAATGAACACCCATAGACTTGGGAATAATCTTTGAATATCACAACTGTTCTAACGATAAAGCAATAAACCTTAAGGATTATTGATCATGATATAGAGTAGAGATTATGAATCCATAATCTGTGTAATATTGCAGAATACCATTTCAAATTCTAAAACTATATGGCGCTGAAGCTTGTGCGCATCGCATCTTTTGCGACAACCTCTTCAAACAAAGTAGCCAAGTATGGCAGTCAATAGCATCGCAATACCGCAATTTGTACTGAAAAATTTAGTGTTTCGTCTTTGTAAAAACATCGGTATTTAGTCTCTGTGTTTAGTTGCCGATGACCACTATGGAAGTGTGAGGAATGGCCAGCCTAAATAGAGTAGGGAGAGAGACTGCCAATATTTACACTCCCCCTTCCAACATGGTACTCATTCTAACATAAGATGTATTGGAAAGGGCTAGTGCAGTCTAGGGACCATGCTCATGCTCCACCTCTTCACTCCTCATCACTCTAACGATTGAAGGGTGAGAAAGGGCCAGTGCTTCTTCTACTCCTTACTTAGATTTTATAAGAGGTAGAGAGGCCCAGTGTAAATAGAATAGGGTGAGAAAGGGCCAATGTTTCCACTCCCTTTTCCAATAGTCTAAGGGAGTGCCCATATTATCATTAGAATGAAACAAGTGTAAGGAAAGGGCTAGTTCTCCTCAACCCTTTGTCCCGTAAAATACTAGACCAAGAGAAAGGGCTAGTTGCTCAATCAAAGACCAAGTCTAGAGTTAGAGAAAGTGAATATGCTTCGTATCCACGTCCTCGCTCCTCATCACTCTAACCATAGAAGGGTGAGAAAGGGATAGTGCTCCTTCTACTCCTTAAAATTTAGAAGTGTGAGGAAGGGATATAACAATTTAGAATAGGGTGATAAAGGGCCAAAGTTTCCACTCCTCCTCCCAACAATCTAAGGGATTTGCTCACTCAAATTACAAGAGTTTGAGATAGGGCTCATTTCCTTTTTCTTGCTATGTCCTAAAATTCCTCGCTTGTTGGAAAGTGAGGCCACCTCACATCCTCCTATAAAAGGGTGAGAAAGGGCTAGTGCTCCTTCTCCTCCTTACTCAAACTACAAGAATTTGACAAAGGGAACATGCTCATTCTCCTGGAAAAAGTCTAAGTGAGTGCCCATGCTACTCGTTAGAATGTGGTGTTGTGCCTACAAAGTGCACTTTTTGATTCCAACAGTGTAATTTTGTATTCAAAGGTTTTTGGACTTTAGAAAACCTAATTTTGGGATTTAGAAAACCTGTTTTTGTTTTTTTGAAAATGAATGTAGTCTTGAAGTAGACTATATTTAATGAATCATTTTGGGACACGTGGTCATGAATGGAAAATCATTTTGGCTGCAGAGTTACGAATAATTTTCGGACATGTGGTCACGAAGGGAGAACCATTTTGGCCGCAGAGTTACGATAATCACTTTCATTTATATCACTCCATTATAACTGTGACGCTGCACCGAAGATCTATTACGTAACGCTTCCCAGCCTCTTTAGTGCTTACCTCGTCTGTTATATGAGCCGTGGTTTTTGCGCCTGCGTAGGAAAATCCATAGAAAATGCTGTCATCCATTAGGCACTATACCGTCATTGCATTTAATGTCCTTTAACCATCTCGTGCATGGTAACGAATGATCCCAAATATTATGCATGATCACACATTTAATATCCTTTCACCATGTCACGCGTGGTAACGAATCCAATAAAAAAATCCCAGTGTTATGGAAACGAGAATCATCATGAATAATTAGTGTTCATTTACTTAATTATATGATGAATAATTAGTGCACATTTACTTAATTATACAGTGAAAATTATTCATCCTGCTGCATGTCAGTTAATGCTGCGAAGGTAGCACTACTAGCTGTTGGATATCAAGTAATACTTTCACCCTGTAGGGAAACATTTAATGCACCAATGGGGTGCATATACACCATTCCATTGGATGTGATGCATGCACCCCACTGGAAATTTAAATACAACCATACAGGGTGCATATTAATCACCTTGGTTGAATCTAGATTTCTGCTCACTATCGATAGCTCGGTGTCTGAAGCACCTCATACATTTCTGTGTTTTTACTAGATGTCAAAGGAAGCTTCACATAGAGCTCCTCCTTATAGGGATGTAGAGGAAATCCCTCCGCCAACCTTAGAAAAAGGATTGATATTATCAGACATTAGTGCAATGAGGGGGTTTGAAGCTGATCCCAACTGGGAAGAAATCTATCAGATATTCTCCATGGGGGATTTTCCCCTAGATGATGATGATTTGGACGCGTATCAAAACATTCAAAAGAGCTGTGTGCATTCCATTGCAGCTAGGACGACCTTGATTCCATACAAATTGAATTATTCAACCAAGTGGTTATTTGACCACATTGATCCACAAAATGGGGTGATTATGGATGTAGAAGGAGAGGTAATCGCATCGCTCAGGCATGACTCATTCTGGTAGATGTATAATATAAATGAGTCTGAGGTATTCATGCACCACATCTTCATCTGAAAGTTTTCCAGTGAACACCCAAATCTTGTGGAGCTCATCAAGGAGCGGTGGGTTAAGGGCCATCCCTTCACAGAGAAGTCCAGTAAGAAGTATACTTTATAGTATTTATGGAGGACATATAGGCTACTCATGGAAATGTTATGCTGGTTGTATGGCCTTGAACATTATACACACTTCCAGTTGGTTTGGGCACACCTGGTGCACCATGTTACATAAACCCGAGAATTTTTCAACTAGGGGAACATCCAGTCCAACAACCTCTTTGCATCCCTTAAATATGCAAAACAGGTACCTAGCGGTTGAAAGTTTTATATGATTTCTTTTCTATTTGATGCTATTTGTTATAGAAATGCATTTCCATCAATGAACTGGAACTAGAAGGAAGATTACTTTCCCATTCATGTTTACTGTAAAGAGTTGTGGCTGTCCTATTATAAACCCCATTTGTACGATATTTGCACCTATTGTTTCACACCGTTGTATTTATTGATTTTTAGAAAACCCATACCAAGGATAACTAACCAAGCCATGGAATCCCTGTCACAAATTGGTGACTAGTATTTCCTGGGGTTCTTTACCTACATTTTATTCTTCAATGTGAATGCAACCCCCCATTTGTTACCACTGTATGTTCCTGACCAATTGATCGCCTGTGAAATTGCTTACCAAACTGTTGTAAATAGTGTCGTAGCCCATTTGTCCTACATGAGTGAGAAAGCTTGGCCTAATTTCCCCATTTACGTCGGCTCCTTCACCTTAGCTAATTCTCAGCATGCCCCTAAGGAAGCGACTCTATTGGAAAAGATGAAACTTGGATTTGTGAATACGAAAAGGAATGACCCTAGGAGGATGATTGAAGGAAATTTCAGGGCATTATCATTACATAATACATACATACATGAGGAAGAACCTGAAGAAACTCTGTTTCAAGAGGCTACTTCCTTTGATGAAGTTTTTGAGAAATTATCAAAATGGGAGCAGAGGACACTACATGACCGCAATTATCGCTTCAAGATACTGTTAGAACTGAGAAAAGAGTTTCCTTTGCAGCTAAGGTGGAAAAATAAATGACGAATATAAAGAACCAAGCTAGAAGAAAGAGAGGGGAAAGGGTAAACAATGTTTTTGATGAACACGCGAAGCTGTGGTGACTTCAAACACAAATTTTGGTGTATTGGTTAGAGCGTTGGAAATGAGGGAAGGAGGTCGCGGGTTCAAACCCGCGGACCTCTCCCCATAACATGTTTTTGTTGGCATGTGTATTGGCATATGGAGAAGGCTTTGGACTATGGTTTGTGGTGGTAAATATTATATGTTGTGGAAAGCTCTTGGCCCGTGGTTTTGTGGTCTACCGGTGGTATAGTTTGAATACAATATAATATATATGGGGGCAACTTGGTGATGGCCATGGGGTCTATGGATTAGCCCTCGACCTCCCCCCTTTTCCAAAATAATTCTTGTTCAAACTTAAATATAATGTTCCAACCATACATAACAAGGAACACTTGTGGGGTAGATGGTTAGGCGTACTTGTGAAGGCTTTGGGCAGACCATGGAGGTCTTGGGTTCGATCCCCATAGAATCCACTAAATGTTTTATAAACCATACATTATACATTTGTTTTTGCCAATTTAACCATTTTTTTTACCAATTTTGAACATTTTTGCCGAAACTTCAACCTTTAATAACTTCTGCATACAGATACTGTTTCGCAGAAAACAAGTGTTGACGGAAAGCTATTGACGAGCTCTTTACCCTTGTAAGTTTTTTTTTTTTGAAGACTTCTGCTTTGATCGACCATTGAAGATACTCCTGGATCAAACCTTTCCACTAAGAATCTTTTGGACCACCAAAAGCCTGAATCATTCAGAATTCAAGTGATGACATGTTCGTCTCACTTGTCCTGTATCACTTGTCCATTCTTCTTGGAACCTGTACATTTGACTCATAATAACAACAATCAACATTGCACTGAGATTGTTAAGTACATTAATCCCTTTTTCAACAAAATCTTCATTCAATATTGTTGGAACAAACCATATACTGTTGATTAATAGTAAGCTGAATATTAAAACTGAACATGTGAAAGAGATTGTACTCATATCATGCTTATGTTTTATCATAGGAACACTATTGATCATAGTAGGTGAATTGTGATGCAACGAAACTTTCTCTTCATTCTTAGGATTCTTTACTTCCTTAAATTGATCTTATGTCTAGGTTCCTTCAGAGACAATTGATCTTATATCTATATCTAGCTTAAATTGATCCTATTAATTTGGTTTGTTTAAGTTTATAGTAGTTGACCATTAACCTAATATTATGTTGGACTTCGTCTAAATGAAGTTGAAAGCTTGTGTGCATCCGTTTTTCGATCAGCTCTGCCATCTTAGGACTTGGGAAATGGCCATTTCTTCTCTGCTCGTTTTGACTTCAATCCAAAGGGTGTGACCAACAACCTATTTTTCATACTCTTGTTTTCTAGTATTCCAATATGTTGAGATCATGCATTCTATGACCTTTTCCCTTTGAATCTTGTTTACCTTGTATTCATGATATATATTTTCCTTTGCAGAATTAAAGGGAGCTACCCTTGAGCTTCTTTGGAAATTATTGTCTATCCTTTTTTGTCTTGAGCTAAGGAGCTTGATAATTTTTTATCGCTGGCACTGGTGTTCACAGATTGATGCTCAAAGAGGAAGCAAGACACTCTAAAGCAAGCATACCATCTTTTGGTTATTGGATTATGTTATAATCAAACCTTGCAGATTGGTTTACGAATCACTCTAGCTATAACACCGACTCAAATGAAGAAAACTTGGCACTTTCCAAAATAACATATGATGACCTACCCTTCCATTACCAATAACATTATGATGACCTACTCTTCCATCCAAATTGAAAGTAAAAAACTGAATACCCAATATGATGAACTAGCCTTTCCTGCATCCAAACTGAATGAATCATTTAAAATACTTGGGAAGTCGGAACAAGTACAGATCAATGTCACTTCATTTTCGAAGTTAGCATGCTTAACTCAAGATTGACTTCTATTTCTTAAATTAACAACTCGTTGAGTCGACGTTTATATATAATCGAGTTCACGAATCCAATCTACGTGCTGGCTGTTATCGTAGATTTCTTCCCTTCCTTGATCATCGGCGAATGTAAAACTGTTATTAGAACACATACCTTCAGGCTCTTCCGTCTCTTCTGTCAATGACGTAGCAAGTCCCGTGCAGAACTCTTCTAATCCAAAGTCTGTCCAAGAAATGAATGGAGAAGAGAGCAGATTACACTGGGGAGACAATAACTCCTTCAAATCACATAAACTCTCGCCTAATGGGGATGCATGTCTTGCAAAATCATCGCAATGTGGCGATTGCTGGACCGCTAAAGTGGACACAGAACAGTTAAAGTTTCTAACTTCTTCTGTTTCAACCAGATTAACATCCACGCCCGGATTCGAAACAGCTAGAACATCTTCCGTGATCGAATCGTTCACAAGTAAGACGTTGCACCGTGACTTGGAAGGGTTCGTACTTTCATTAATGGTAATAGACAATTTGAAGGCATGATCTGAACTTATACCATTACTACAGCCAGAACCGTTCCATCCGTTTGGACTTACCATTTCAGAGTGTTTCACCCGATATGTTATTCTGATGGGTTCTGTGGTTTTGAACACATTTTTTTGTAGAACAGAAGGAGATTTTGAACATGTCTTTAGATTTTGCCTGGTGTTGGGTTGAGATCGGTTGCAGATTGAAAGCTTCTTGCTGAGGCGAGTGTTCCAGTAGTTCCTGATTTCGTTGTCTGTGCGCCGAGGCAGTCGTCCTGCTATCAGCGACCACCTGTATGTATGCATGTTAACCGTACGTCACAGTGATTTTGCCAACACTTTAAAAATTTTGGGCATAGGGAATTAATGAATTTTAGTGCGTGAATAATTTATGTTGAGTCATTCTCCACAAACCTATTGCCAAGAAGGCCATGCATCCGAATAATGAGATCCTCCTCATCGGAGGAAATATTTCCGCGTTTGATGTCGGGACGAAGATAGTTCAGCCAACGTAGTCTACAGCTCTTTCCACATCGGTTAAGGCCTGCAAAAAAAACTCTCTCCGCTTATTTATCTATGAATACATTGCTGAGAGTGGATTTTTTATTTAGCTATGAATACATTGCTGAGAGTGGATTCACCTGCTTTTTGGGGAAGTTTTCTCCATCCACAATCGCCATGAATTCGAATGTATTCAGTCAGAATCGTATCCTCCTCGGCGCTCCAGGGACCCCGGTTGAGCCCTTCTTTTGAGCAGCAAGGAGATGGAGCCATGATAGATATTCTGCTTCTGTTACTCCACAGCTTCCAATCTATTCAACTGGGAACAGTAACAGTACTACCTTCTTTGTTTATCTTTTGCTGGGCCCTTTACTATATAGAAATCGCATATAGCTTCCATATTCGAAGCCACGAGGATCTCCTTCCCGGGAGAGTAGCTGCCGAGTCGCTTGTCAAGAGTGATTGAGACGCAGTAGTAGGTGGGTTGGTGAAAAATGATGGTTAAGTTTTTATAAGTCAAATCTAAATTTTGTGGGTTAGAGGTTGCGGAAACAGGCCTCAGCGGTGGGACATCCAAGGTGGTCCTAATCTTTGCATAAACTTGATTTGAGTATCTCTTGTGGCACTTGTAATATGGATTTACATTTTGTATATTTCATATATTATATATTTTGTATCTTTCATATATTATATATTTTGTATCCGGGGTAAGATAGATTTAGGTTATCAACATCTTAGAAGTAAGTAACAGTTTTTTTTTATTAATAAGTGTTGGAATTTTCTAATAAATGTAGTTTTTAGTATTTTATTTATTTATAAATATTTAATTTAAATTTCAAAAGATTTCTATAAAATAAATTTAGAAAAACCATATTTATAACTCCATTCTAAATTCTAATAAAAATAATTTTAAAAATTCAAAATAAAACTATTATAATACACATATACATATAGTTATAACTTAAAAACATTCAAAAATTCAAAAATCATATATGATTATCACGTTTATAGTAAAAATGTTGATAGAAACATCCATAACATGCACAATAAAATGAGTATGATTAGAAAAGCTTTTTTTTTAAATATTGAGTTTTTAAATATATAAAAATGTTATAGTTTTTAAATTTAATAAGTTAGATAAAATTATTAAGGATGAGTATATGATGTTGGTTGATTTTTTAGAATTGGAAAATTTTATGAGCCAAATTTAGTCTATGGTTTATTTTTCAACATTTTTTTTCAAAGGTGATTGGCCCAAATTCCATGGGATATTTTTTTTTACTCTAAAAATCCCAAAATTATCCAAAAACTATAAAAAGTCCTTAAAAATTTGACTATTTTTTTATACATATCCAAACATTTTATGGTTGCAAATTTAAGAATTAGTAAGATTAGCCAAGGTTTCTACACTTTGAGAAAATTATGGATCCTTAAAATTTTCGCTAATTTAGATGCAACTAGATTTATAGAAAACTAATCATGTTTCTGCCATAACTTTTTTTCCTCAACCATTTAGTAAAAAAAATTTGTTGCACTACTAGACATTGACCTCTACATGCTATAAAAAATCCTACCAATCATCATTACGTTAAGACCTCGAAAAAATGCACTCACACTTCACATACTAATTTGCTCACTTAGATAATTTTAAAAAATATTTAAAATTACTAATTTTATTTTGGAAAAATAGTGTTGCACTAGTACTATGTGTTATCCACGTGATTGTCAATTTTTGTATATGGATTTAGTCACTCAAAGGATGCACTAATATGGGCATATACCTTATGGTTTGCTAAAAAAAAATGTCAATGTTAGAAAAAATCAAAATTAAGTTAGTTGAGAACATTTAAATAAATAAAATTTATATATTTGAAAATGTGATTCAATTTCCTATGTTCCATTTTTTAAATAGAAGCAAGATTCATTGTGTAGGTATGCCAATATACCCATGTAAGGAGGATGTCTATTTTTCATTTCTATTGCATGTAATGTGTAGAAAGAGATCATCATTAACTTACAGTCACCCTAAGAATAATTGAACATGGATAGGTCACAAGTGTCACTAACAAGTTAAGTGTTATGAACAATATGTTACTTGTTCTCTATGCATGTGTAGTTGTAATCAATGGTTGTTTTCCATTATGATGCCCTAGGACCTACTATTGTGATGTTGTAGGACCTTTCATTATCAATACATTAGGTGCAAAGTTATTCATGCACCAGAAATGAGTTATCCATGCATTAGCTACCAATTATTTTTTATAATTGTTTATTTGGAATTTAGAACAATACACTTGTCTCATCCTCTTGCGATCTAGATCCACTCCAAATTCTATGATATAAACATCTATCTATATAATTATAATAATTATAGGAAAAATATAGATAGAAGCATCTATCCCACTAAAGAATGAGTATTATGACAAGAATATCTTTGATAAATAATTTTCTTAATTTGTATATAATTGTTGGAGTTTGAAATTACACGTGACTATAATGTTTATAATGGAAATTTATCTTTGCTAGTGAACATTGAGTTGTTATGATTGTTGTGATTTGAAATTGCATGTGATTATAAAGATTATAATGGAAATTTATCTTTAACATTGTACATGGAGTTGTTAAAAAGGAATAGTTAAATATGAGAAAAAACAATAATAATTATTTTTAAAAAATATAAAAATTAAAGTCATCATCAATGAAACTTAATTAGAATTAAAAAATGTAAAAATGGGATGAATGGTTAAAGTCCAAGACAAATTATGAAGCTATATAGGTATAGTTTGTTGTTGGAGTAATAGATATTTATTAAAAAAATAAATAACAGTAAATGTAACAATGTATAATATTTCAAAAAAATCAATTTGCTTTATGAGATCTGTCTTCATTAAATTGTATAAAGATGTTGGTGATATTACAAAGGTTGTACATATGAGAAAGACATTAAACTGATCTTATAAGTGAGAGTGACATACAATCTATTCAATACATTAGGTGCAAAGTTATTCATGTACAAGAAATGAGTTATCCATGTATTAGCTACCAATTATTTTTTATAATTGTTTATTTTTTATAATTGTTTATTTGGAATTTATAATCTCACTATCTCTAATGGAAAGAATTAACATGGATGAATTTAAAGAATTCTTAGATGTTTTTAAGAATATGGGTCTTTACTCAATGAAATTTTGATATAGCAAGTTTAAAACAAAGTTTTATTTTTTATAAAAAATTTAAAACTTTAAAACAAAATTGTTAGATTTTTTAATTTATATATATTTTAGTATTATTGTTATATTATTTTTATAATTTTGATATTTATATGTGTTTTATTTTGTATATATATTATTGTGATAGTTAGTGTGTAATAGTGATTGTTATCTCACTGAACTATTTAGCAAATTAATAGTTTTTTAGGAGAATTAAATATTTGATTAAACTTCTTTAATGTTGAAATTTTTATTTTACATAAAAGAAATAATAATAATGTTCTAATTTTATGATTATTGATCAATTTATATTTAAATAAATCAATAATTAATTAATTTTAATTAACAAATTTTTTAAGAAGTAACATTAATAAATAAAAAATATATTTTATATAAATACAAATAATTTTTAAAACAAATTACACTATACTAAAAAAAATATTATTGAAATTTTATTATAAATATCATATTACATATATCTAAATAAAAACTATCAAGAAAAAATAAAAATAAACATTTAATGGATTTTAATAAATTTTTTTTTATTTTATTTAATCAATTTAAAATAAATAAAAATCTTAAACAAAATACTTTGTTTGTTTAATTAATAATAAATAAATAATAATTAAATTCAATCAAAATCAAGTGCTTTCAATTATATTTATTGAATCATAGTAGTGTAAATGTTAAGAATTGGTTGGGCAGAGAGGGATGTGCAGAATATGGGCTTTGCAGAGTGCTATCAACTTTATGCAAAAAAAATTCTCTCTCTCTCTATATATATCTTTTTGAATGCATGCGTTAGAAGTTCTTTTTTGGATTTTTAAATTTTTTATTAGGTGTAGAGACTTGTGTGAAATATCACATTGGAGATTAGCTTTATGCAAAAGGTTCTCCACATATATATTGAAATTCTCTGATGATGTATTATAATTTTATTTGGATTTCTTTTTTTAATAGGTGTTTTCTATATTGAAACCTAAGTTTGTGTGTGTTATGCCACTTTGATATTTACTTTGAAGTGGGTATTGATAGATTTTTTTTGTAAAGTGATCAAATATCATGATACCTTGTCGATTTAAATAAGAATAGTCCAAGTTTTTGATTGAAAGTTGAAATTAATTTTCATGTGTTTTAAGAAAATATATGGTTCAATGCTAATTGTTGGAAATAACTAAATCTTAAACATAGACCCACTAAAAATAGACCCACTAAATCTTAAACTACATATATCTTTTTATTAATAAATAGACCCACTAAAAATGTATTTAAACATTATATCTAGAACCTTGACCTAACCACTGTTTCCAAAAACAACACCTTCACCTTTTTTATAAATAAATGGGTATTTACAATTTCTTTTTCAATAAATTCTATTGTATAAAGATGTTGCAGATATTACAAAGGAATTTCTTCTTCATTAAATTGTATAAAGATGTTGGTGATATTACAAAGGTCGTACATATGAGAGAGACATTAAACAGATCTTACAAGTGAGAGTGACATACAATCTATTCTGTACGACGGCTACTCTCAGAGGAAGTAATGGGCATCCAGCGAGAATCAAATGGCCAATAGCCACACAATGACGGCCACTTTGAGAACGTTAGAACCATCCATTGAGGATTGGTTGATTTAGGTTCTAGCCACAATAATCTCACTATCTCTAATGGAAAGAATTAACATGGATGAATTTAAAGAATTCTTAGATGTTTTTAAGAATATGGGGTCTTTACTCAATATAGCAAGTTTAAAACAACGTTTTATTTTTTATAAAAATTTTAAAACTTTAAAACAAAATTGTTGTTAGATTTTTTAAGTTATATATATTTTAGTATTATTGTTATATTATGTTTATAATTTTGATATTTATATGTGTTTTATTTTGGATATATATTATTGTGATAGTTAATGTGTAATAGTGATTATTATCTCACTGAACTATTTAGCTAATTAATAGTTTTTTTTAGGAGAATTAAAGATTTGATTAAACTTCTTTAATGTTGAAATTTGATTTTACATAAAAGAAATAATAATAATATTCTAATTATATGATTATTTATCAATTTATATTTAAATAAATCAATAACCAATTAATTTTAATTAACAATTTTTTTACAAAAGTAACATTAATAAATAAAAAATATATTTTATATAAATACAAATAATTTTTAAAACAAATTACACTATACTAAAAAAATTATTATTGAAATTTTATTATAAATGTCATATTACATATATCTAAATAAAAACTATTAAGAAAAAATAAAATAAACATTTAATGGATTTTAATTAAAAAAAAATATTTTATTTAATTAATTAAAAATAAATAAAAATCCTAAACAAAATATTTTGTTTGTTTAATTAATAATAAATAAATAATAATTAAACTAAATCAAAATCAACTTCAATTATATTTATTAAATCATAGTAGTGTAAATGTTAAGGATTGGTTGTGGAGAGGGGTGAAGAGTGCTTTCAACTTTATGCAAAAAACAATTCTTCATATATATATAATATATATATATATATCTTTTTGAATGCATGCGTTAGAAGTTTTTTCTTGGAATTTTAAAATTTTTATTAGGTGTAGAGACTTGTGTGAAATATTCTGTTGGAGATTAACTTTATGGAAAAGGTTCTACACATATATATTGAAATTATGTGATGATGTATTATAAGTTTATTTGGATTTCTTTTTTTAATAGGTGTTTTCTATATTGAAGCCTAAGTTTGTGTGTTATGCCACTTTGCTATTTACTTTGAAGTGGGCATTGATAGAATTTTTTTGTAAAGTGATCAAACATCATGATACCTTGTCGATTTAAATAAGAATAGTCCAAGTTTTTGATTGAAGGTTGAAATTAATTTTCATGTGTTTTAAGAAAATACATGGTTCAATGCTAATTGTGGGAAATGACTAAATCTTAAACCATCTTTGATACCAATTGAAGGATGGGGTAGAGCCAAAACCACTATGCTACCCAACTAAAACAACACATAGGCGAGCCTATAGACTCCCTGTACACAAAACATACAACACACACATAGACACTGAGCACACAATGGAACTACACATAAAATTTTCTTTTTATTCATCCACACATATCTAACCACCAAATAAAATTACAAAATGCCTATTTATACATAGATGAAATATTTTCATGGCAACCAACATTTTCCTTTGAGCTATAAACTATTACAAACACAACATTATAAGCACCGACAAAACCATGCTCTGATTGAACCATCAAGCTCCAACATCGACGTTTCAATTTCGGGCCATTCATTTCAACTTTCAATACAAACCTCCGCATGACATCCATGTGTCACATTGTGACTAGTTGGCAGCCTATTCCTTTCGGTCTTCTCCATCGGGCCTCCATGTGATGACTCCTTTTTAAAACTCCACTACTTAACTCTGTAATGTTGAGGAGTGCCCCATCGAGACTCTCTAGAAGAACTTCAAACTTGTGTGGTCAATTTAAACTCTACTACGCAAACTCCAATATGATGACATGTGTCATATTGAACTTCTCCATCAGAGTTTCTATTATGTGCACACATACATAACTTCGGTACTCTGGGTCCAATATGGTATTGTATTTTACCTGTCAGGATTTCCCTCCATTACAAATTTTTGTTCCTCCGATATAGCCACTGCAATAGACACTCAACCTTATCCATGTGTTTACATCTGATTCTCGATCATACCTTATCTCTGAGGGATCATCCCGGGCATCCCCTATTTTATGTCCAATATGGTATTATGGGTACTCCAATATGCAATCAGAATTTTCCACGTGTCACCTCATTAGGGTTTCTAGTCGAACCTTCCACATGAACACATTATTTTGAACTCCGACGATTGAATTCCGACATCCTATCTCATGTTGCCACGCGTCGACTCTTGATTCGCTATTGGCATTATTCTATCAGATCTTTCTGAGCTCCTCGTCACTTAGCCAAATTTTCATTTTTTATCGATGCTTCTGTTGAGAAAATCTAATGCAACTCCATATAGTGGCATTCAATTCAGTAGATATAAAATTAAATGTTAATCGAGACTAGAAGAAACACCATTATTGCTCACCTGCAAACTTCTTCAATGCGATTGAAGACACCAATGCGGTTTGTACTTGACATGATCTAAACCGATCATGATCTCTATTATTTCTTCTGCATAACACCTTTTGATGCAATTATGAACCACCTTACTACCTGACCGATTGAACTTATTGATGGCTAAACCGCCATGCTTCCTATTTGGATAAACTTATCTTCGATCTGACTGCATAACTGCGTCGACTGATTTCAATGACTGATACAAGAATTTGTGATATAATTACTCCCAACATTCTCCCCCTTAATTATGTCTTCAACACCAATAAAAACATCACATCTTCTTCGGCTTCTTCAACAATTTTATCATTTGCTATTACTGAGCAATTTCACTTCGACTCTTCTTAGATATAACAAAATTAACTATAATGATACAACATAAAAATAAAGTTACACACATGCCTAAAAGCTTACCAAAAACATCAAATACTTGACAAAAATTCCCTACTGGTCTCAGTCTCATCTAGGCTTATACAATTATTCATAAAATTTAAATATTCAATTTCTTCTTCTTCTTCGGGCTCCATACCTGAAACTTTTTGATATTCGTCGATTCTCTTTATCTTCTTCTTCCACTCCCAGGTATCCTCGAATGCTTATGGTATTCTATCTAGGCTATCTTTTTTTTTCACTATGCTACTGATGCACTATCTTTGCATTCTTCCACAATTCCATCTCCAAATCTTCTCCATCTTTGCTTCTCTACTGCAAGAAGCTTCCTCATTTTTCATCTATGATATTCAAATGTTCACACCATCATGCTCTTTAGCCATATACTTGTCCTTTGCAGTGTTAGTACTGCAAATTTTCTCATGCTTAGTTATATCAGTGCACAATCACAAACAAACAAATCATTAAATAAATCATGGAACTTTGTATGGTCCTTATCCTTTTCTTTCACTTGCGTATCTCCCGCAATCCTTCTTTCACCATTATGCAGACTAACTACTACATTCTTCAACCCATCAGTGTATTCATAATCAATATATCTTTCTTTATCTATTTTTGCAAGTTCATGAATGACTTGATTTCCCTCATCTTTTCCATTATGCTTCCATGGACTATACAACTAGTCCATGCTATATACTACATCAACTATTTCTCCATGGAAGCTTCACCATTTATCTCCATACCCTAAGACAAGTACTCTTCCAATGCACTCATTTCATTGCTTGCCTCAACAAGGAACCCATATAGTTTTTCAGATATTCCCTCAACAATTTCTCCAACAACCTCGGTTGTTGTCTTCACTACATCTTCTTCTATGGAAGTATGGTCTACATATGACCTTGACTAATAGATCCACTCCTCAAGGAAGCTTATCTCCTTCTCCCAATAACACCAACCTTCTTCTCTACCTCCATTCTCTATTGTAGTTACAACCACTACAACAGGATCCACGACATTATGCCATTCTTTCCTTTCAAGACACATGCAATCTATCTCCTCCAATGCAAAATGATTTACTCACATAAATTCCTCAGCAATATTTAATTCTTTAATCTTAAAAACAAATTCAGCTTCACACTCTGAGGTCAATTTACTTACCTTTTCCCTACTAATAGGTTCATGGTTTCTCTCTTTTGCAACAAAATCTTCAACTCTTTCTACAACAACTGTTCCACTAATCTCATCTTCTTCCACTCCTACTGCAAGCTCAAGGGATTCACCATCATCTTCCTCCACTAGGATGTTTTGCACAACCTTTTTATCTAGTTTTTATAGCACCTCTATATAGTGCACATTCGTGACACAACACACATCATCAACAACTTACTGGATTCTCCAAAGTATAGAAGGCTATATTGTAAGTACTACAACCATAATCCACATGTGTCTAACCACTGTGGGATTCACCTTCCTCATTCTGCACATTCTCTATTTTGTTGATAGAAACATCACAATCCTCACTCTTCTATTCTCTCTCCTTCAACAGAGTCTATAACAACCTCTTTAGGTTCTACAACTTCTACAAGAGATACAACATTCCCTTCTTCTATGAACTTTTTATTTCCTTCTACAACAACATCATCCACTTCCATACACAAACAATGGGATTCACCATCAACATGTGCATGATCTCATTCCCATGCAAGAGCTTCTTCAAAATTATCCATAACATATGCAAGGAGTTCTACCTCTTCAACCTCAACATCCACTGGTGTAATTGAATATTGGGATTCACAACACGATTCACAATTTTCAGCTTATACTACCAACTTTCCCACGGATTCCATTATAGGCTTCTCACTGCCCCTTACACCATACTCATAGGCTTCTTACTAGTGGCGGATTTAGCAATTGCATGAAGCATATTGTCATCCAAGGCTTAATTGATGAAAAATAAAGCTGAGGCATCCATAGAATCATGTAGTGGGTCACAATATCCATTCACACAAAAACTCCACAATCCTTCACAATGAAGGAACACTTCCATCTTTACAAACAAGACTTCAAAATACTATCAATAAAGTGTGGGGGTGATCCAAGATCAATTCTACTCCCATCATATTCATCTTGGCCTTTATCATCTCCATGGTTTAATGGCTCTTCTTCTATAGGTAGAACCTCCCCGTATACTTATGCAAAATACTCTACTTTGGCTCTCCTATTTATTCTCTTGATTTGTTTGAGTCTTCATTGTTGATCCATATCTCCTTTTACAATATTCTACTCAACAAATTACTCCTTAACCATGGAGTTAAAAACAACACTTCAACCTCTGTAGGACTGAATCATACAACCCTTATACTAGCTTCATCTTCGACAGTCACAATTGACAAAGAACCTTGAGCTTCTGCTTGACTTCTTAGAACACAACATAGGCTACAACCTAAACATCAAAGTTTCATTTGTGGCTTTAGCATACATAGACCGGTTCCATTATACTCGGTCATGAGGATTTCTAGAAACAACACACTAGATAACCTCTAGTTGAATAGACCTTCTCTTCCAACGACCAACAAACACACAAACTGCCTCTTACTTAAACAGGAGACATCCACAAACAATACCCAAAACAAGATTCACATAACATTATCAAGACTAAAAAATTCTACTACACCAGAACTTACTTCCCACAAACTAACTCACATGCTACTGCTCACAATACCCAACCTTACTTTGGTTGGAAAACTAGTACCACAACAAACAATAACAAACAACTTTCAGACCAAAACATCACTAATACTCATAGATGTACAAATATGCCCTGCTCACAACTAGAGCGAACTCTACACAACCTACATGGGCCTGTTCTAACCTCTCGACATCTATACACACAAGTGGAGGATAAATGAGATCAATAAGATCTAAGAGCACAAATGGCTCAACCGACAAACCAAGGATTACAAAATAACTTGTGACCTATGACTCAAGACTTCCAATCAAGAAAAAACTTTCCCTTCAACCTAACTAGTTGGATAAAACCAAATTGTATGGGATATTCCTTTTATCCTTCTACATTGGACCTCCACGCGATAATTTCTTTTTACAACTCTACTACCAAAATACGTAATGTTAACACATGTCCCATTGGGACTCTCCAACATACGTACAAACTTGTGCACTAAATTTAAACTTTGCTACACAAACTCCGATATGTCTACATGTGTCCCATCAGACTTCTCAATCAACATTTCTATTATGTCCACAAATTCATAACTCCAATACACTAGTTCTAATATGCTGTCGAACTATACCCATCGGGCCTTCCCTATATCACAACCTTTTGCTCCTCGAATATGGCCACTCTGATAGCCACTTGGTGTTATCGATGTTGTCATGTCCAATTCCTGGTCGGTCCTTATCTCTTGGGGATCCTACTGACAAATCCCTATTTTAACTCCGATATGGGCACTCTGATACCCAATCGGACTACCACATGTCACCTCATCATGGTTTCCAGTTGGAACTTCCACATGAACACATTGTTTTTAACTCTTATGATATTTGACTTTTGACACCCTCTCTCTGCTCCCACACATCGACTCCCGATTCGCTATCGAAATTATTTTATCAGACCTTTTAGAGCTCCTTGAAACTTAGCCAATTTTTCATTTTTTCTCTACGCTTATGTTGAGCAACTCTAATGTGAATCCATAAAGTGACATTTAATTTTATAGAATACAAAATTAAATGTTCATCAAGACTGGAAGTGGTGCCATTATTGCTCACCTACAAACCTTTTCAATCCAATTGAAGACACCCATGCAGTTTGTACTTGACATGATCTAAACCAATCATGATCTCTATTACTACTTCTGTAGAGCACCTTTAATGCAATTATGATCCGCTTTACTGCCTGATCGACTGATCTAATTGATGGCTAAAGTGCCATGTTACCTATGTGGCCGAACTTATTTTTGATCTAACTTGGCAGATCTCAAGCCTTGCAATTACATAACCGCGCTAACTGACTTCAATACTTGATACAACGATTGGTGAGATAATTAATCCCAACATTCTTCCCATTAATTATCTCTTCGACAATAAAAAAACATTAGCTTTTTCCTAGGCTTCTTCAACAATTTTCTCATTTGCTGCTACTGAGCGATTTCACCTCGACTCTTCTTAGAGATAACAAAATTAACTATAATGATACAAGATAAAAATAAAGTAACACACAATCCTACATGCTTACCAAATACATCATATACTTAACAAAAATTCTCTACTGGTTTCAGTCCCATCTAGGATCATACAATGATTAATAAAATTTTAATTATTCATTTTTTCCCTCTTCGGGATACATACACGAAACTATGTTATTCTTCTCTTCTTCTTACACTTCTAGGCGTCCTCAAATGCTTCTCATAATTTTCCTAGGTTATCCTCTTCTTTCACTGAGTGACTGTTGCACTTTCTTGGAATTCTTCCATGATGTCATAACCCCCATTTCATTAGATTTAGACTTCCCAGTGAGAATATAGAATTACAACATGTTTTGAAAGTATCATTGTTGGTTTTCCATAGTGTGATTATTGGTTTTCATAAGTTTTATTATTGGTTTCCAGAATTGCAATCATCAGTTTCCAAAAGTATGATTAATTGTTTTTTTAAGTGTCATTGTCGACTTCAAATAGTGTGAATACTGGTTTCCAATGTTTTGATTATCGATTTATAAAAATTTCATTATCATTTAAAAACTTACTCATAATAAGTGTAATTACTCTAACCATTGGATTTCATTAGTTAAACATGCCTTTTTTAATATTCATATAATTAATTACTTTACAATGACGAAGTATCTTGTACAGTGAGAAATGACACATGCTCTTTCTTCACTTCACCAAGGTTCCTATATTTTAATTCCAATCACATGAATTGCTAAATCGTAAGAAAGGGATTATGCTCTTTCTCCTCATCATCCCAATGCCCACATTTTTACATATTGCAAGTTATATGCCTCCTGATACGGGGGTCATCCGTTAGGTAATTTATCAGAGTTTTAGGTCGACAATTGGTGGTCGACCGATAGGGAATCTATCAAAGATTGAGGTCGATGATCGGTGGTCGACCGCCGGGGAATCTATATGGAAGGTTCTATGAACATGAAATTTGGCGCTATGGAAAAACAACCAAGGGACCGTTGGTGATGATCAAGCCCTTAGGTGTAAAGGAATTGGGCCTGAATGTGCATATAATCCCACAGAAAGAAAAATCAATGGCCAGTAGTAACAATGCGTCAAGAAATAACGCGTAAGGAAGATAAAGTAGAAATGATGAATCATTGTCTCGAAACCGATAGGTCACATGGAATATTCGAATTGAAAATGACGCCAAAATTAGAGTTTTGAAACCACTTTGGGGTAGAGGTGTTACCGCCCAGCCTGAAGGAATGGAAAATAACAACTCCCAATATATATGGATGCCTCGCCCTCACTTGGAAAGAATAGCCAACCGAATGACTTGGGAACAATCTCAAGTATCTATAGGAATTTATGAGATGGCTCCAAAAAATCAAAATATAGAAGCAAGGATCAAGAGATCAGCTGAAGAGATACAAACATATTTGGAAATTGATGAGCTAGGGATAACGCCCCTATGGAAAAAAGACAGAACACGAGTAGAATCAAGAGGTGATATTTCCATGGCAGAACGCACACATGGTGAGGAATTATCGAGTGAAGTAGAAAGAAAATCAGATTTTCCTCAAACTAGCATTAATATGCCTGCTTTCAGTATAACTCATTATCCCTCACTACTGTTTGGACCATCTCAGACACCGGGCTTCTTGATCCCTTATCCTATCTAAAGGGTAAGAGTCAAATTCAAAGGATGGTATGAAATGGAAATTGAGATATTCCATATGTGTTTATAGAGGCGATAATTCTCGTTTCTCACTTATATAAAGATGATTAAATAAATTGCATTACCAGAATAGACCAGGTGGTATAAACAACAAATTTTGTTCTTCTACTACACATTCCATACTTATTTTATGTCAATGAAAATTCTCTTGATATAATGAAAGTGCTAAGAAGCAAGCTTTGCACCATGTTTATAGAACTAGTATACATTTATGGTGGGTATTGAGATTGGAATAGAGATTTCATGTTAATATGACCTCTATTCCTTCATCTATGTTCATGTATTAATAGTAATTGATGGTTTTTCGAGCTGTTTGATTATATGAATGCATGGGCTTCCATTGTCAAGCATTAACCAAGAATGATTTTCATTTTGTTTAAACTACTCAGTTCACCTTCACCTTTCCCTAGCATAGTCCAAATTGAGCCTCAGAACATCTCATGGGAATTAACAACATCCGTAGGGAATTATGATGTAGGAAGACCCATCCTCAAGTTTTACTATGACCAAAATTATACAGATGATGAAATAAAAACCCATATCACATTTTCCATTTATAAATAAAGCATATCACAAACCTGGTATGGCAATAGAGTAATTTGGAAAGAAATTACATCTCATATCAAGAGAAATAAGCTTGTTATATTTATTCAAACATAGAAAGAATGCCTCATTTATCATCACATAGATTTGATTCCCACTTGTTGTTGATACATCGTGATTGCCATATGTCCCTTTTCATTTATTTTAGCCTTCTCTTCCATTGTGGAAGATGATCATCCATTACACTCCACATATTCACTTCTACCTCAGGTAAAATTTATTTCAATTTCACATCTAATCAAGCACCACTAACTTGCACCAACTGGTTAATAGGCCACCTTATCAAAGAACCTTCTGATAGAATGAAGTGGTTGCAATTTTGTGTGAAGCTTTTATAGATATGAATACCATAATGAAGAGGATAATTGTACCACTTCTCCTTCAAGCACATTTGCAATAGTCCCCTCGACAACATAGTTCTTCTCAGATGAGCATAAATGATTTAGCTTCACTGATATTCCTTTAGACTTCAATTTATGATCTTCAATGTGGGAAGAGAATGATCATTTTGATTGGTGTATGCCTTGAACTTGTAATAAAGATCCATTTTTTGGGTCTAATAGTATATCTATTGGCCAAGATATTATATTCATGGGTTGGACCAAGAGTGAGCAAGTCTTGTTTTAATTACTTGATAGAACTCTTTACACCATTACCCCAAAATTACATACTCCCATCATCTCTCCTTGAATACCGTGGTCCTCGAGCACATTCGAGATAAAATTTAAGGCTATGTGTTCCTTTGTATTTGAACATAAATTCTTAAGTGTGACATGGTGTGCAGGGAATTTGTTCCTTTTTTTGGGACCAATATTCACAGAATCATCTTGCTTCCTCACATATTCACACTCTGATGCATAAAATTCCCCTTAATTTGTTTCATCATCGAAAACTCTGTTATGATTTTCATCACTGTCATTTTTAGAATCACTAGCCATTGAACCACCCATTGAACCCTCATCTGAGGTACCATGCACTCACCATGCTTAAACTATTGCACACTCGGCCAAGAAACAAAGTACATTCCACAACGGGTGTCTTCTAATGTTTTAAGTTCTTCGGTAGGATTGTATAATGAAACCTCTCTATTTAGAACATTTTCAACATTGACGACAAAGCAATTAGATCTGATTTTGTTACAATGCAACAGCTTCCTACTTCGGTAGAATTTTCCTTCAACAACCTTTGAATTTCTCCAAAATAAGTCTCTGTCTTCTCGATCCACAAATGCAGACACCTCATTATTGACAATCTGCAATTCAAGCAATTCATTATTTGAATTATATATTTTACCATTCAATATATATTTAAACCTTAAAAATATTTTGTATTAATGCATATTTTTAGTAACAAAATGAACTGATCCAAGGATAAAAAAATTGAAGTCGTCACTGCCGGTCAAGAGTATTCTAGCTCATCATAGAAGTCTAAATTTTTTTCCATATTCAAATGAAATTTAAAATAAAAAAATAAAGTTTTGGAGGTTAATCAATTGAACATTTGAAACCATTTATGTATCAGGAACTGGGTATTACGAAGTAGTAATAACACTTTAAACTTTACGTAACCTTGAAACAAATCTCATCTACTCATAAGCATGGATTCTAAATTTCAAAGTGGAAAAAAATAAGGCACAAGCCTACCATTGCATAATTGTAAGTTATCATGTGATATGAGTTTACGTAGCCACTCAACAGTGAACTCATAAACAAAGTCCATGTTGATCCAAGAGTTGGTGTGCTATATTAACTTATGTCTTTATATTTCATGGATAGTGTTATATTATATATATTGATATAGAAATATTTCTAATCCTTCAAATAATACTATATTAATAAGATTATATATATATATATAATCCTTTAATAACACACTATATACAATATGCTTCCATGCATTGTCATGTAAGGAGAAAAAGTATATATAGAGACCGTGCGATAAGTATCGAATGAAGGGTGAAACACACACACACACACACATATATATGCAATGAAAAGTAATTTAATTGCATTAAACCAATGATAGGGTTTCATTAAAATGTTTACAAATTACCTCAGCTAGAATTAGAATTAATTATAATCCTATAGGGGACATACCACTCATTGAACACATGGGTGTCAGTTGGTTAATGAACACCCATAGACTTGGGAATAATCTTTGAATATCACAACTGTTCTAACGATAAAGCAATAAACCTTAAGGATTATTGATCATGATATAGAGTAGAGATTATGAATCCATAATCTGTGTAATATTGCAGAATACCATTTCAAATTCTAAACCTATATGGCGCTGAAGCTTGTGCGCATCGCATCGTTTGCGACAACCTCTTCAAACAAAGTAGCCAAGTATGGCACTCAATAGCATCGCAGTACTGCAATTTGTAATAAAAAATTTAGTGTTTCGTCTTTGTAAAAACATCGGTATTTAGTCTCTGTGTTTAGTTGCCGATGACCAATATGGAAGTGTGAGGAATGGCCAGCCTAAATAGAGTAGGGAGAGAGACTGCCAATATTTCCACTCCCCCTTCCAACATGGTACTCATTCGAACATAAGAAGTATTGGAAATGGCTAGTGCAGTCTAGGGACCATGCTCCTCTTCCACCTCTTCACAACTCATCACTCTAACGATTGAAGGGTGAGAAAGGGCCAGTGCTTCTTCTACTCCTTACTTAGATTTTATAAGAGGGAGAGAGGCCCATTGTAAATAGAATAGGGTGAGAAAGGGCCAATGTTTCCACTCCCCCTTCCAATAGTCTAAGGGAGTGCCCATATTATCATTCGAATGAAACAAGTGTAAGGAAAGGGCTAGTTCTCCTCGACCCTTTGTCCCGTAAAATACTAGACCAAGAGAAAGGGCTAGTTGCTCACTCAAAGACCAAGTCTAGAGTTAGAGAAAGTGAAGATGCTCCGTAGCCATGTCTTCTCTCCTCATCACTCTAACCATAGAAGGGTGAGAAAGGGATAGTGCTCTTTCTACTCCTTAAAATTTAGAAGTGTGAGGAAGGGATATAACAATTTAGAATAGGGTGATAAAGGGGCAAAGTTTCCACTCCTCCTCCCAACAATCTAAGGGAGTTGCTCACTCAAATTACAAGAGTTTGAGAGAGGGCCCATTTCCTTTTTCTTTCTATGTCCTAAAATTACGTGCTTGTTGGAAAGTGAGGCCACCTCACATCCTCCTATAAAAGGGTGAGGAAGGGCTAGTGCTCCTTCTCCTCCTTACTCAAACTACAAGAATTTGAGAAAGGGCACATGCTCATTCTCCTGGAAAAAGTCTAAGTGAGTTCCCATGCTACTCATTAGAATGTGGTGTTGTGCCTACAAAGTGCACTTTTTGATTCCAGCAGTGTAATTTTGTATTCAAAGGTTTTTGGACTTTAGAAAACCTAATTTTGGGATTTAGAAAACCTGTTTTTGTTTTTTTGAAAATGAATGTAGTCTTGAAGTAGAATAGATTTAATGAATCATTTTGGGACACGTGGTCATGAATGGAAAATCATTTTGGCCACAGTTTATGAATAATTTTCGAACATGTGGTCACGAATGGAGAACCATTTTGGCCGCAGAGTTACGATAATCACTTTCATTTATATCGCTCCATTATAACTGTAACGCTGCACCGAAGATCTATCACGTAATGCTTCCCAGCCTCTTTAGTGCTTACCTCGTCCATTATATGAGCCGTGGGTTTTGCGCCCGCGTAGGAAAATTAATAGAAAATGCTGTCGTCCATTAGGCACTATACCTTCATTGCATTTAATGTCCTTTAACCATCTCGTGCGTGGTAACGAATGATCCCAAATATTATGCATGATCACACATTTAATATCCTTTCACCATGTCATGCGTGGTAACGAATCCAATAAAAAAATCCCAGTGTTATGGAAACGAGAATCATCATGAATAATTAGTGTTCATTTACTTAATTATACGATGAATAATTAGTGCACATTTACTTAATTAGACAGTGAAAATTATTCATCCTGCTGCATGTTAGTTATTGCTGCGAAGGTAACACTACTAGCCGTTGGATATCAAGTAATACTTTCACCTTGTAGGGAAAAATTTAATGCGCCAATGGGGTGTATATACACCATTCCATTGGATGTGATGCATGCACCCCACTGGAAATTTAAATACAACCATACAGGGTGCATATTAATCACCTTGGTTGAATCTAGATTTCTGCTCACTATCGATAGCTCAGTGTCTGAAGCACCTCATACATTTCTGTGTTTTTACCAGATGTCGAAGGAAGCTTCACGTAGAGCTCCTCCCCATAGGGATGTAGAGGAAATCCCTCCGCCAACCCCAGAAAAAGGATTGATATTATCAGACATTAGTGCAATGAGGGGGTTTGAAGCTGATCCCAACTGGGAAGAAATCTATCAGATATTCTCCATGGGGGATTTCCCCCTAGATGATGATGATTTGGACGCGTATCAAAACATTCAAAAGAGCTGTGTGCATTCCATTGCAGCTAGGATGACCTTGATTCCATACAAATTGAATTATTCAACCAGGTGGTTATTTGACCACGTTGATCCACAAAATGGGGTGATTATGGATGCAGAAGGAGAGGTAATCGCATCGATTAGGCATGACTCATTCTGGTGGATGTATAATATAAATGAGTCTGAGGTATTCATGCACCACATCTTCATCTGAAAGTTTTCTAGTGAACACCCAAATCTTGTGGAGCTCATCAAGGAGCGGTGGGCTAAGGGCCATCCATTCACAGAGAAGTCCAGTAAGAAGTATACGTTATAGTATTTATGGAGGCCATATAGGCTACTCATGGAAATGTTATGCTGGTTGTATGGCCTTTAACATTATACACACTTCCAATTGGTTTGGGCACACCTGGTGCACCATGTTACATAAACTCGAGAATTTTTCAACTAGGGGAACATCCAGTCCAACAACCTCTTTGCATCCCTTAAATATGCAAAACAGGTACCTAGCGGTTGAAAGTTTTATATGATTTCTTTTCTATTTGATGCTATTTGTTATAGAAATGCATTTCCATCAATGAACTGGAACTAGAAGGAAGATTACTTTCCCATTCATGTTTACTGTAAAGAGCTGTGGCTGTCCTATTATAAACCCCATTTGTACGATATTTGCACCTATTGTTTCACACCGTTGTATTTATTGATTTTTAGAAAACCCATACCAAGGATAAATAACCAAGCCATGGAATCCCTGTCACAAATTGGTGACTAGTATTTCCTGGGGTTCTTTACCTACATTTGATTCTTCAATGTGAATGCAACCCCCCATTTGTTACCACTGTATGTTCCTGACCAATTGATCGCCCTTGAAATTGCTTACCAAACTGTTGTAAATGGCGTCGTAGCCCATTTGTCCGACATGAGTGAGAAATCTTGGCCTAATTTCCCCATTTACGTCAGCTCCTTCACCTTAGCTAATTCTCAGCATGCCCGTAAGGAAGCGACTCTATTGGAAAAGATGAAACTTGGATTTGTGAATATGAAAAGGAATGACCCTAGGAGGATGATTGAAGGACATTTCAGGTCATTATCATTACATAATACATACATACATGAGGAAGACCCTGAAGAAACTCTGTTTCAAGAGGCTACTTCCTTTGATGAAGTTCTGGAGAAATTATCAAAATGGGAGCAGAGGACACTACACGACCGTAGTTATCGCTTCAAGATACTGTTAGAATTGAGAAAAGAGTTTCCTTTGCAGCTAAGGTGGAAAAATAAATGACGAATATAAAGAACCAAGCTAGAAGAAAGAGAGGGGAAAGGGTAAACAATTTTTTTGATGAACATGCGAAGTTGTGGTGACTTCAAACACAAATTTTGGCGTATTGGTTAGAGCGTTGGAAATGAGGGGAGGAGGTCGCGGGTTCAAACCCTCGGACCTCTCCCCATAAAATGTTTTTGTTGGCATGTGTATTGGCATATGGAGGAGGATTTTGACTATGGTTTGTGGTGGCAAATATTATATGTTGTGGAAAGCTCTTGGCCCGTGGTTTTGTGGTCCACCGGTGGTATAGTTTGAATACAATATAATATATATGGGGGCAGCTCGGTGGTGGCCATGGGGTGTAGGGATTAGCTCTCGACCTCCCCCCTTTTCCAAAATAATTCTTGTTCAAACTTAAATATAATGTTCCAACCATACATAACAAGGAACACTTGCGGGGTAGATGGTTAGGCGTACTTGTGAAGGCTTTGGGCAGACCATGGAGGTCTTGGGTTCGATCCCCATAGAATCCACTAAATTTTTTATCAACCATACATTATACATTTGTTTTTTCCAATTTAACCATTTTTTTACCAATTTTGAACATTTTTGCCGAAACTTCAACCTTTAATAACTTTTGCATACAGATAATGTTTCGCACAAAACAAGTGTTGACAGAAAGCTATTGACGAGCTCTTTACCCTTGTAAGTTTTTTTTTTTTTGAAGACTTCTACTTTGATCGACCATTGAAGATACTCCTGGATCAAACCTTCCCACTAAGAATCTTTTGGACCACCAAAAGCCCGAATCATTCAGAATTCAAGTGAGGACATGTTCGTCTCACTTGTCCTGTATCACTTGTCCATTCTTCTTGGAACCTATACATTTGACTCATAATAACAACAATCAACACTGCACTGACATTGTTAAGTACATTAATCCCTTTTTCAACAGAATCTTCATTCAATATTGTTGGAACAAACCATATACTGCTGATTAATAGTAAGCTGAATATTAAAATTGAACGTGTGAAAGAGATTGTACTCATATCATGCTTATGCTTTATCATAGGAACACTATTGATCAGCTAAAGATATTTTTGCTTCCAAAATCTGAAGTCGAGCTTGCATTTCTTCATTTCACTGCTGCACTGCCCTTTTCTTTGTCAGGATCTGTTGGGACATTATGAGAATTTCTTGATATTTTACATCTCTCTCCTGTAGATCTTCCCGAAGTCTTCTATTTGAAATCATCAAGTCTTCATTATATTTTTGGAGACGTAAATTCTGTTCTTTCAGAAATTGTAAAGACCTTTTATCTTCATCTAACTCCATAATCGATTTTATTTTTTCCATTTGCACAGGGGTTTCATAAGCCTCTGAGATTTTTGAACTTTCACTAATTTCATATTCAGTGACTTTCTGTTTGTCCCAACAAAATTATTCTGGTATCTGCCCAACATTATTTTTTTGGATTTCCATCAGAATCTGCTCTGTTATGAGATAATATTGATCTAAAAGACACACATTTTCATCCCCAGAAGAATCTTTTGTGATCATAATCTTGCTCTTCTTCAGTTTCATTTCCATTTCTAATTTGCTTCTAGATCTGGTTCTTGGATTTAAAATTATTTCCATATCTTTCACCTTTAGGGTTTCACCATGTTCCTCATCTTTCGAACTTGTATTTTTTATAGCATTGCTGGGCACATCAGGGTTTTTCAAACTTTCTTTTACACATTCATCAGTAACTGATAATTCTGAAAACTCATCGTTCACAACATAAAACTCTTCTGCAAGATCCTTACCCTGTATATTTGTTGGTTCTGTTGCTCCTTTCATTTGCTTAACTGAACTTTTGGATTCATTTCCTTTTTCCTTATCTTTACAGGGCTTGCGTTTTTCTACTTCAAACCCTAACCCAATGAGGAAATGGTCCCAGATTTGACCATTCTTATTCAACTGAAAAACTATTAACAATTTAATCAATTCTTGATGGAAAAGAGAACGGGAAGTATGTTCTTGGTGACCTTGAACCCAGGCCACTATCTTTTGCAAACTTTTAAATAAATAAAATGTTAAATTAAGCTTCAAATCTCCATTAAGATGCATTAGAAATCGTAAATGACACTTGAGCACTCTATCATAACGACCCTCACAGGTCATGTAGTTTTGAATCATCTCTAATGGATTCCTCCAAACCGGCTTAAGCTTGCTGATATGTATACCATTCTTCTAGCTTAATTGTTCAAACCCAGGTAACAAGAACTTGCTATAATCAACCTCAAAAGATTGTTGTTTGAACCATCTTTCACCCAATGATGGCACTCCAATAGCTTCTGCAATAAAATCTTCATCAACCCTAACCTGTAAATCTTGAAAACGCACAACTGCATCTTTGTAATTTTTAATAAAATATGTGGTCACTTGTAGATTATGGCCCTGCAATCTCTCACAGAAAGGGAACCAACCTGCCTCTCTCATCATTCTCACATATATTGGAAACTGATGAACCCAATGCAAATTATCCGGTTCAAGTCTGCATAATAATCCACCAGGTCTCTTGGTCTTCACCATGGTGCATCTTTGTTACCCTGGATACCTGTCAATTTCATAAAACATATGCCCGAAGAAAGGAACATGCTATAGGGTTAGTATGAAAACTAATACTTCAGGTTCATGCCTTATGATGATGTCTATCACCTTAAGACGTACACCATTGGGATGAGTAATTCACACTCATAAGATGACACAATTTCACAATTGATGTAGTATCAATCAAACTCATTAGTAGCATAACCCTGCCACTTGTCCTTATTGCCAAAATCGATACTGGCGGCATCATTCCTTTTGATATTTTTTATATATGCTGTCAGTATATAATTATAACTCATATATGAAATAAACATTGCTAATGTTTCAAGCATAGCAACATAAGTCATGGTAACATTTGTATCATTTTAATTAAGAAATAATTCATTTCAAAAATCAAATGACAAATGAGCCTTATTTTGGTTTAAATAAATGAAAAACTTGATAAAAACCAACTAGGGTAAAATTTGGGACAAATAAAAATGAAAAGTTTAAAAGGAAGCTAGGGTAAAAATAGGAATGGTAACTAGGTAAAGTAAAAAAATCTAGAATACAACCCTAGAGATAACATTTGGCTCCGATTGGGGATAAAGCTCTCCTTGTGAGGCTTTAAGAACATCTTGACCTCTACCTTCTGAAACCTGCTAGAATAATTTTTTTTGTCTTATTGGGCTGGAGTCTTATTTGCAAAACTGTAATGATATATACAATGAGTATGTATACTGATCTTCTGCAACTCAATATGTGTGAAATATTTTAAAACTCGTCCATTCACTGGACCTGCAACCTCCACACCATTCAAATTCTGTAGGACAAAGGTATTGTTTCCCAAGATATTAACCACTGTAAAAGTTCCTAGCCATAAATTATCGAACTTTCCATGCTTACCTTTGTCTTCATTCCTTGCATCCCACCTGAGAATCAAGTCACCAACTGCAAAGATTTCTTTCTTAATCTTTTTATCAAAACTTTTTTTTACCTCTTTTCTGTGCATTTCATCTTTTTCCAGAATGGATTCTCTTTCCTGCTGCAATTGGATTATTTGAAACTCTCTTCTTCTTATTTCATCAGGTTCTTCTTCAGTTTCCAGCAAAAATTTAATTACTGGGGAAACTAATTGGACAGGAAACAATGCATCAACTCCATATACCAACTGAAAAGGGGATGTCCCAATATATTTTTTTATGGTTACCCTATCAGCCCAAAGAGCAAATTTTAATTTGGTATCCCAATTCTTTTTATTTTCCAATAACATTTTTTTAATACTATTCACAATACTTTTATTATTGGATTCTGCTAATCCATTACCCTGTGGGTATTAAGGTGTGGACTCTTTCAGGCTAATGTTATTTTATTCACAAAGTTTCACCATCGTTTTGGATTTAAAAGCCAGGGCGTTGTCAGTGATTAGCTTCCTAGGACATCCAAATCTACTAAGAATATTATCCTGAAGGAAACTCATAATAACTTGATCTATTGCCCTTCTTGTAGGGATTGCCTCCACCCACTTAGTAAAGAAGTCAGTCACGGTTAAAATCCATTTATGTTGACCACTGGAAGCAGGATGAATCTCTCCTATGAAGTCTAAAACCCATTGTTGAAATGGAACATTTACTGCTATGGGTTTTAAAGGTAAAGACTGTAGGTTGTGTTTACATGCAAACTTTTGGCACTCCATACAGGCTCTGACCTGATGATACACATATGTAAAAAGGGAAGGCCAATACTACCGTGCTCTCAAGATTTTAAACACAGTGGATTTCCAGTATTTGTGTCCCCCACAGACACCAGCATGTAACTCTGCAATGACAGCATCAACTTCTGATCTATTCAAACACTTCAGCAATATACCTCCAGGATCTTTCTAGTATAAAACTTGATCCATTAAAACATATTTGAGAGCTTTCAGTTTTAAAGATCTACACTCATTTTTATTCAAATATGGAGGACATTGTATATGTAACAATAAATATACAATTTTTTCATACCATGGAGAATCATAATACCTATTGTAAATCTTCTCCTTATTCTGTTCTTCTGACACATCTTGCTCTGAATTTTCAACCATCAAATGAAGATCTAATACCTGACAGTTTGATTCTGCTAGCAGCTTGGATAAAACCTGCCCTTTCACTAGCTTGATAGGTTTAATGTCAACATCATACTCCATAACTTTGGCTATCCATCTACCTCTTTTTCCTTCACTATCGAGCTGTACCAAGATTTCCCTAACTACTGAAATTGGAACATAGGCTAGAATTTTTGAATGCAAAACATAAATTCTGAAAAACTTGAGAGATTTCACCAGTGCATATGCTTGCTTTTCCATTGTACTATATTTAAGCTATGAGTCTCTTAATGTTTTGTTGAAGAAAGATATTGGTTGTTCTAAGCCATCTAAATTCTTTTGGAGTAAAACAACATCTATTGTATCTTCAGATGCTAATGAGAAAATTGCAAAATCTTTGGTGTAATCAGGAGCAGCTAAAACTGGTGCTTCTACAAGTGCCTGCTTTATCCTTTCAAATGACTGTCTAGCGTGATCTGACCATTTAACTTCCCTGTCCTTTTTAAGCATCTCAGTGATATGTTTAATAATCTTTGCAAAGTTAGGAATAAACCATCTTAAAAAATTGATTTTCCCAATAAAATATTGAATTTCCTTTTTATTTATGGGGATGAAGATTTTCAAGATAGCCTTTACTCTTTCTGGATATATTTTTATTCCTTCAGTAGAAACTATATGGCCCAATAGTTTTCCCTCTGTCATGGCAAAATGAGAATTTTTTGGGTTTAGTGATAAACCAAATTTTCTGCTCTTAATGAAAGTTTGTTTTAAATGCTTAAAATGATCATCATCAAACTTAAAAAAAATTGTAATATCATCTTGATATATCACTACAAACTTTTCATTTTCCCCCACAAAGGCTATGTCCATAGCCCTTTGAAATGTGGCACCTGTGTTCATGAGCCCAAAAGGCATCTTATCATACATAAATGTACCCCAGGGGGTTGTGAATGCTGTCTTCTCTCTGTCCTCTAGCTGTACTACAATATGGTTATAACCAGAAAACCCATCAATCATTGAAATCCTCTGGGAACCTACCACTCTTTGTAGGATCTGATCAATTTTAGGCAATGAATAATTATCTTTTAGGAAACATCTATTCAGGTTACGAAAATCCACACATAGTCTTATTTATCCATTTTTCTTGCGTACTGGAACATGATTTGCTACCCAAGATGAATATCTGAGGGGATCAATAATTTTTGCATCCAACAATTTTTTCATTTCCTTTTCAATAACTGGCAGTAACGCTGGATTAAGCCTTCTAAGTTTCTGTTTGAAAGGCTTAGTGTTTGGTTTCAATGGGATCTTATGTTGGATAATGATGGTATCATAAGTTATAAGATCCTCATATGACCCAGCACAAATGTCAACAAATTCCTTCAAGAAACTGATATATTTTTTCTTTTGCCCTTCTGAAAGTGTCTTAGATATTCTAATAATTTTGGGTTCAACCTCAGAACCAATATTGGAACTTAAAACATCTTCTTCAGTGGTCTGCAATGTAGGTTTCAACAATGTGTCATCCTTTGAGAACAACCTTTCCAGTGGGAAAAGTCCCTTAGGAATGAAGTTTCCTTTTAACTCAACAATTTTATGCTCTGCAATTGAATCTTTTGCATAGGAAACTTCTTCAGCCAAGTCAACATCTTGATCCTGGTCAATTAAATCATCTACAAATTCAGCTGTTAATTCCAAAGACTCCTTTATCTCCTGATCATCATGAAATACTTTCCAGTGTTTGATTTCATCTGGAACAGATGGCATGTATCTTACATCAATTGGATACCTCAAATGTGTTAATTTCCGAATTTTGAAGTAAGTTGTTGCCAAGGCTAGTGAGTCTGTTGTCTGATTATAATCTCTTGGGATATAGGTTATATTGAAAGCTAAGAAGAAATTGTCTATCAAATCCCAAACTTCATTTCTATAGACTTTCAACAATTGTTGTTTTACCTGATAAACATTCTTGACCTGCTGAACAATCAATTCAGAGTCGCCAAATACAACAAGATTTTGAATATTTAAATCTTTTGCAGCTCTGGATCCCATAACTAATGCCTCATACTCAGCAATATTATTAGTTTTTTGAAATTCTAGCTTATACATGAGAGAAATAATCTCACCTCCAACAGACATGAGTACAACACCTGCTCCCGCTCCTTCCTTACTTGATGCTCCATCAAAATACATTTTCCATATACCTTCTTGCTCTTCCTTCTTTTGGTGAACAGGATTATCTTTCTACACTTGCAAGAACTCTGTAGGATCATCATTCTGAACTTGCAACACACCTGTAAAATCATCATTCAAATGTAACATGCAAGGGCCCATATCTTCCTGTACTGAGTAAATAGGATGGTTTGTAGGGTTTTTATCATCACTTACCAAGAATGCCAGTTGCACTTCTCTATAAATCCTTCTATACTCTCCTCCATATATAGGTACCGAAGCATAAGACAAATCCATCTGAAGGGTTCCTCCTACCCTCTTTGCCCATGACCGTGATAATAGCATACCAAATTTAGGGGATACATCAGCTACAACAACATCCATAAGTATACTTTTCATAGGAAGCTGTGCAAGACTAACCACCGAATCTTTAATGACCCCTAAGCATTTCACTGCTCTAGAATCAAAGGCATATAAATCATGATAAGGTTTAGTAACAAAAATCCCTAAATATTCCATGACTGCCTTGGGCATAATATTATGTGAAGCACCTGAGTCTAGAAGACAGTTATGTAACATCTGATCATGAATAGTAAGTGTGATATAAAATGGAGGATAAATAGATTTAGCATCTGGCTGATCAGCTGTTTTTGAGCCAGTACTAATGTAAAACATAGACATAAGACTTCGAGAAATTATGCATACCCCAACAACCCCATTTGGAAATTTGGATATCATATTTTGTAGTGATTTATGCCAAGCACCATGATTTTTGGATTCTTGAATAACCAAAATTCCAACTACAGAAAATCTCGTACAACTTTTGTTCATAAAACATTAAGTTCTTCGAGCTAAAAAAAGTTAGGAGACAACAAGAAAAAATGTTTGTGCCTATTTTAAATAGAGTTAGAACATGTTCACAGACACATGACCTATTTGAAACCCTTTTTGGATTTTTGAGTTCAATCTTAGTCCACATGCAACATAAATAATAGATTCTTATTGCTGGAGATTTCAACATCAATATGTTGCAAAACGACACATGTACACAAAAACTAGAATTGTTCATGAAAGGCAATGGGTTCAATGATCAACCCAACAGTTGGCATTATTTTTGGATGCCAACATCGAATTCGACAAGTTCAACAACTTCAAATTCGACAAGTTGAACAACTTCGACTTCGACATGTTCAACAACTTCGAATTCGACCACTTCAACAACTCGACTTCGACCAGTTCAACAACTTTGACAAGCACCGACGTCGACATGCATCATTGACATTGGCGACTGATGAACTACGATTGATTGTCTCTCTGTCTTCCAGTCGACCGTAACGGTTGAATTTCTGAAACCGTTCTAACTTCTCTTGTAACTAAACGTAAAGGGAAGACACCCAAGCGTTCTCAGCACTCTATATAAGCATGAAATTATTGTAATATACAGAGAACAAGTAATAGAGAAGAATCAAGATCAGTTCGCATTCCTGCATATGATCTGTGTGTGTATGTTTATGTGCGTAGTGTATTCCTGCTTTACTTATTCTTATGCTTCCTCCATAACAATACGAACTGATTCAGTCAAACTGTTCTCCCCGTCTTGCACCTTGTCACGTACAAATCATTAGTATCAGAGCTTTTAGAATTTGAATTATTCAGAGCTTAGCTTTGTTTGTGCTTAAATTGTGAGTAGACACTTCCATCGAAGTTACCTGACTTATGCCTATTCAAACATGCTCACAAACTCAACAATCCAAACAGACACTACCTTCAAAGATGGCAGAAGAAACAGACAATAGACATGCAATTAACGAGACATAGCAACTCATAGAGCAAGCCCTGGCTTGAAAACAAACTAAAATGTTCACCCAGTTCAATGAGATTCTCATGCGATTTGCTTCGACATCAAGAGGATTTGCTTCGACAAGATATAACTCCGAAAAAATAAGTCCATTCAAGGTCTAAATGAATTTGGACATACCGAATCTAGAAGGAAAGATTGATGCGGAATCCGTTGACAATTGGGTATAACAATCGAAATCCTGTTACTCTGTGATTCAACTCTCAGAAGCTGAAAAGTCACCATTGCATCCTTAAAGATGTCAACATATGTGCACTGCTGGTGGGAGAACCTATCGACAAAGATGGAGAAAAGTGGAGACCCCATAGAGACATGGGAGAAATTTGTCGAATATGTCCGAAAGGAGTTTTACCCGCCCAAGTACGTTGAATAGTAGTATAAGAAGTGGCAGCAGCTAAGGAAATGGAAAGACCAGTTTGTACAGAATTACACCGATGAGTTCTATCGAATAATGTCTAGACTTGGCGTTCAAGAAGAAGAGAAATTGCTTGTTCTGAAGTACGTCAGCGGATTATCCACGTACATTCAGCAAGAGATGGAGTTTCTGACTGTCGATACGCTTGCAGATGCATTCCACTATGCTATTAAGCTTGAATCCAAACAGAAAGGAAAATCACACTTCACAACTAAACCAACAGGACGACCACTAGACAAGAAGGCACCAGCCGGCTTCGACAAGTCAAGACCTTCTTAGTCGACTCCGACAAAGCAAGATCATGGAAAAAAACATTTTTCAGAAAGACAAAAGGGAATGTAGTAAGAAACCTACCGGGAAATGGTGTGATTACCACAATTCATCATGAAATGATACATCTGAATGCAAAGCTCATAAGACACTTTTGGCAAAAGTTTCAACATCTGACTCATTCGAAAAAAATCTGGTAGAAATTGGCACTCGGTATAAGCTCAACGGAATTGGTTTTTACATTAATGTCATAGTATGTGATTTTGGAATTTTGAAATATTGATACTGAATAAATATATAACTCTAAACCTAGGACATTATATCAAAACATTTTTTGGTATTTTTATCTAGAGTAGCCATACTACGCAATCAGTTACTTGGCTCTATGTTCCAGCTCTGTTCTTGTCATAATCAATCTAGTTTCTTTGTTTCTACATATGACTAGTTCTTAGTAACCCACATCTTAAGGCTGTGCAAAACCCTTAGTTCGTGGCAAGATCATATACTCAAATATATGGTTATTGCATACTCTCCTATATTAGTCAACAATATCATACTTATCTAGACAACGTTTTTCTTGGATATCTCTCATAGCAAAATGCTTCCTAGCAATGTTCTTTTTGTTCTTTTCTCTTTTGTCATATTGTTTTTTCTTGCACATCATGCTCCACAAGAAAGGATATCAATGTATGCATCTGCGAGTTTTAGGCCTCCTAAAATGATTCTTTTGTCCCAAAGTTTTTTAACAGAAAACCTCAAATAAGTTCTAAATGAACCACAACTCCTCCATTGATGTTTAGTGCAATTGTACTTTGTCTTCCAAATGGCATGTAGATATATCTTGAAATCTTATATATTTGCCATGTCTTCGATAGGGATTTTTGGTGCAATAGTCAATTGCTATAATAATCTATCGAAGAAAATGGAGTTACTGGCACTAGTTCTTAATTCCTTCACTGCAAGAAATTCTGCCACATGGCATGTTTGCCAAGTGGTAGTATTGACTTTATTAATAGATAATTAGATTACATTGCATACTTATCTATAAGGAATAAAGCAAAAAAATGGTGGAAATATGCAAAATTGACTGAACAGTAGTACATTGCACTCCTTCATCCAACATTTGCAAAGATTGACAACAATTTGGTTAGTGTTCTATGTAGATTAAATCCATTATGGGTTAGAATGCTATATCTAAAACTTGGATTTCCAAGATAAATAGTGTAGAAACGAAGAGTTACATATAATGTGTTTTCCAAATTGTCCAAAATGTGCTTACCTTGAAGCATTGTTTGTTCTCTACCACCAACATGAATGAATTGTACCTGAATATGGTGTTAGAGTATGTGCCACAGGACACTTATAGAGTTGGAAGGAATTATGTTAGGATGAACTAGCATATGCTTTTCATTTATACAAGGCTTTATACTTACTAGGTGAGTAAATGGTCCCCCTCTTTGGTATAATATTTAGTCCATTGTTAGTGGGGCTTTTCTTAAATGAAAGGGATCTTTCTTTTTCTCTTTGTTTTGGATTTGCAGAACATTGGCTTATATCCATAATGATTTTTGTATATGTCACAGAGACATCAAACCACAAAATCTTCTGTTATTTTTCCCTATAAACTTTTCTAGCTCTTATTTATGTTCCAGAGGAAACTAGTTTGGTTGATTAGTGCGTGGATGCTGTTGATGTATATGTAACTTCGGAATGTATTTCACATATATGTATATTGTATTCCTATAGAGATGGTATTATTCCTCTATAAGGAAGTGTCGTCATTTATATTGTAAGTGTCGTAACTTATACTTGATGGGTTATTAGACCACCTTATTTGGGGTCGGCCCTGTATAAGTCATGTGGGTCAAAGGGTTATTAGACCACCCTATTGGGGGTCGGCCATGTGGGTCAAAGGGTTATTAGACCACCCTATTGGGGGTCGGCCCACTCAGCATTATGTTATGTGGTTAAGTTCAAGCCTACATGAGTTAGGTAAAAAGGCAAGTCAAGTCAAGTATAAATAGAGTGCGGGAGACACTCTATTTGCACACTCACTTCTCACACATGCACTCAAGGAGGAGTGGCGCACTTATGGAGGAGGAGGATCTGCTGCTAGGTTATGTCTATCTCTCATGGTTGGTTGTATCATTGCTCTATCTATCTCTGAGGAAGTTATTGGGGTTTTTCACCTTTATGGTTTTCCCCAAGTAAATCTTTGTGTCTCTTGTGTGCTTGCATTATTGTCTCCATGATTGATATGCTGTAGATATGTTGTACATGTTCTTCTCTCAGTTAAGATCCTAGATCAGATTGAAGTAAATTCAGAAAATTTAACATGGTATCAGAGCTAGCCTGAAAGAAGGCATGATATGGCATGTATGACACTTGTTGCACTTACGATGCTAGGGCTTGATATAGCAAAAACCAGTCATCGTAGAACTTTCGCTATAAATCTGTTTTGGCGAAGTTTTCGGATCTGAAATTGTTATAGGACGAAGATTAAATCTCTAGGTACCTTGTGTCCAAAGGAAACCCTCTAATTCGTTGTACTTTGTGATTTATGATCTGTACAATATAGTGTTTCTGCCTCTTCCAGATCTGAGTCAAAATCAGGTGACCTTGGGAAAAAGGTCATATCTTGGGCTAGGAAGCTCCAAATGAAATTTCGTAAAAACTGACAGGTAGTACACAGTCTGTACTATCTCAGAAAACTTTTTCAGAGGCCGAAGTTGAACCAGTGACACGTGGCACTCCGTACAAGTTCGCTCTCCTGTATTATCCCATAAACAGGTCATGTTGCGACACGTGGCATAACTCTCTCTCAGAGAGTCCAATTGAGGTCAGACCTATCAGGATGGAAAGGTAACAGGCCGAGATATCTCAAAAAACGTTTTAAGACGCCGAAGTTAAAACAGTGACACGTGGCACGCCGTACAAGTTCGCTCTCCTGTTTTATCCCAAAACAGGTCACGTTGCGATATTTGGCATAACTCTCTCTCAGAGAATCCAATTAAGGTCAGACCTGTCAGGATGGAAAGATAACAGGTCAGGATATCTCAAGAAACTTTTTTCAGACCCCGTGGATCGAAAATTTCAGAGTTACACCAGAAACAATCAGGTACATATTTCTGTCAAAACAGAATTATTTTTTGGTACCTTCATTCATGGCTTCCGGAATTTAGGGCTTTGGAGAAAGTTGGAATTTTTGTAATCGGAGACCACGGCTGGATTCTACTCATCAAAATAGAAATTTAGAGACCAAGATCAGAATTTTTGGTTGGGCAGAAGGCCGGGCTTGATTAGACCCTAGTTTGGTACTTTGATCAGAAAAGTGGAAAATTAGGGCTTCTGTAAAAATGGGAATTTTTGAAATCTGTGACCACGGCTGGAAGCTCCTCAGAAAATTAGAAGCTTAGAGCTTTGGATCAAACCTTTTGATGGGGAAAAAGAGTGGGATTCATCAAACCCCAGTTCAGGGTCACGTCTAGTGAATCCGGAAGTTTCAAAGGCAAAATTGAGGAGTGAAACTTTGCAGTTTTCAAATTCTGAATATACCAGTTTGATCAGCTCATCAAGGCGCATATTTCTATCCTTTCGGAAGTTTGAAATTCAAAGTTTGAATTTTTGGGGTTTCTCTGACAAACCCATATCCAGCTCCAGGTCCAGTTCTTACAAATCAAGTGGATTGGGTTAATCCTAGAAGAAGATGGATTGATCATCTGCATGAGTGAAGAAGTTCCTGTTTCAAAGGGAGATGAGGCTAAGGCCTTACATAAGAAGATTACAAGCGATCTCGACAGGTATGACTCATCGAGGTATGTTTCGATATTTTTCCATGATTAAGTTTATGGTATGTTTGTCTTCATGTTATTACGGTTAGTACAATTTTGATTTTAGATTTGTCGTATCACCTTAACAAAATTATGAATGCATGATAGAAGATATTCATTGGTTAGGGTGTTGACACTTATGATTGTACTAATGCATTATGGTGTTGTATGAGGTTTATGTTGTCTACTGACATGAAAGGTACACTAAGAAAGACAAATCATGTTCTGGTCCAAGAACATATGATCATGATAACATGAGGATAAAGATTCATCCATTGTCATGGATCTCATAAAAGATCCATTTACGAGGTATGTATAACTTGGTTTTGTAATAGTTAACCTATGAGATATACAGGTTACTAGCACAAGTCATTGAAGAAGAACAAGAAGACATCATGTGAGTATGTTAGACATAAATAGCTAGCATGCTAATCTAGGTATGTTTTTCCTATATCAAGCTAGAATCCTACCTTGTGTTAGGATCTTATATTGTTGTTGATAATGATTATTCATGAAGTCATAGGTTTGAATAATCATGGTTGTATGCATATTATGTTTCTTACCATAATTGATGATATGACTAACGAGAAGAGTCATGAAGGTATAGGTTTGAATAATCACAGGTTTTACGCATATCATATCTCTTATCTTGATTGATGATTCAACTAACTTGAAGAGTCATAGGTTTGAGTAATTACAGGTTTAAACATGTTATGTTTCTTATGATTTGACTAACCTTAAGAATTCTACATAAACCTTGAATGCTAATGCTTATTATTTTCTGTTTGAAATGATCATGACTATACATGCTTGAGATGATTGTGTTTTAATAGTATACTAATGAATGTATGATTTTATATGAGATCACAAGGATAACACATTCATGATACTAATAAGCATGCATAGGGACCAAGGATGAATATGAGATTCAAGAACAGGTAATCCAGGAAGCAAAGATCAAGAGGGAGTACACTCCAGTGGTTTATGCAAGGATGAAGATATTCAGAGGGAGTTGACCATCTCTCTACATCCCACAACAGAAAGGTGTAGAAGAAGCTACTTCAGATTAGGAGTCCAGCAGGTCCTTCAAGGAAGCGAAGATTCAGAGGGAGTCCACCCAATGAACAAACAAATATAAGTATTTGAATTGCCATTTCTTAAATAATACTGTTCAATAATGTATATACTGATGTTCCTAGAATTAGGTTGTGTATTATGCATATTAGAATAATTGCATTGATGAACAGTATACTCCTAATATGCATGGGTAAGTGGCCTATGGCACTGTACAACATTCCATTGCTACTTATCTAGAATGAAACCTCTTTGCTGACATGTTGGGAGTTGTGCACACTCTTAACAATGTTCTGGTAGAGATTGGAAGGCATCTAGAAAGTTACGGGATATGGATAAATGTTGTATTGAAGCATTGGCTAAGATAATTGCATGACTGTATGACATATTTATTTATGTGTAAGAATTTGTTCTGAAAACTATGAGATGTTTTCTAATCATGCAATTTAACTTGTTGTGTAGGAAAGATCGTATGCCATCTCCTACAAAAGAAGAACTACAACATTTGTTCAACAACAAATTTATTTATTGAAGATATTGAAGTTCCCAGGATCTGGGATGAAGAAATGGAATGCCATGATCCGTCGATCATGAAGAATGATGTTTGGGATGTAGTCCCAAGATGTGAAGGGAAGTTTGTTATGACTTCCAAATGGAACTATCAGATCAAGCATGTTGCAGATGGCAGCATTGAGAAATATAAAAGTGATAGAAGATGCACCAGATGGATCTCAAGACAGCATGGTGTAGTCATATATGTGTGCAGAACTTGGTATGGTAGGATAGACAGCTTTCTATCCAGTTTGGGCGTTACCAAGAGTAAAGCAGATTCCAACCTTTTCTACAAGGTTGAAGAAGGCAATCCAGTGATACTACTTTTGTATGCAGATAACCTGTTTGTTACAGGTAAAGATAGATTGATTGCCGACATGCAGCGGAAGCTTTCTTCCAAGTTCGAGATGAAGAACTTGGGGATGATGCACTATTTGTTTTTGGCATGGAGGTGTGGCAGAGTGCATATGGAATCTTCCTTGGATAAGGGAAGTATGTAGTAGAGATCCTGAAGAGGTTCGGGATGATGGACTGCAAGGATATGGCCACACCTATGGCATCGAATCTGAAGCTTCTATGTGATGCTTCATCTGAGCCGGTTGATGTCTCTTTGTATCGTCAGATGATTGGGTCCTTGATGTACCTGATGAACACGAGACCAGACATTTTCTTTGCTGTGAACACATTGAGCGAGTTCCTGATGGATCCGAGGAGTGTTCACCTGGTTGCTGTAAAGCATGTTCTGAGGTACCTGAAGGGTACAGTGGATTATGGGCTCAGGTATGAGGAGAATCAAAAGTTTAACCTGCAGGGTTATGTTGATTCAGATTGGGCTGGTAGTGCTGCAGACAGGAAGAGCACATCTGGGTGTTGCTTCAGTATGGGATCAGGTGTGATCTCTTGGTTTAGCAGGAAGCAGTCCTGCGTAGCACTGAGTACAGCTGAGGCAGAGAATGTTGTAGCCTGTTCAGCTAGTTGTGAGACAGTATGGCTACGGAAGCTACTATCTGAGTTATTTGATCTCCCACTGGATGCTACTGGTATCTTCTGTGATAACCAGAGTTGTGTGAAGCTATCCGAGAACCCAGTGTTTCATGACAGGTCGAAACACATAGAGATCAAATATCACTATATCAGGGATATGGTGCAGAGAGGAGCTGTGAAGCTTCTGTATGTTGCGACGGACGAGCAGATTGCAGATGTGCTGACGAAGCCACTAGCCAGAGTGAAGTTCGAGTACTGCAGAGAGAGGCTTGGCGTTCTTCAGATCGAGGACACTTCGAGGAAGAAGTGATGGACACATTTGCTGAAGCCATTCCAAGCATGTTGGAAGGAGGATCCTTCACATGGCTGTGGATGTAAGCGCCGGATAATGGGCATCAGGATGATGTTTTGGTTTCTGCTTGGATATGATCGGTTGGATCATTTATGTATGTACGCATCATGTTGGATGCTGGATATGATCAGTTGGATCATTTATGTATGTACGCATCATGTTGGATGCTGGATATGATCAGTTGGATCATTTATGTATGTACGCATCATGTTGGATGATGGATATGATCGGTTGGATCATGTGTATGTATTTTGTATGAACGCATCATGTTGGATGCTGTTGGATACATTGTGTGGATCATGTATCTTTGTATGATCAGGTAGATCATGGATGCTGTTGGATACATTGTGTGGATCATGTATCTTTGTATGATCAGGTAGATCATGGATGCTGATGGATACATTGTGTGGATCATGTATCTTTGTATGATCAGGTAGATCATGGATGCTGATGGATACATTGTGTGGATCATGTATCTTTGTATGATCAGGTAGATCATGTATGATTGATGGATACATTGTGTGGATCATGTATCTATGTGTGCATCAGATGGATGCATTGTATGATCAGGATGATCGTGAATGACGAGCTTCTCCAGATGACATGCAGCAGGATGTTGCAGTGATGATGATGAGTATCAGATGATACTTTGTGGTCGTGGATCAGGTTGTGCAGGAAAGCATGTAATTTGTGCCCTGGGAGATTTGCAGATGGTCTTTCGAGGTTTTGCCTATGGCATGTAATTCGGTGCCCTGGGACATCTGGCAAATGCTCTTGCGAGGTTTTGCTTGGGAGGACATGTAATTTGTGCCCTGGGAGATCTGCAGATAGTCTTTCGAGGTTTTGCCTATGGCATGTAATTCGGTGCCCTGGGATATCTGGCAGATGCTCTTGCGAGGTTTTGTCCTATGGCATGTAATTTGCTCCTGGGAGATCTGGACAGGATGAAAAAGGCCTCAGATGCTTCAGCCAGGTTTTGCCATGACCACATGTAATTTGCTCCTGGGAGATCTGGACAGGATGAAAAAGGCCTCAGATGCTTCAGCCAGGTTTTGTGGTGAGATCACATGTAATGTGCTCCTGGGAGATCCGACAGGTAGAGCCATGTGCTCGTAATAGCCTAGGATGCTTCAGCCAGGTTTTGTGATGGGTCACATGTAATGTGCTCCTGGGAGATCCTACAGGTAGAGCTGTGTGCTCGTAATAGCCTGGGATGCTGCAGCCAGGTTTTGTGACGCACGTAATAAGTCCTGAGGATTCCACAGTATGGCCAGTGATGATGAAGACCTGCAGGTGGTGGGCCTACATCCAGTATGAAAAAGGACTGGCTCTGTAGAACTTCCTATGACGAGTAGATTCAGAGATTGATTGAGATAGCAGCAGCAGTGATGATGATGATGATGACTCGATGACGATTATCCAGTGACGATGATCCAGAGAAGATGACTTGTGCTAGAAGAACTGTGCTGAGAAATACCTTCCTAGTTAAGAGGGAGTGTTGATGTATATGTAACTTCGGAATGTATTTCACATATATGTATATTGTATTCCTATAGAGATGGTATTATTCCTCTATAAGGAAGTGTCGTCATTTATATTGTAAGTGTCGTAACTTATACTTGATGGGTTATTAGACCACCTTATTTGGGGTCGGCCCTGTATAAGTCATGTGGGTCAAAGGGTTATTAGACCACCCTATTGGGGGTCGGCCATGTGGGTCAAAGGGTTATTATACCACCCTATTGGGGGTCGGCCCACTCAGCATTATGTTATGTGGTTAAGTTCGAGCCTACATGAGTTAGGTAAAAAGGCAAGTCAAGTCAAGTATAAATAGAGTGCGGGAGACACTCTATTTGCACACTCACTTCTCACACATGCACTCAAGGAGGAGTGGCGCACTTATGGAGGAGGAGGATCTGCTGCTAGGTTATGTCTATCTCTCATGGTTGGTTGTATCATTGCTCTATCTATCTCTGAGGAAGTTATTGGGGTTTTTCACCTTTATGGTTTTCTGTCATGTCCCAAATTTGGCATTGGGTCACAATGGCCTAATCACATTAGACCTATTCATTAGAGTTTGTCAAATTGATGCTAAAGGTCAAATAATTGCCAAGGAGGAAAATTACTAGTTTCCTAGGTTTGGGGTGGAAGCTTTGGGATTTGGAATAATGGGGATAATAAATGATGTTTGAACATTAGAATGGAATAAATATTTAATAAAGGAGCTAAATAAATATATACAAGTGAAAATCAAAGTGGCATTTTATGATGAAGACACATGGAGGAAGTGGGACCCACATATGGCTAGATTTCCCCACTACATTTGGCATCATCCTCTCACCAATTCGAATTCAAGGTGAATGGTAACATACTTGGGGGAGTCCAAAAGGTATTATTCATTGCATGACTCATCCAAGGTCGAAATATAGAGGAAGAGTAACTCCCATGGAAGAGGAAGAGGCAATTTGGAGCTAGTGAGACACTTGGGCTAGATTCCCTAGCTCTATGACAACAATGATGAAGATGCTATGACACCTATGACACAAATCAGACCTGAAGGCTGACATATGACATATATGACATGTCAGGGCTAAAAATAGACTCCAAGAGGGCGCTCAAGGGTGTTAGGGCAGCTAAGATGCTTCCACATGTGATTTGGTGGAAGTGGGAGACTAGGAATTGTTGTACAAGTGGTGTTCTTTGGAATCTCTTCCCAACTTGAGTTGGCATGAGTCTCTTGGAAGGAATTCGACCCATGGAGGAAATTAGAAGTTTATAAATGTCAATAACAAAGAATGAAACTAGCTTTTGATCATTTGTAGAATTTGCAATTGCATTTGTGAAGAGGGAGAGCTAGTGGATGACTAGTTTCTTGCCTTAGCCAATTTCGAGGGTGAAAGATTCCCATCCAAGTTGGTAATTGGAAAGGCCATTCAGACCTTTCATTTGGAGCTTTAATGGAGTCTTTATTTGCAGGTGTAAGCTACAGGGCAGCTCATGGTTTCTTCTATTGCAGCTCACTCCTTCAACCATTTCCAGTTTTGATGGCATATTCTTGATCCTTGAGGGAGGGCGTTTTTGGTGAGCTATTGTACTCTTTGGGGAAGCTTTTAATGCCCCATTTATTTTGTAATATGAAGTAAATACTCTGTTCTTCATCTCCAAAAAGTTTCAGGTCGAAATTCCAAATAGAAATGTATAAATCTCATTTTTAATGGAAGAACAATGCCAATTCCCCACTACCTTGTTGTGAGCCAATGTATTGATGATTATTTCGAATGAATGGATGATTCTCTGATATATTTGTGATAAATATACTGCCATGGATGTCTTCTAAAAGTTTCATGTACTGTACTTGAGCATTTGAAGCATTTTTACTCAGTGTAGTTGTATTGGGAGGTGAAATAGTGCCATTTCCCCAAGGGTCGAATTGGGGATTTTTGCAGTTGAATGGGAGAGGGTGAGAACAGTTGTAATAATCCATTAATGGTGCATATGAGACTTTAATAACATACTTAACACATTAAATACCTCTGTTCATAAATTTGAGTGGGTTTGGAGGCATTTGGGAAGCCATTTTCATTGTTTACCCCAGGGGGATTTGAACCCCAAATTACTAGTAAAATTGCATAATTGGTCCAGAATATTAAGAGAGTTTGCAGAGGTCTTTTGGTGGCCATATGTCATCCATAAACATCATATTCAAGTTATAATATCATTCATACACCTTCCTTGAAGATTTGAAGGCATTTGGAGTCAATTTGAGACCTAGAGACCAATACTAGTCAAAGGAAAATCACTAGTAAAGTTACCTACATTGATCAGAATTGAAAGAGGATTTGCAGAAGTATTTTAAAGGTCCAAAGGCATCCCTGAAATACATATTTATTTTCTAATATCATTCATACACCTTCTCAGAAGATTTGGGATCATTTGGGGCAAAATTGGGACCTAGAGATCAAAACTAGTCAAAGGTCGAACAAGGGAAAAAAGTGAAAAATTGCAATTTTAATAAAATTCCTAATAAGGGACATTACAGTGGTATCAGAGCATGATCTTGGCACCTGATGTGGTATAATATCTATGAGGAAAAGAATTTAGGTACCACCATTATATATTGAAACCAAAAGTGCTTTTGTTGAAGAGGAAAAAAAAAGTAGGAGAAGAAGAGCAAATTTTTTGAGGGAACTATGACTAGGGATGAAAAGGGAGCCTCATATGATGGTGAGGAGCATATAAAAATTATGAAAACAATATTTGAAGATATGACCAAGCAAATTAAGGAAGGATTCGAATTGTTTTCTATCGAACTTGTGGAAAAAATTATTGATTTGAAGGAAACCAAGGGGCAAAATGCAACAGCTTGCTTGAAGGAGCAAAATGAAGAGACATCACAAGATAGTGAAGAATATTCTATTGAAAATATGGAAGATCATTTCGAGACACCTTCTAGCTTAGACATGAACCAAAGAGCATCTACTGATGGATGCTTAAACTATGAAGGAGTACCTATTGATGGGTGCTCACACCTCTATGTTGGTGACATAGAGATCACTTTTGAAAGTGTTGCTGCAAGCCCAAGTTCCATTAAGCATGATAATGAAGACCTTGCAGCAGTTGAAGAAGAACCAAGATCAACTTTCCCATCACCACTTGAGCTTCATGAAGTTGGTCCAAGAAAAAATGAAGAAGATGAGGAGGTTCATTTGCAAGAGCCTCATTTTCTTGAAGGGTCCTTAAAGATGAATGAAAAGAAGATCCAAGAGTCCCTCAGCATTCTCCATGAGACTCAAGCATTGGTGTCAAATTCTTGTTGGAGAGCTACTTCATTGGAGGAAACATACTTCCTTGAAGATATGGAGAAGATTCAAAGAGCAATGTGCCACATCAAAGGTAATTTCATGTCTTTGATTTTTGATAGAAACCATTTGTTTGAGCTTAATGAATTGTTACATGATGCATACTTGAAGAATAATGAGGATATTCATAAGCTCACAATTCAAAATGAGCAACTTCTTGAAAAGTTGCAAGATACTTGTTTTTCCTCCTATGTTTCAGATTGTCAAATGGTAGATTGTTTGGAGGATTCTCATGACAAGGTGGATCATGAGAAATGTGAAAATTTGAATGTTCTTGATGTGTTTGAAGATGAACTTGAAGAGATCCAAACACTTGAGGTGGTGGAAGAGGAATTTGAATTGCCTCTTGATGAAGGTTATGCAATTTTTAAAGAAGAGCATGATTCCTCTACATTGGAACCAAACTATGACAAAGAGTTCACACTTTTGAAGGAGCTGCACGATACTACCCATATGGATCCTTCCCATGATGAAACTTCTGTACTTTTTGATCATTTGGGTGATTTGGTTCATTCTCCTACATCCTACAATTCCATGTTTTGCAACATTAGTCTCAATGAAGTATGGGTGAAAGGGTTCTTTTTGATGGTGCCACATGAGGAGTATGGAACTCCTAGATTTACTTTTTATGATGATAGGGTTGGAGCACATTCTTATTCACATTTGCAGCAACATTATTTGTCACTTTATGATGATGCAAATCTACATGGATGCACCTATGATATGCATTTGAGTCACTTGAAGAATCATGGTTTTTTTTACTCAACACTTGATTCATTTGATGTTGGACGAACTTCATCCAACACTTGGGAGAATAGATTTATGATTAGAGAACATTTTTGTTGCAAGACACATACTTTGTTATATCTTTATGACTCTCACATTCAGGGATGTATGGGTGAGACTTCTTTGAGTCATTTGAAGTCTCCTTGTTTTTTCTGCTCACTATTTGGTTCAGGTTTTAGTGGAGATTCTTCATTCACTTCTTGGATGAAAGAATACATGGTTGAATATTTTGATGCATATCACATCCTTTTGGAGCAGCATTATAGGACATGGGATCCTCACCTATGTCATTGGAGCAGATTTGATTGGTCACTTGAAGCTTGTATGCACTTGGAAAATGGTGGTCTACTTGCTTGGAGGTATAAGCACTTTCATGACTCTTTGATGAAGCATATCCTTGATGTACATTTTAATTATGTTGTTATGTACTTTGATGATATATATTTGGTACTCATGATGTTTGGAAGGATGCATACAAGAAAATGGGATCCAGGAATCCTCTTAACTAATGGTGTGGGTTGGAGAGCACTCTTAATTATTGGGGTGCAATACAAGCAATGGGACCCTGGAATAATTTTTATCTCATTGGTTTCAAATTTTTTTGGGGGAAACAAGCAGTATGGAAGATGGATTTCCCCACTTAATAAAGTGATTTTTATCAGAGTAGTGCAGCAGCAAGCATGGTGGTTCCTCTCTAAAATCTTCATGGAAACTCAAAGACTCAAGGTTGGGTAATTCAATGGCAACTTCAAAGAATTATACAGAAAACAGGTTCTTCAACACCCATGTTTAAAATTGCTTGAGGACAAGCAATATTGGGAAGGGAGGATTTGTCATGTCCCAAATTTGGCATTGGGTCACAATGGCCTAATCACATTAGACCTATTCATTAGAGTTTGTCAAATTGATGCTAAAGGTCAAATAATTGCCAAGGAGGAAAATTACTAGTTTCCTAGGTTTGGGGTGGAAGCTTTGGGATTTGGAATAATGGGGATAATAAATGATGTTTGAACATTAGAATGGAATAAATATTTAATAAAGGAGCTAAATAAATATATACAAGTGAAAATCAAAGTGGCATTTTATGATGAAGACACATGGAGGAAGTGGGACCCACATATGGCTAGATTTCCCCACTACATTTGGCATCATCCTCTCACCAATTCGAATTCAAGGTGAATGGTAACATACTTGGGGGAGTCCAAAAGGTATTATTCATTGCATGACTCATCCAAGGTCGAAATATAGAGGAAGAGTAACTCCCATGGAAGAGGAAGAGGCAATTTGGAGCTAGTGAGACACTTGGGCTAGATTCCCTAGCTCTATGACAACAATGATGAAGATGCTATGACACCTATGACACAAATCAGACCTGAAGGCTGACATATGACATATATGACATGTCAGGGCTAAAAATAGACTCCAAGAGGGCGCTCAAGGGTGTTAGGGCAGCTAAGATGCTTCCACATGTGATTTGGTGGAAGTGGGAGACTAGGAATTGTTGTACAAGTGGTGTTCTTTGGAATCTCTTCCCAACTTGAGTTGGCATGAGTCTCTTGGAAGGAATTCGACCCATGGAGGAAATTAGAAGTTTATAAATGTCAATAACAAAGAATGAAACTAGCTTTTGATCATTTGTAGAATTTGCAATTGCATTTGTGAAGAGGGAGAGCTAGTGGATGACTAGTTTCTTGCCTTAGCCAATTTCGAGGGTGAAAGATTCCCATCCAAGTTGGTAATTGGAAAGGCCATTCAGACCTTTCATTTGGAGCTTTAATGGAGTCTTTATTTGCAGGTGTAAGCTACAGGGCAGCTCATGGTTTCTTCTATTGCAGCTCACTCCTTCAACCATTTCCAGTTTTGATGGCATATTCTTGATCCTTGAGGGAGGGCGTTTTTGGTGAGCTATTGTACTCTTTGGGGAAGCTTTTAATGCCCCATTTATTTTGTAATATGAAGTAAATACTCTGTTCTTCATCTCCAAAAAGTTTCAGGTCGAAATTCCAAATAGAAATGTATAAATCTCATTTTTAATGGAAGAACAATGCCAATTCCCCACTACCTTGTTGTGAGCCAATGTATTGATGATTATTTCGAATGAATGGATGATTCTCTGATATATTTGTGATAAATATACTGCCATGGATGTCTTCTAAAAGTTTCATGTACTGTACTTGAGCATTTGAAGCATTTTTACTCAGTGTAGTTGTATTGGGAGGTGAAATAGTGCCATTTCCCCAAGGGTCGAATTGGGGATTTTTGCAGTTGAATGGGAGAGGGTGAGAACAGTTGTAATAATCCATTAATGGTGCATATGAGACTTTAATAACATACTTAACACATTAAATACCTCTGTTCATAAATTTGAGTGGGTTTGGAGGCATTTGGGAAGCCATTTTCATTGTTTACCCCAGGGGGATTTGAACCCCAAATTACTAGTAAAATTGCATAATTGGTCCAGAATATTAAGAGAGTTTGCAGAGGTCTTTTGGTGGCCATATGTCATCCATAAACATCATATTCAAGTTATAATATCATTCATACACCTTCCTTGAAGATTTGAAGGCATTTGGAGTCAATTTGAGACCTAGAGACCAATACTAGTCAAAGGAAAATCACTAGTAAAGTTACCTACATTGATCAGAATTGAAAGAGGATTTGCAGAAGTATTTTAAAGGTCCAAAGGCATCCCTGAAATACATATTTATTTTCTAATATCATTCATACACCTTCTCAGAAGATTTGGGATCATTTGGGGCAAAATTGGGACCTAGAGATCAAAACTAGTCAAAGGTCGAACAAGGGAAAAAAGTGAAAAATTGCAATTTTAATAAAATTCCTAATAAGGGACATTACATTTTCCCCAAGTAAATCTTTGTGTCTCTTGTGTGCTTGCATTATTGTCTCCGTGATTGATATGCTGTAGATATGCTGTACATGTTGTTCTCTGAGTTAAGATCCTAGATCAGATTGAAGTAAATTCAGAAAATTTAACAGATGCTATTTGATTTTGATTATTGTTAACATATTGAAACTACCCTTCTAGAGTTGATTATGATTGCATTAGTGAGTCTAGATTTCCAATAATGTTGGAAACTGTTAGGTTCCCATAAAAGCATTTGGTTCATGTGCTTGTTGGATCTAATGAATTATTTTGGTGACATGCGCTTTTTCCAGCAGGTTAATCCTTGCACCGAGGAATTTAGGATATGTGACATTGGAAGTACACAAGATTTGGTTAGTAACCAGAAATACAATAGATAGTTAATACTATTAGTTTGATGAAATTTTAGCTTCCTCCAACTAATATGTTATATTAGATCAAAGTAATGCTAGCGACCTTTTTTTTCATTGTCACTAACAACTTCCAATTTTGTTTTGAAGTGTGGTAGATGATCACAGGTTAAGTGAGGGACTACTCCGTTTGTTTCACATAGGCTAGTCTACATCCTGATGTGAAAATCATGTATCCACTACTCAACCTGTTCCATCTTAATTGCCAAGTTCTTACTACAAATTTTTACATCTAATTCTGATTTGACAACAAATTAGGATCTAAGCACAAATAGCTCTAAAAAGTAGCATTACCATACAATAACCCGCTTCCCATTGTGTTATAAGCATGCTAAATTTAAATCAATTTCTTGTTACATAAAATTGAGGAAATTGATACACTGGCCTATAACGTTTCCAAATTACTTTATAAGACACTTGAAACAATGACCAAAGACCAATTTTTATTTTACAAATTCACTTTAGATTGTCAAAGCAAAAAAAATTGACAATTGACGTTCCGTTGATTGAGTTTTAATCTACTTCGCAGTGGTAACTCCATTTAGCAACAAGTAAAACTTAAATATGAGTTTCATATACAAATTTTCTAGAAGTGCATTGCATATGTAGCCTGTTTTAGAGAATATATTTTTATTTAACTCTCGTTTTCACAAACAACGACTAACAAAATCAATTTATCTATTATAAGTTGAGGGTGAACCAAACATATATTACATCTGCTGAGGGTATTGTCAAGACCGTGAGGTCATGTTTGCATCCACACAATATACTACAACTATTGGCATGTTAGCCTATGTTCGGGTTAACAACATGGAATTTAGTTTCTCACGACTAAAACATTTATTATCAGATTAAAAGATAAAAGTTTGTGGTGTTTTTCTTTTTGTTGAAATCCTCTTTACATCTATCTTAATTTTTTTGAATCTTTTGTATATTTGTTTTTGGGTGAAAGTGTAGTAGACAAGCTTGCAGAGATCACTAAGGTAAAATTCATATGTATATTAAATATATCTTCTGCATTTTCCAGTGTTGTACTAGCATAGATATTCATAAGATCTTTGGACTTTCTGAGAATGCATGCAAATAATGTCTCTTTTATCTTTTTTTATTTGTCTTAAATTTTATGAATCTTTTTCAGTGTTTGTTTCCTAGACAGAGTGCAGTAGATGAGTTTGCGAAGATCCTTAAGGTGAAATTCATATCTTTATAAAATATATCTTCTTATGCTATACTAGTATGAATCTTCGTAATATGTATGGACTTTATGAGAATATGGACAAATTGTCTCTTTTATCTCTTTGTTCAGATCCTTGGGACCTCCACTTAACTGGAAATCAAATGTATGAATCCCATTTATATAGACCACAAGTTTCTCTATATAACATTATGATGACCTACTCTTCCATCCAAATTGAAAGTAAAAAACTGAATACCCAATATGATGAACTAGCCTTTCCTGCATCCAAACTGAATGAATCATTTAAAATACTTGGGAAGTCGGAACAAGTACAGAATAATGTCACTTCATTTTCGAAGTTAGCATGCTTAACTCAAGATTGACTTCTATTTCTTAAATTAACAACTCGTTGAGTCGACGTTTATATATAATCGAGTTCACGAATCCAATCTACGTGCTGGCTGTTATCGTAGATTTCTTCCCTTCCTTGATCATCGGCGAATGTAAAACTGTTATTAGAACACATACCTTCAGGCTCTTCCGTCTCTTCTGTCAATGACGTAGCAAGTCCCGTGCAGAACTCTTCTAATCCAAAGTCTGTCCAAGAAATGAATGGAGAAGAGAACATGAGATTACACTGGGGAGACAATAACTCCTTCAAATCACATAAACTCTCGCCTAATGGGGATGCATGTCTTGCAAAATCATCGCAATATGGCGATTGCTGGACCGCTAAAGTGGACACAGAACAGTTAAAGTTTCTAACTTCTTCTGTTTCAACCAGATTAACATCTTCCGTGATCGAATCGTTCACAAGAAAGACGTTCCACCGTGACTTGGAAGGGTTCGTACTTTCATTAATGGCAATAGACAATTTGAAGGCATGATCTGAACTTATACCATTACTACAGCCAGAACCGTTCCATCCGTTTGGACTTACCATTTCAGAGTGTTTCACCCGATTTGTTATTCTGATGGGTACTGTGGTTTTGAACACATTTTTTTGTAGAACAGAAGGAGATTTTGAACACGTCTTTAGATTTTGCCTGGTGTTGGGTTGAGATCGGTTGCAGATTGAAAGCTTCTTGCTGAGGCGAGTGTTCCAGTAGTTCCTGATTTCGTTGTCTGTCCGCCCAGGCAGTCGTCCTGCTATCAGCGACCACCTGTATGTATGCATGTTAACCGTACGTCACAGTGATTTTGCCAACACTTAAAAAATTTTGGGCATAGGGAATTAATGAATTTTAGTGCGTGAATAATTGATGTTCGGTCATTCTCCACAACCCTATTGCCAAGAAGGCCATGCATCCGAATAATGAGATCCTCCTCATCGGAGGAAATATTTCCGCGTTTGAGATCGGTTAAGGCCTGCAAAAAAAAACTCTCTCCGCTTATTTAGCTATGAATACATTGCTGAGAGTGGATTTTTATTTAGCTATGAATACATTGCTGAGAGTGGATTCACCTGCTTTTTGGGGAAGTTTTCTCCATCCACAATCGCCATGAATTCGAATGTATTCAGTCAGAATCGTATCCTCCTCGGCGCTCCAGGGACCCCGGTTGAGCCCTTCTTTTGAGCAGCAAGGAGATGGAGCCATGATAGATATTCTGCTTCTGTTACTCCACAGCTTACAATCTATTCAACTGGGAACAGTAACAGTACTACCTTCTTTGTTTATCTTTTGCTGGGCCCTTTACTATATAGAAATCGCATATAGCTTCTGTATTCGAAGCCACGAGGATCTCCTTCCCGGGAGAGTAGCTGCCGAGTCGCTTGTCAAGAGTGATTGAGACGCAGTAGTAGGTGGGTTGGTGAAAAATGATGGTTAAGTTTTTATAAGTCAAATCTAAATTTTGTGGGTTAGAGGTTGAGGCTGGGAGTCATACTAAACCGGCCTCAGCGGTGGTGGTCCTAATCTTTGCATAAACTTGATTTGAGTATCTCCTGTGGCACTTGTAATATGGATTTACACTTTGTATATTTCATATATTATATATTTTGTATCTTTCATATATTATATATTTTGTATCTTGGGGTAAGATAGATTTAGGTTATCAACATCTTAGAAGTAAGTAACAGTTTTTTTTATTAATAAGTGTTGGAATTTTTTAATAAATGTAGTTTTTGGTATTTTATTTATTTATAAATATTTATTTTAAATTTCAAAAGATTTCCATAAAATAAATTTAGAAAAAACATATTTATAACTCCATTCTAAATTCTAATAAAAATAATTTACTTATTTATTATCGATTTTTTGAAAATTCAAAATAAAATTATTATAATACACATATACATATAGTTATAACTTAAAAACATTCAAAAATTCAAAAATCACATATGATTATCACTTTTATAGTAAAAATGTTGATAGAAACATCCATAACATGCACAATAAAATGAGTATCATTAGAAAAGCTTTTTTTTTTAATATTGAGTTTTTAAATATATAGAAATGTTATAGTTTTTAAATTTAATAAGTTAGATAAAATTATTAAGGATGAGTATATGATGTTGGTTGATTTTTTAGAATTGGAAAATTTTAGGGGCCAAATTTAGTCCATGGTTTATTTTTCAACATTTTTTTTCAAAGGTGATTGGCCCAAATTCCATGAGATATTTTTTTTACTCTAAAAATCCCAAAATTATCCAAAAACTATAAAAAGTCCTTAGAAATTTGACTATTTTTTTATAAATGACCAAACATTTTATGGTTGCAAATTTAAGAATTAGTAAGATTAGCCAAGGTTTAAACACTTTGAGAAAATTATGGATCCTTAAAATTTTAGCTAATTTAGATGCAACTAGATTTATAGAAAACTAATCATGTTTCTGCCATAACTTTTTTTCCTCAACCATTTAGTAAAAAATAATTTGTTGCACTACTAGACATTGACCTGTACATGCTATAAAAAATCCAATCAATCATCATTAAGTTAAGACCTCGAAAAAATGCACTCACACTTCACATACTAATTTGCTCACTTAGATAATTTTAAAAAATATTTAAAATTACTAATTTTATTTTGGAAAAATAGTGTTGCACTAGTACTATGTGTTATCCACGTGATTGTCAATTTTTGTATATGGATTTAGTCACTCAAAGGATGCACTAACATGGGCATATACCTTATGGTTTGCTAAAAAAAATGTCAATATTAGAAAAAAATCAAAATTGAGTTAGTTGAGAACATTTAAATAAATAAAATTTATATATTTGAAAATGTGATTCAATTTCCTATGTTCCATTTTTTAAATAGAAGCAAGATTCATTATGTAGGTATGCCAATATACCCATGTAAGGAGGATGTCTATTTTTCATTTCTATTGCATGTAATGTGTAGAAAGAGATCATAATTAACTTACACTCACCCTAAGAATAATTGAACATGGATACGTCACAGGTGTCACTAACAAGTTAAGTGTTATGAACAATATGTTACTTGTTCTCTATGCATGTGCAGTTGTAATCACTGGTTGTTTGCCATTATGATGCCGTAGGACCTACTATTGTGATGTTGTAGGACCTTTCATTATCAATACATTAGGTGCAAAGTTATTCATGCACCAGAAATGAGTTATCCATGCATTAGCTACCAATTATTTTTTATAATTGTTTATTTGGAATTTAGAACAATACACTTGTCTCATCCTCTTGCGATCTAGATCCACCCCAAATTCTATGATAAAAACATCTATGGATATAATTATAATGTTTATAGGAAAAATGTAGATAGAAGCATCTATCACACTAAATAATGAGTATTATGACAAGATTATCTTTGATAAATAATTTTCTTAATTTGTATATAATTGTTGGAGTTTGAAATTACATGTGACTATAATGTTTATAATGGAAATTTATCTTTACTAATGAACATGGAGTTGTTATAGTTGTTGTGATTTGAAGTTATATGTGATTAAAATGATTATAATGGAAATTTATCTTTAGCATTGGGCATGGAGTTGTTAAAAAAGAATAGTTAAATATATAAAAAAACAATAACAATTATTTTTTAAAAATATAAAATTAAAGTGATCATTAATGAAACTTAATTAGAATTAAAAATGTAAAAATGGAATGAATGGTTAGAATCCCACACAAATTATGAAGCTATACATGTATAGTTTGTAGTTTGTTGTTGGATTAATAGATATTTTATTAAAAAAATAAATAAAAGTAAATGTAACAATGTATAATATTTCAAAAAAAATAATTATATATATGTTAGAAATCAATTTGTTTTATGAGTTCTGTCTATATAGATTTTTTTCTTTCTGATTTGAATTTATATAAATTTTCTTCTGATTTGAATCTATGACCTCTTAACAAGAAACACATGTTATTAATAAATAGACCCATTAAAAATGTATTTAAACATTATATCTAAAACCTTGACCTAATCACTGTTTCCAAAAACAACAACACCTTCACCTTTTTATAAATAAATGGGTATTTACAATTTCTTTTTCAATAAATTGTATTGTATAAAGATGTTGCAGATATTACAAAGGAATTTCTTCTTCATTAAATTGTATAAAGATGTTGGTGATATTACAAAGGTCGTACATATGAGAGAGACATTAAACAGATCTTACAAGTGAGAGTGACATACAATCTATTCTGTACGACGGCTACTCTCAGAGGAAGTAATGGGCATCCAGCGAGAATCAAATGGCCAATAGCCACACAATGACGGCCACGTTGAGAACGTTAGAACCATCCATTGAGGATTGGTTGATTTAGGTTCTAGCCACAATAATCTCACTATCTCTAATGGAAAGAATTAACATGGATGAATTTAAAACAAAGTTTTATTTTTTATAAAAATTTTAAAACTTTAAAACAAAATTGTTAGATTTTTTAAGTTATATATATTTTAGTATTATTGTTATATTATGTTTATAATTTTGATATTTATATGTGTTTTATTTTGGATATATATTATTGTGATAGTTAGTGTGTAATAGTGATTATTATCTCATTGAACTATTTAGCTAGTTAATAGTTTTTTTAAGAGAATTAAAGATTTGATTAAACTTCTTTAATGTTGAAATTTGATTTTACATAAAAAAAAAAAAATAATAATGTTCTAATTTATGATTATTTATCAATTTATATTTAAATAAATCAATAACCAATTAATTTTAATGAACAAATTTTTTACAAAAGTAACATTAATAAATAAAAAATATATTTTATATAAATACAAATAATTTTTAAAACAAATTACACTATACTAAAAAAATTAATATTCAAATTTTATTATAAATGTCAGATTACATATATCTAAATAAAAACTATCAAGAAAAAATAAAATAAACATTTAATGGATTTTAATTAAAAAAATATTGTATTTAATTAATTAAAAATAAATAAAAATCCTAAACAAAATACTTTGTTTGTTTAATTAATAATAAATAAATAATAATTAAACTAAATCAAAATCAACTTCAATTATATTTATTAAATCATAGTAGTGTAAATGTTAAGAATTGGTTCTGGAGAGGGTGCAGAGTGCTTTCAACTTTATGCAAAGAAAATTCTTCATATATATATATCTTTTTGAATGCATGCGTTAGAAGTTTTTTCTTGGATTTTAAAAATTTTTATTAGGTGTAGAGACTTGTGTGAAATATCCCGTTGGAGATTAACTTTATGCAAAAGGTTCTCCAAATATATATTGAAATTCTCTGATGATGTATTATAACTTTATGTGGATTTTTTTTTTAATAGGTGTTTTCTATATTGAAGCCTAAGTTTGTGTGTTATGCCACTTTGTTATTTACTTTGAAGTGGGCATTGATAGAATTTTTTTGTAAAGTGATCAAACATCATGATACCTTGTCGATTTAAATAAGAATAGTCCAAGTTTTTGATTGAAGGTTGAAATTAATTTTCATGTGTTTTAAGAAAATACATGGTTCAATGCTAATTGTTGGAAATGACTAAATCTTAAACCATCTTTGATATCAATTGAAGGATGGGGTAGAGCCAAAACCACTATGCTACCCAACTAAAACAACACATAGGAGAGCCTATAGACTCCCTGTACACAAAACATACAACACACACATAGACACTGAGCACACAATGGAACTACACACAAAATTTTCTTTTTATTCATCCACACAACCTTATCCATGTGTTTACATCTGATTCTCGATCATACCTTATCTCTGAGGGATCATCCCGGGCATCCCCTATTTTACGTCCAATATGGTATTATGTGTACTCCAATATGCAATCAGAATTTGCCACGTGTCACCTCATTAGGGTTTCTAGTCGAACCTTCCACATGAACACATTATTTTGAACTCCGACGATTGAATTCCGACATCCTATCTCATGTTGCCACGCGTCGACTCTTGATTCGCTATTGGCATTATTCTATCAGACCTTTCTGAGCTCCTCGTCAGTTAGCCAAATTTTCATTTTTTATTGATGCTTCTGTTGAGAAAATCTAATGCAACTCCATATAGTGGCATTCAATTCAGTAGATATAAAATTAAATGTTAATCGAGACTAGAAGAAACACCATTATTGCTCACCTACAAACTTCTTCAATGCGATTGAAGACACAAATGCGGTTTGTACTTGACATGATCTAAACCGATCATGATCTCTATTATTTCTTCTGCATAACACCTTTTGATGCAGTTATGAACCACCTTACTACCTGACCGATTGAACTTATTGATGGCTAAACGGCCATGCTTCCTATTTGGATAAACTTATCTTCGATCTGACTGCATAACTGCGTTGATTGATTTCAATGACTAATACAAGAATTTGTGATATAATTACTCCCAACATTCTCCCCCTTAATTATGTCTTCAACACCAATAAAATCATCACATCTTCTTCGGCTTCTTCAACAATTTTATCATTTACTACTACTGAGCAATTTCACTTCGACTCTTCTTAGATATAACAAAATTAACTATAATGATACAACATAAAAATAAAGTTACACACATGCCTAAAAGATTACCAAAAACATCAAATACTTGACAAAAATTCCCTACTGGTCTCAGTCTCATCTAGGCTTATACAATTATTCATAAAATTTTAATTATTCAATTTCTTCTTCTTCTTCGGGCTCCATACCTGAAACTTTGTGATCTTTGTCGCTTCTCTTTATCTTCTTCTTCCACTTCCAGGCATCCTCGAATGCTTATGGTATTTTGTCTAGGCTATCTTCTTTTTTCACTATGCTAATGATGCACTATCTTTGCATTCTTCCACAATTCCATCAACAAATCTTCTCCATCTTTGCTTCTCTACTGCAAGAAGCTTCCTCATTTTTCATCTCTAATATTCAGATGTTCACACCATCATGCTCTTTAGCCATATACTTGTCCTTTGCAGTGTTAGTACTACAAATTTTCTCATGCTTAGTTATATCAGTGCACAATCACAAACAAACACATCATTAAATAAATCATGGACCTCTGTATGGTCCTTCTCCTTTCCTTTCACATGCGTATCTCCCGCAATACTTCTTTCACCATTATGCAGACTAACTACTACATTCTTCAACCCATCAGTGTATTCATAATCAATATATCTTTCTTTATCTATTTTTGCAAGTTCATGAATGACTTGCTTTCCCTCATCTTTTCCATTCTGCTTCCATGGACTATACAACCGGTCCATGCTATCTACTACATCAACTATTTCTCCATGGAAGCTTCACCATTTATCTCCATACCCTAAGACAAGTACTCTTCCAATGCACTCGTTTCATTGCTTGCCTCAACAAGGAACCCATATAGTTTTTCAAATATTCCCTCAACAATTTCTCCAACATCCTCGGTTGTTGTCTTCACTACATCTGCTTCTATGGAAGTATGGTCTACATATGACCTCGACTGATAGATCCACTCCTTAAGGTAACTTATCTCCTTCTCCCAATAACACCAACCTTCTTCTCTACCTCCATTCTCTATTGTAGTTACAACCACTACAACAGGATCCACGACATTATGCCATTATTTCCTTTCAAGACACATGCAATCTATCTCCTCCAATGCAAAATGATTTACTCACATAAATTTCTTAGCAATATTTAATTCTTCAATCTTAAAAATAAATTCAGCTTCACACTCTGAGGTCAATTTACTTACCTTTTTCCTACTAATAGGTTCATGGTTTCTCTCTTCTGCAACAAAATCTTCAACTCTTTCTACAACAACTGTTCCACTAATCTCATCTTCTTCCACTCCTACTGCAACCTCAAGGGATTCACCATCATCTTCCTCCACTAGGATGTTTTGCACAACCTTTTTATCTAGTTTCTATAGCACCTCTATATAGTGCACATTCGTGACACAACACACATCATCGACAGCTTGCTGGATACTCCAAAGTATAGAAGGCCATACCATAAGTACTGCAACCATCATCCACATGTGTCTAACCACCGTGGGATTCACCTTCCTCATTCTGCACATTCTCTATGTTGTTGATAGAAACAACACAATCCTCACTCTTCTATTCTCTCTCCTTCAACAGAGTCTATAACAACCTCTTTAGGTTCTACAACTTCTACAAGAGATACAACATTCCCTTCTTCTATGAACTTTTTATTTCCTTCTACAACAACATCATCCACTTCCATATACAAACAATGGGATTCACCATAAACATGTGCATGATCTCATTCCCACGCAAGAGATTCTTCAAAATTATCCATAACATATGAAAAAAGTTCTACCTCTTCAACCTCAACATCCACTAGTGTAATTGTATATTGGGATTCACAACACGATTCACAATTTTTAGCTTATACTACCAACTTTCCCACGGATTCCATTATAGGCTTCTCACTGCCCCTTACACCACACTCCATCTTCAAACTTTCCCACACTTCTCTAGTAGTGGCAGATTTAGGAATTGCATAAAGCATATTGTCATCCAAGGCTTAATTGATGAAAAATAAAGCTGAGGCATCCATAGAATCATGTCATGGGTCACAATATCCATTCACACCAAAACTCCAAAATCCTTCACAATGAAGGAACACTTCCATCTTTACAAACAAGACTTCAAAATACTATCGATAAAGTGTGGGGGTGATCCAAGATCAATTCTACTCCCATCATCTTCATCTTGGCCTTTATCATCTCCATGGTTTATGGGCTCTTCTTCTATAGGTAGAACCTCCCCATATACTTATGCAAAATACTCTACTTTGGCTCTCCTATTCATTCTCTTGATTTGTTTGAGTCTTCATTGTTGACCCATATCTCCTTTACAATATTCTACTCAATAACTTACTTCTTAAACATGGAGTTAAAAACAACACCTCAACCTCTTTAGGACTAAATCATACAACCCTTATACTAGCTTCATCTTCGACAGTCACAATTGACAAAGAACCTTGAGCTTCTGCTCGACTTCTCAGAACACAACATAGGCTACAACCTAAACATCAAAGTTTCATTTGTGGCTTTGGCATACATAGACCCGTTCCATTATACTCGGCCATGAGGATTTCTAGAAACAACACACTAGATAACCTCTAGTCGAATAGACCTTCTCTTCCAACGACCAACAAACACACAAACTGCCTCTTACTTAAACATGAGACATACACAAACAATACCCAAAACAAGATTCACATAACACTATCAAGACTAAAAAATTCTACTACACCAGAGACTTACTTCCCACAAACTAACTCACATGCTACTGCTCACAATATCCAACCTTACTCTGGTTGGACAACTAGTACCACAACAAACAATAACAAACAACTTTTAGACCAAAACATCACTAATACTCATAGATGTACAAATATGCCCTGCTCACAACTAGAGCGAACTCCACACAGCCTACATGGGCCTGTTCTAACCTCTCGACATCTATACACACAAGCGGAGGATAAATGAGATTAATAAGATCTAAGAGCACAAATGGCTCAACCGACAAACCAAGGATTACAAAATAAATTGTGACCTATGACTCAAGACTTCCAATCAATAAAAAAATTTCCCTTCAACCTAACTAGTTGGATAAAACCAAATTGTATGTGGCGGAACAAAGCTCAACACCAACAACATGGCTCTATATTCATCTCTACTGATTGGATTAAAAAAAACATATAACCAGCCGAGACTATCTCAATGCCAATAGACCTACTGTGATACCACTTGTTAGAAATGACCAAAGCTTGAACCAACTTTGATACCAATTAAAGGATGAGGTAGAGCCAAAACCGCTCTACCACCCAACTAAAACAACACATAGGAGAGCCTTCAAACTCCCTATACACAAAACATGAAACATAGACACATAACATAGCACACAATGAAAATGCACAATTTTTTTTCTTTTTATTCATCCACACATATTTAAGTAACCACCAAATAAAATTACAAATCACCTATTTATAGGTGAACAAAATATTTTTGTGTCAACCATAATTTTCATTCAGGACATAAACTATTACAAACACAATGGCATAAGCACCAAAAAAACAATGCTTTGATTGAACCATTGGGCTCCAACATCAGTGTTTCAATTTTTGGCCATTCCTTTCAACTACCAATACAAATATCCACATGATTTCCACATGTAACACTCTGACTGGCTAGCAGGCTATTCCTTTTATCCTTCTACATTGGACCTCCACGCAATAATTTCTTTTTACAACTCTACTACAAAAATACATAATGTTAACACATGTCCCATTGGGACTCTCCAACATACGTACAAACTTGTGCACTAAATTTAAACTTTGCTACAAAGACTCCGATATGTCTACATGTGTCCCATAAGACTTCTCAATCAGGATTTCTATTATGTTCACAAATTCATAACTCCAATACACTAGTTCTAAGATGCTGTCGAACTAGACCCGTCGGGCCTTCCCTATATCACAACCTTTTGCTCTTCCAATATGGCCACTCTGATAGCCACTTGGTGTTATCGATGTTGTCACGTCCGATTCCTGGTCGGTCCTTATCTCTTGGGGCTCCTACTGACAAATCCCTATTTTAACTCCGATATGGGCACTTTGATACCCAATCGGACTACCACATGTCACCTCATCAAGGTTTCCAGTTGGAACTTCCACATGAACACATTGTTTTTACCTCTTATGATATTTGACTTGCGACACCCTCTCTCATGTTCCCACACATCAACTCCCGATTCGCTATCGAAATTATTTTATCATACATTTTAGAGCTCCTTGAAACTTAGCCAATTTTTCATTTTTTCTCTACGCTTATGTTGATCAACTCTAATGTGAATCCATACAGTGACATTTAATTTGATAGAATACAAAATTAAATATTCATCAAGACTGGAAGTGGTGCCATTATTGCTCACCTACAAACCTTTTCAATCCAATTGAAGACACCCATGCAGTTTGTACTTGACATGATCTACACCGATCATGATCTCCATTACTACTTATGTAGAGCACCTTTAATGCAATTATGATCCGCCTTAATGCCTGATCGACTGATCTAATTGATGGCTAAAGTGCCATGTTACCTATGTGGTTGAACTTATATTTGATTTAACTTAGCAGATCTCGAGCCTTGCAATTGCATAACTGCGCTAACTGATTTCAATACTTGATACAACGATTGGTGAGATAATTAATCCCAACATTCTTCCCATTAATTATCTCTTCAATAATAAAAAAACATTAGCCTTTTACTAGGACTCTTCAACAATTTTCTCATTTGCTGCTACTGACCGATTTCACCTCGACTCTTCTTAGAGATAACAAAATTAACTACAATGATACAAGATAAAAATAAAGTAACACACAATCCTACATGCTTACTAAATACATCATATACTTAACAAAACTTCTCTACTGGTTTCAGTCCCATCTAGGATTATACAATGATTAATAAAATTTTAATTATTCATTTTTCCCTCTTCAGGCTCCATACACAAAACTATGTTATTCTTCTCTTCTTCTTTATATTCTTCTTACACTTCTAGGCCTCCTCAAATGCTTCTCATAATTTGCCTAGGTTATCCTCTTCTTTCACTGAGTGACTATTGCACTTTCTTGGCATTCTTCCACGATGTCATAACCCCCATTTCATTAGATTTAGACTTCCCAGTGAGAATATAGACTTACAACATGTTCCGAAAGTATCATTGTTGGTTTTCCATAGTGTGATTATTGGTTTTCATAAGTTTTATTATTGGTTTCCAGAATTGTGATCATCGGTTTCCAAAAGTATGATTAATGGTTTTTTAAAGTGTCATTGTCGGCTTCCAAGAGTGTGAATACTGGTTTCCAATGTTCTGATTATCGATTTCTAAAAATTTCATTATCATTTAAAAAGTTACTCATAATAAGTGTAATTACTCCAACCATTGGATTTCGTTAGTTCAACATGTATTTTTTAATATTCACATAATTAATTACTTTACAATGACAAAGTATCTTGTATAGTGAGAAATGACACATGCTTTGAGTCTTCACTTCACCAAGGTTCCTATATTTAATTCCAATCACATGAATTTCTAAATCGTGAGAAAGGGATTATGCTCTTTCTCCTCATCATCCCAATGCCCAAATTTTTACATATTGCAAGTTATATGCCTCCTCATATGGGGGTCATCCGTCAGGTAATTTATCAGAGTTTGAGGTCGACGATTAGTGGTCGGCAGATAGGAAATCTATCAGAGATTGAGGTCGATGATCAGTGGTCGACCATCGGGGAATCTATATGGAAGGTTCTATGAAAATGAAATTTGGCGCTATGGAAAAACAACCAAGGGACCGTTGGTGACGACCAAGCCCTTAGGTGTAAAGGAACTAGGCCTGAATATGCATATCATCCCACAGAAAGAAAAATCAATGGCCAGTAGTAACAATGTGTCATGAAATAACGCATAAGGAAGATAAAGCAGAAATGATGAGTCATTGTCCCGAAACCGCTAGGTCACATGGAAGATTCGAATGGAAAACGACTCCAAAATTAGAGTTTTGAAACCACTTTGGGGCAGAGGCGTTACCGCCCAACCTGAAAGAATGTAAAATAAGAACTCCCAATATATCTGCATGCCTCGCCCTCACTTGGAAAGAATAGCCAACTGAATGACTTAGGAACAAGCTCAAGTATCTATAGGAAGTTCTGAGATGGATCCAAAAAATCAAAATATAGAAGCAAGGGTCAAGAGATCAGCTGAAGAGACACAAACATATTTGGAAATTGACGAGCCAGGGATAGCGCCCCAATGAAAAAAAGATAGAACAAGAGTAGAATCAAGAGGTGAGATTGCCATGGTAGAACACACACATGGTGAGGAATTATCAAGTGAAGTAGAAACAAAATCAGAGTTTCCTCAAACTAGCATTAATATGCCTCCTTTCAGTATAACTCATTATCCCTCACTAATGTTTGGACCATCTCAGACACCAAGCTTCTTGATCTCTTATCCTGTCTAAAGGGTAAGAGTCAAATTCGTAGGATGGTATGAAATGGAAATTGAGATATTCCATATGTGTTTATAGAGGTTGTAATTCTCATTTCTCACTTATATAAAGATGATTAAATAAATTGCATTACCATAATAGACCAGGTGGTATAAACAACAAATTCCGTTCTTCTACTACACATTCCATACCTATTTTATGTCAATGAAAATTATCTTGATATAATGAAAGTGCTAAGCAACAAGCTTTGCACCATGTTTATAGAACCGGTATACATGTATGCTGGGTATTGAGATTGGAATAGATATTTCATGTTAATATGATCTCTGTTCCTTCATCTATGTTCATGTATTAATAGTAATTGGTGGTTTTTGTAGCTGTTTGATATATGAATGCATGGGCTCCCATTGTCAAGCATTAACCAATAATGATTTTCATTTTTTTTAAACTACTCAGTTCACCTTCACCTTTCCCTAGCATAGTCCAAATTGAGCCTTGGAAAGTCTCATGGGAATTAACATCTGTAGGGAATTATGATGTAGGAAGACCCATCCTCAAGATTTACTACGACCAAAATTATACAAATGATGAAATAAAAACCCATATCACATTTTCCATTGATAAATAAAGCATATTACAAATTGTTTGCCTAGTATGACAATAGAGTAATTTGGAAAGAAATTACATCTCAGATCAAGAGAAATAAGCTTGTTATATTTATTCAAACATAGCAAGAATGCCTCATTTATCATACAATAGATTTGATTCTTACTTGTTGTTGATACATCTTGATCTCCATATGTCCCTTTTCATTTATTTTAACCTTCTCTTCCATTATGGAACATGATCATCCATTACACTCCACAGATTCACTTCTACCTCCGGTAAAATTTATTTAAATTTCACATCTAATCAAGCACCACTAACTTGCACCAACTGGTTAATAGGCCACCTTATCAAAGAACCTTATGATAGAATGAAGTGGTTGCAATTTTGTGTGAAGCTTTTATAGATATGAATACCAGAATGAAGAGGATAATTGTACCACTTCTCCTTCAAGCACATTTTCAATAGTCCCCCCGACAACATACTTCTACTCAGATGAGCATAGATGATTTAGCTTCACTGATATTCCTTTAGAATTCAAGTTATGATCTTCAATGTGGGAAGAGAATGATCATTTTGATTGGTGTATACCAATAACTTGTAATAAAGATCCATTTTTTTGGTCTAATAGTTTATCTATTGGCCAAAATATTATATTCATGGGTTGGAACAAGAGTGAGCAAGTCTTGTTTCAATTACTTGATAGAACTCTTTACACCATTACCCAAAAATTACATAATCCCATCATCTCTCCTTGAATACCGTGGTCCTCGAGCACATTCGAGATAAAATATAAGGCTATGTGTTCCTCTGTATTTGAACATTAATTATTAAGTATGACATGGTGTGCAAGGACTTTTTTCCTTTCTTTGGGACCAATATTCACAGAATCATCTTGCTTCCCCACATATTCACACTCTGATGCATAAAATTCCCCTTAATTTGTTTCATCATCTAAAACACTGTTATGATTTTCATCACTGTCATTCTTAGAATCACTAGCCATTGAACCACCCATCGAACCCTCATCTGAGGTACCATGCATTCACCATGCTTAAACTATTGCACACTCGACCAAGAAACAAAGTACATTCCACAACGGGTGTCTTCCAATGTTTTAAGTTCTTCGGTAGGACTGTATAATGAAACCTCTCTATTTAGAACATTTTCAACATTGAAGACAAAGCAATTGGATCTGATTTTGTTACAATGTAGCAGCTTCCTACTTCAGTATAATTTTCCTTCCGCAAACTTTGAATTTCTCCAAAATAAGTCTGTGTCTTCTCCATCCACAAATGCAAAGACCTCATTATTGACAATATGCAATTCAAGCAATTCATTATTTGAATTATAAATTTTATCATTCAATATATATTTAAACCTTAAAAATATTTTGTATTGATGCATATTTTTAGTAACAAAATGAATTGATCCAAGGGTCAAAAAATTGAAGTCGTCATTGCCGGTCAAGAGTCTTCTATCTTGTTATAGAAGTCTAATTTTTTTTCCATATGCAAATGAAATTTAAAATAAAAAAATATAGTTTTGGAGGTTAATTAGTTGAACATTTGAAACTATTTATGGATTAGGAACTAGGTATTACGAAGTAGTAATAACACTTTAAGCTTTAAGTAACCTTGAAACAAATCTCATCTACTCATAAGCATGGATTCTAAATTTCAAAGTGGAAAAAAATAAGGCGCCAAGCCTACCATTGCATAATTGTAAGTTATCATGTGATATGAATTTACGTAGCCACTCAACAGTGAAATCATAAACAAAGTCCATGTCGACCCAAGAGTTGGTGTGCTATATTAACTTATGTCTTTATATGTCATGGATAGTGTTATATTATATATGTTGATATAGAAATATTTATAATCCTTAAAATAATACAATATTAATAAGATTATATATATATAGAATCCTTTAATAATACACTATATACAATATGATTCCATGCATTGTCATGTAAGGAGAAAAAGTATATATGGAGACCATGCGATAGGTATCGAATGAAGGGTGAAACACACACACACACAAATATATATATGCAATGAAAAGTAATTTAATTGCATTAAACCAATGATAGGGTTTCATTAAAATGTTTACAAATTACTTCATCTAGAATTATAATTAATTATAATCCTATAGGGGACAGACCCCTTATTGAACCCATGGGTTTCAGTTGGTTACTGAACACCCATAGACTTGGGAATAATATTTGAATATCACAACTGTTCTAACGATAAAGCAATAAACCTTAAGGATTATTGATCATGATACAGAGTAGAGATTATGAATCCATAATCTGTGTGATATTGCAGAATATCATTTCAAATTCTAAAACTATATGGTCCTGAATCTTGTGCGCATCGCATCGTTTGCTACAGCCTCTTCAAACTAAGTAGACAAGTATGGCACTTAATAGCATCGCAGTACTGCAATTTGTACTGAAAAATTCAGTGTTTAGTCTTTGTAACAACATCGGTATTTAGTCTCTGTGTTTAGTCGCTGATGACCACTTTGGAAGTGTGAGGAATGGCCAGCCTAAATAGAGTAGGGAGAGAGACTTCCAATATTGCCACTCCCCCTTCCAACATGATACTCATTTGAACATAAGAAGTATTGGAAAGGGATAGTGCAATCTAGGGCCCATGCTCCTACTCGACGTCTTCACTCCTAATCACTCTAACGATTGAAGGGTGAGAAAGGGCCAATGCTTCTTCTACTCTCCTTACTTAGATTTCAGAAGAGGGAGAGAGGCCCAGTGTAAATAGAATAGGGTGATACAGGGCCAATGTTTCCACTCCCCTTTACAATAGTCTAAGGGAGTTCCCATGTTATCATTCGAATGAAACAAGTGTAAGGAAAGGGCTAGTTCTCCTTGACCCTTTGTCCCGTAAAATACTAGAGCAAGAGAAAGGGATAGTTGTTCACTCAAAGACCAAGTCTAGAGTTTGAGAAAGTGAAGATGATCTGTATCCACGTCCTCGCTCCTCATCACTCTAACCATAGAAGGGTGAGAAAGGGATAGTGCTCCTTCTACTCCTTAAAATTTAGAAGTGTGAGGAAGGGATAGAACAATTTAGAATAGGGTGATAAAGGGCCAAAGTTTCCACTCCTCCTCCCAACAATCTATGGGAGTTGCTCACTCAAATTACAAGAGTTTGAGAGAGGGCCCATTTTCTTTTTCTTACTATGTCCTAAAATTACTCGCTTGTTGGAAAGTGAGGCCAACTCATATCCTCCTATAAAAGGGTGAGAAAGGGCTAGTGCTCCTCCTCCTTACTCAAACTACAAGAATTCGAGAAAGGGAACATGCTCATTCTCCTGGAAAAAGTCTAAGTGAGTGCCCATGCTACTCATTATAATGTGGTGTTGTTCCTACAAAGTGCAATTTTTTATTCCAATAGTGTAATTTTGTATTCAAAGGTTTTTGGAATTTAGAAAACCTAATTTTGGGATTTAGAAAACCTGTTTTTGTTTTTTTTGCAAATGAATGAAGTCTTGAATTAGACTAGATTTAATGAATCATTTTGGGACACCTGGTCACAAATGGAGAATCATTTTGGCTGCAGAGTTGCGAATAATTTTGGGTCGTGTGGTCACGAATGGAGAACCATTTTGGCCGCAGAGTTACGATAATCACTTTAATTTATATTGCTCCATTATAACTGCGACATCGCACCGAAGATATATCACACAACGATTCCCTGCCTCTTTAGTGCTTACCCCGTCCGTTATATGAGTTGTGGTTTTTGTGCCCACGTAGGAAAATCCATAGAAAATGATGTCATCCATTAGGCACTACACCTTAATTGCATTTAATGTCCTTTAACCATCTTGTGAGTGGTAACGAATGATCCCAAATATTACGCATGATCACACATTTAATATCCTTTCACCATATCACGCGTGGTAACGAATCCAGTCAACAACTCCCAGTGTTATGGAAACGAGAGTCATCATGAATAATTAGTGTTCATTTACTTAATTATGCGATGAATAATTAGTGCACATTTACTTAATTATATGGTGAAAATTATTCATCCCGTTGCATGCCAGTTAATGCTGTGGCGGTAGCACTACTAGCTGTTGGATATCAAGTAATACTTTCACCCTGTAGGGAAACATTTAATGCGGCAGTGGGGTGCGTATACACCATTCCATTGGACATACAATCTATTCTGTACGACGGCTACTCTCAGAGGAAGTAATGGGCATCCAGCGAGAATCAAATGGCCAATAGCCACACAATGACGGCCACGTTGAGAACGTTAGAACCATCCATTGAGGATTGGTTGATTTAGGTTCTAGCCACAATAATCTCACTATCTCTAATGGAAAGAATTAACATGGATGAATTTAAAACAAAGTTTTATTTTTTATAAAAATTTTAAAAATTTAAAACAAAATTGTTAAATTTTTTAAGTTATATATATTTTAGTATTATTGTTATATTATTTTTATAATTTTGATATTTATATGTGTTTTATTTTGGATATATATTATTGTGATAGTTAGTGTGTAATAGTGATTATTATCTCACTGAACTATTTAGCTAATTAATAGTTTTTTTTGGAGAATTAAAGATTTGATTAAACTTCTTTAATGTTGAAATTTGATTTTACATAAAAGAAATAATAATAATGTTCTAATTTTATGATTATTTATCAATTTATATTTAAATAAATCAATAATTAATTAATTTTAATTAACAAAATTTTTAAGAAGTAACATTAATAAATAAAAAGTATATTTTATATAAATACAAATAATTTTTAAAACAAATTACACTATACTAAAAAAATTATTATTGAAATTTTATTATAAATATCATATTACATATATCTAAATAAAAACTATCAAGAAAAAATAAAATAAACATTTAATGGATTTTAATTAAAAAAAAATTATTTTATTTAATTAATTTAAAATAAATAAAAATCTTAAACAAAATACTTTGTTTGTTTAATTAATAATAAATAAATAATAATTAAACTCAATCAAAATCAACTGCATTCAATTATATTTATTAAATCATAGTAGTGTAAATGTTAAGAATTGGTTGTGCAGGGCTGTGCAGAATATGGGCTTTGCAGAGTGATTTCAACTTTATGCAAAAAAAAATTCTCCATATATATATATATATATCTTTTTGAATGCATGCGTTAGAAGTTCTTTCTTGGATTTTTAAAATTTTTATTAGGTGTAGAGACTTGTGTGAAATATCCTGTTGGAGATTAGCTTTATGCAAAAGGTTCTCCACATATATATTGAAATTCTTTGATGATGTATTATAATTTTATTTGGATTTCTTTTTTTAATAGGTGTTTTCTATATTGAAACCTAAGTTTGTGTGTGTTATGCCACTTTGTTATTTACTTTGAAGTGGGTATTGATAGAATTTTTTTGTAAAGTGATCAAATATCATGATACCTTGTCGATTTAAATAAGAATAGTCCAAGTTTTTGATTGAAGGTGGAAATTAATTTTCATGTGTTTTAAGAAAATATATGGTTCAATGCTAATTGTTGGAAATGACTAAATCTTAAACCATCTTTGATACCAATTGAAGGATGGGGCAGAGCCAAAACCACTATGCTACCCAACTAAAACAACACATAGGCGAGCCTACAGACTCCCTGTACACAAAACATACAACATACACATAGACACTGAGCACACAATGGAACTACACATAAAATTTTCTTTTTATTCATCCACACATATCTAACCACCAAATAAAATTACAAAATGACTATTTATACATAGATGAAATATTTTCATGGCAACCAACATTTTCCTTCGAGCTATAAACTATTACAAACACAAGATTATAAGCACTGACAAAACCATGCTCTGATTGAACCATCAAGCTCCAACATCGACGTTTCAATTTCGGGCCATTCATTTCAACTTTCAATACAAACCTCCGCATGACATCCATGTGTCACATTGTGACTAGTTGGCAGCCCATTCCTTTCGGTCTTCTCCATTGGGCCTCCATGTGATGACTCCTTTTTAAAACTCCACTACTTAACTCTGTAATGTTGAGGAGTGCCCCATCGAGACTCTCTAGAAGAACTTCAAACTTGTGTGGTCAATTTAAACTCTACTACGCAAACTCCAATATGATGACATGTGTCATATTGAACTTCTCCATCAGAGTTTCTATTATGTGCACACATACATAACTTCGGTACTCTGGGTCCAATATGGTATTGTATTTTACCTGTCAGGATTTCCCTCCATTACAATTTTTTGCTCCTCCGATATAGCCACTGCAATAGAGACTCAACCTTATCCATGTGTTTACATCTGATTCTCGATCATACCTTATCTCTGAGGGATCATCCCGAGCATCCCCTATTTTACGTCCAATATGGTATTATGGGTACTCCAATATGCAATCAGACTTTGCCACGTGTCACCTCATTAGGGTTTCTAGTCGAACCTTCCACATGAACACATTATTTTGAAATACGACGATTGAATTCCGACATTCTATCTCATGTTGCCATGCGTCGACTCTTGATTCGCTATTGGCATTATTCTATCAGACCTTTCTGAGCTCCTTGTCACTTAGCCAAATTTTCATTTTTTATCGATGCTTCTGTTGAGCAAATCTATTGCAAATCCATATAGTGGCATTCAATTCAGTAGATATAAAATTAAATGTTAATCGAGACTAGAAGAAACACCATTATTGCTCACCTACAAACTTCTTCAATGCGATTGAAGACACCAATGCGGTTTGTACTTGACATGATTGAAACCGATCATGATCTCCATTATTTCTTCTGCATAACACCTTTTGATGCAATTATGAACCACCTTACTACGTGACCAATTGAACTTATTGATGGCTAAACTGCCATGCTTCCTATTTGGATAAACTTATCTTCAATATGACTGCATAACTGCGTCGACTGATTTCAATGACTGATACAAGAATTTGTGATATAATTACTCCCAACATTCTCCCCCTTAATTATGTCTTCAACACCAATAAAAACATCACATCTTCTTCGGCTTCTTCAACAATTTTATCATTTGCTATTACTGAGCAATTTCACTTCGACTCTTCTTAGATATAACAAAATTAACTATAATGATACAACATAAAAATAAAGTTACACACATGCCTAAAAGCTTACCAAAAACATCAAATACTTGACAAAAATTCCCTACTGGTCTCAGTCTCATCTAGGCTTATACAATTATTCATAAAATTTAAATATTCAATATCTTCTTCTTCTTCGGTCTCCATACCTGAAACTTTGTGATCTTCGTCGCTTCTCTTTATCTTCTTCTTCCACTTCCAGGCATCCTCGAATGCTTATGTTATTCTGTCTAGGCTATCTTCTTTTTTCACTATGCTACTGATGCACTATATTTGCATTCTTCCACAATTCCATCTCCAAATCTTCTCCATCTTTGCTTCTCTACTGCAAGAAGCTTCCTCATTTTTCATCTATGATATTCAAATGTTCACACCATCATGCTCTTTAGCCATATACTTGTCCTTTGCAGTGTTAGTACTGCAAATTTTCTCATGCTTAGTTATATCAGTGCACAATCACAAACAAACAAATCATTAAATACATCATGGACCTTTGTATGGTCCTTCTCCTTTTCTTTCATGTGCGTATCTCCCACAATCCTTCTTTCACCATTATGCAGACTAACTACTACATTCTTCAACCCATCAGTGTATTCATAATCAATATATCTTTCTTTATCTATTTTTTCAAGTTCATGAATGACTTGCTTTCCCTCATCTTTTCCATTATGCTTCCATGGACTATACAACTAGTCCATGCTATCTACTACATCAACTATTTCTCCATGGAAGCTTCACCATTTATCTCCATACCCTAAGACAAGTACTCTTCCAATGCACTCATTTCATTGCTTGCCTCAACAAGGAACCCATATAGTTTTTCAAATATTCCCTCAACAATTTCTCCAACAACCTCGGTTGTTGTCTTCACTACATCTTCTTCTATGGAAGTATGGTCTACATAGGACCTCGACTGATAGATCCACTCCTCAAGGCAACTTATCTCCTTTTCCCAATAACACCAACCTTCTTCTCTACCTCCATTCTATATTGTAGTTACAACCACTACAACAGGATCCACGACATTATGCCATTCCTTCCTTTCAAGACACATGCAATCTATCTCCTCCAATGCAAAATGATTTACTCACATAAATTCCTCGACAATATTTAATTCTTCAATCTTAAAAATAAATTCAGCTTCACACTCTGAGGTCAATTTACTTACCTTTTTCCTACTAATAGGTTCATGGTTTCTCTCTTCTGCAACAAAATCTTCAACTCTTTCTACAACAATTGTTCCACTAATCTCATCTTCTTCCACTCCTACTGCAACCTCAATGGATTCACCATCATCTTCCTCCACTAGGATGTTTTGCACAACCTTTTTATCTAGTTTCTATAGCACCTCTATATAGTGCACATTCGTGACACAACACACATCATCAACAACTTGCTGGATTCTCCAAAGTATAGAAGGCTATACTGTAAGTACTACAACCATAATCCACATGTGTCTAACCACTGTGGGATTCACCTTCCTCATTCTGCACATTCTCTATTTTGTTGATAGAAACATCACAATCCTCACTCTTCTATTCTCTCTCCTTCAACAGAGTCTATAACAACCTCTTTAGGTTCTACAACTTCTACAAGAGATACAACATTCCCTTCTTCTATGAACTTTTTATTTCCTTCTACAACAACATCATCCACTTCCATATACAAACAATGGGATTCACCATCAACATGTGCATGATCTCATTCCCACGCAAGAGCTTCTTCAAAATTATCCATAACATATGCAAGGAGTTCTACCTCTTCAACCTCAACATCCACTGGTGTAATTGTATATTGGGATTCACAACATGATTCACAATTTTCAGCTTATACTACCAACTTTCCCATGGATTCCATTATAGGCTTCTCACTGCCCCTTACACCATACTCCATCTTCAAACTTTCCCACACTTCTCTACTAGTGGCGGATTTAGCAATTCCATGAAGCATATTGTCATCCAAGCCTCAATTGATGAAAAATAAAGCTGAGGCATCCATAGAATCATGTCGTGGGTCACAATATCCATTCACACCAAAACTCCACAATCCTTCACCATGAAGGAACACTTCCATCTTTACAAACAAGACTTCAAAATACTATCAATAAATTGTGGGGGTGATCCAAGATCAATTCTACTCCCATCATATTCATCTTGGCCTTTATCATCTCCATGGTTTAATGGCTCTTCTTATATAGGTAGAACCTCCCCATATACTTATGCAAAATACTCTACTTTGGCTCTCCTATTTATTCTCTTGATTTGTTTGAGTATTCATTGTTGACCCATATCTCCTTTTACAATATTCTACTCAACAACTTACTCCTTAACCATGGAGTTAAAAACAACACTTCAACCTCTTTAGGACTGAATCATACAACCCTTATACTAGCTTCATCTTCGACAGTCACAATTGACAAAGAACCTTGAGCTTCTGCTTGACTTCTCAGAACACAACATAGGCTACAACCTAAACATCAAAGTTTCATTTGCTGCTTTAGCATACATAGACCGGTTCCATTATACGCGGTCATGAGGATTTCTAGAAACAACACACTAGATAACCTCTAGTTGAATAGACCTTCTCTTCCAACGACCAACAAACACACAAACTGCCTCTTACTTAAACATGAGACATAAACAAACAATACCCAAAACAAGATTCACATAACACAATCAAGACTACAAAATTCTACTACACCAGGGACTTACTTCCCACAAACTAACTCACATGCTACTTCTCACAATACCCAACCTTACTTTGGTTGGATAACTAGTACCACAACAAACAATAACAAACAACTTTCAGACCAAAACATCATTAATACTCATAGATGTACAAATATGCCCTGCTCACAACTAGAGCGAACTCTACACAACCTACATGGGCCTGTTCTAACCTCTCGACATCTATACACACAAGTGGAGGATAAATGAGATCAATAAGATCTAAGAGCACAAATGGCTCAACCGACAAACCAAGGATTACAAAATAAATTGTGACCTATGACTCAAGATTTCCAATCAAGAAAAAACTTTCCCTTCAACCTAACTAGTTGGATAAAACCAAATTGTATGTGGCAGAACAAAGCTCAATACCAACAACATGGATCTATATTCATCTCTACTGGTTAGATTAAAAAAAACATATAACCAGCCGAGACTACCTCAATGCCAATAGACCTGCTGTGATACCACTTGTTAGAAATGACCAAAGCTTGAACCAACTTTGATACCGATTTAAGGATGAGGTAGATCCAAAACCGCTCTACCACCCAACTAAAACAACACATAGGAGAGCCGTCAAACTCCCTATACACAAAACATGAAACATAGACACATAACATAGCACACAATGAAAATGCACACATTTTTTTCTTTTTATTCATCCACACATATTTAAGTAACCACCAAATAAAATTACAAATCGCCTATTTATAGGTGAACAAAATATTTTTGTGTCAACCATAATTTTTATTCAGGACATAAGCTATTACAAACACAATGGAATAAGCACCAAAAAAACCATGCTCTGATTGAACCATTGGGCTCCAACATCAGTGTTTCAATTTTTGGCCATTCCTTTGAACTACCAATACAAACCTCCACATGATTTCCACATGTAACACTCTGACTGGCTAGCGGGCTATTCCTTTTATCCTTCTACATTGGACCTCCATGCAATAATTTCTTTTTACAACTCTACTACCAAAATACGTAATGTTAACACATGTCCCATTGGGACTCTCCAACATACGTAGAAACTTGTGCACTAAATTTAAACTTTGCTACACAAACTCCGATATGTCTACATGTGTCCCATCATACTTCTCAATCAACATTTCTATTATGTCCACAAATTCATAACTCCAATACACTAGTTCTAATTTGCTCTCGAACTATACCCATCGGGCCTTCCCTATATCACAACCTTTTGCTCCTCCAATATGGCCACTCTGATAGCCACTTGGTGTTATCGATGTTGTCATGTCCAATTCCTGGTCGGTCCTTATCTCTTGGGGATCCTACTGACAAATCCCTATTTTAACTCCGATATGGGAACTCTGATACCCAATCAGACTACCACATGTCACCTCATCAGGGTTTCCAGTTGGAACTTCCACATGAACACATTGTTTTTAATTCTTATGATATTTGACTTTTGACACCCTCTCTCTGTTCCCACACATCGACTCCCGATTCGCTATCGAAATTATTTTATCAGACCTTTTAGAGCTCCTTGAAACTTAGCCAATTTTTCATTTTTTCTCTACGCTTATGTTGAGCAGCTCTAATGTGACCATGCAATTTGTACTTGACATGATCTAAACCAATCATGATCTCTATTACTACTTCTGTAGAGCACCTTTAATGCAATTATGATCCGCTTTACTGCCTGATCGACTGATCTAATTGATGGCTAAAGTGCCATGTTACCTATGTGGCCGAACTTATTTTTGATCAAACTTGGCAGATCTCAAGCCTTGAAATTACATAACTGCGCTAACTAACTTCAATACTTGATACAACGATTGGTGAGATAATAAATCCCAACATTATTCCCATTAATTATCTCTTCAACAATAAAAAAACATTAGCTTTTTCCTAGGCTTCTTCAACAATTTTCTCATTTGCTGCTACTGAGCGATTTCACCTCGACTCTTCTTAGAGATAACAAAATTAACTATAATGATACAAGATAAAAATAAAGTAACACACAATACTACATGCTTACCAAATACATCATATACTTAACAAAAATTCCCTACTGGTTTCAGTCCCATCTAGGATTATACAATGATTAATAAAATTTTAATTATTCATTTTTTCCCTCTTCGGGATCCATACACGAAACTATGTTATTCTTCTCTTCTTCTTACACTTCTAGGCGTCCTCAAATGCTTCTCATAATTTTCCTACGTTATCCTCTTCTTTCACTGAGTGACTGTTGCACTTTCTTGGCCTTCTTCCATGATGTCATAACCCCCATTTCATTAGATTTAGAATTCCCAGTGAGAATATAGAATTACAACATGTTTTGAAAGTATCATTGTTGGTTTTCCATAGTGTGATTATTGGTTTTCATAAGTTTTATTATTGGTTTCCAGAATTGCAATCATTAGTTTCCAAAAGTATGATTAATGGTTTTTTTAAGTGTCATTGTCGACTTCCAATAGTGTGAATACTGGTTTCCAATGTTTTGATTATCGATTTCTAGAAATTTCATTATCATTTAAAAACTTACTCATAATAAGTGTAATTACTCTAACCATTGGATTTCATTAGTTAAACATGCCTTTTTTAATATTCATATAATTAATTACTTTACAATGACGAAGTATCTTGTACAGTGAGAAATGACACATGCTCTTTCTTCACTTCACCAAGGTTCCTATATTTTAATTCCAATCACATGAATTGCTAAATCGTAAGAAAGGGATTATGCTCTTTCTCCTCATCATCCCAATGCCCACATTTTTACATATTGCAAGTTATATGCCTCCTCATATGGGGGTCATCCGTTAGGTAATTTATCAGAGTTTGAGGTCGACAATTGGTGGTCGACCGATAGGGAATCTATCAAAGATTGAGGTCGATGATCGGTGGTTGACCGTCAGGGAATCTATATGGAAGGTTCTATGAAAATGAAATTTGGCGCTATGGAAAAACAACCAAGGGACCGTTGGTGATGATCAAGCCCTTAGGTGTAAAGGAATTGGGCCTGAATGTGCATATAATCCCACAGAAAGAAAAATCAATGGCCAGTAGTAACAATGTGTCAAGAAATAACGCGTAAGGAAGATAAAGTAGAAATGATGAATCATTGTCTCGAAACCGCTAGGTCATATGGAATATTCGAATTGAAAACTACGCCAAAATTAGAGTTTTGAAACCACTTTGGGGCAGAGGTGTTACTGCCCAGCCTGAAGGAATGGAAAATAAGAACTCCCAATATATATGGATGCCTCACCCTCACTTGGAAAGAATAGCCAACCGAATGACTTGGGAACAAGCTCAAGTATCTATAGGAATTTATGAGATGGATCCAAAAAATCAAAATATAGAAGCAAGGATCAAGAGATCAGCTGAAGAGACACAAACATATTTGGAAATTGATGAGCTAGGGATAACGCCCCTATGGAAAAAATATTGAACACGAGTAGAATCAAGAGGTGATATTTCCATGGTATAACGCACACATGGAGAGGAATTATTGAGTGAAGTAGAAAGAAAATCAGATTTTCCTCAAACTAGCATTAATATGCCTCCTTTCAGTATAACTCATTATCCCTCACTACTGTTTGGACCATCTCAGACACCGGGATTCTTGATCCCTTATCCTATCTAAAGGGTAAGAGTCAAATTCATAGGATGGTATGAAATGGAAATTGAGATATTCCATATGTGTTTATAGAGGCGGTAATTCTCGTTTCTCACTTATTTAAAGATGATTAAATAAATTGCATTACCAGAATAGACAAGGTGGTATAAACAACAAATTTTGTTCTTCTACTACACATTCCATACTTATTTAATGTCAATGAAAATTCTCTTGATATAATGAAAGTGCTAAGAAGCAAGCTTTACACCATGTTTATAGAACTGGTATACATTTATGGTGGGTATTGAGATTGGAATAGAGATTTCATGTTAATATGACCTTTGTTCCTTCATCTATGTTCATGTATTAATAGTAATTGATGGTTTTTGGAACTGTTTGATTATATGAATGCATGGGCTGCCATTGTCAAGCATTAACCAAGAATGATTTGCATTTTGTTTAAACTACTCAGTTCACCTTCACCTTTCCCTAGCATAGTCCAAATTGAGCCTCAGAACATCTCATGGGAATTAACAACATCCGTAGGGAATTATGATGTAGGAAGACCCATCCTCAAGTTTTACTATGACCAAAATTATACAGATGATGAAATAAAAACCCATATCACATTTTCCATTTATAAATAAAGCATATCACAAACCGGGTATGACAATAGAGTAATTTGGAAAGAAATTACATCTCATATCAAGAGAAATAAGCTTGTTATATTTATTCAAACATAGAAAGAATGCCTCATTTATCATCACATAGATTTGATTCCCACTTGTTGTTGATACATCGTGATCACCATATGTCCCTTTTCATTTATTTTAGCCTTCTCTTCCATTGTGGAAGATGATCATCCATTACACTCCACATATTCACTTCTACCTCCGGTAAAATTTATTTCAATTTCACATCTAATCAAGCACCACTAACTTGCACCAACTGGTTAATAGGCCACCTTATCAGAGAACCTTCTGATAGAATGAAGTGGTGGCAATTTTGTGTGAAGCTTTTATAGATATGAATACCAGAATGAAGAGGATAATTGTACCACTTCTCCTTCAAGCACATTTGCAATAGTCCCCTCGACAACATACTTCTTCTCAGATGAGCATAAAGGATTTAGCTTCACTGATATTCCTTTAGACTTCAATTTATGATCTTCAATGTGGGAAGAGAATGATCATTTTGATTGGTGTATGCCTTGAAATTGTAATAAAGATCCATTTTTTGGGTCTAATAGTATATCTATTGGCCAAGATATTATATTCATGGGTTGGACCAAAAGTGAGCAAGTCTTGTTTCAATTACTTGATAGAACTCTTTACACCATTACCCCAAAATTACATACACCCATCATCTCTCCTTGAATACCGTGGTCCTCGAGCACATTCGAGATAAAATTTAAGGCTATGTGTTCCTCTGTATTTGAACATAAATTCTTAAGTGTGACATGGTGTGCAGGGAATTTGTTCCTTTATTTGGGACCAATATTCACAGAATCATCTTGCTTCCTCACATATTCACACTCTGATGCATACAATTCCCCTTAATTTGTTTCATCATCGAAAACTCTGTTATGATTTATTATCACTGTCATTTTTAGAATCACTAGCCATTGAACCACCCATTGAACCCTCATCTGAGGTACCATGCATTCACCATGCTTAAACTATTGCACACTTGGCCAAGAAACAAAGTACATTCCACAATGGGTGTCTTCTAATGTTTTAAGTTCTTCGGTAGGATTGTATAATGAAACCTCTCTATTTAGAACATTTTCAACATTGACGACAAAGCAATCAGATCTGATTTTGTTACAATGCAACAGCTTCCTACTTCGGTAGAATTTTCCTTCCACAACCTTTGAATTTATCCAAAATAAGTCTCTGTCTTCTCCATCCACAAATGTAGACACCTCATTATTGACAATCTGCAATTCAAGCAATTCATTATTTGAATTATATATTTTACCATTCAATATATATTTAAACCTTAAAAATGTTTTGTATTAATGCATATTTTTAGTAACAAAATGAACTGATCGAAGGATAAAAAAATTGAAGTCGTCACTACCGGTCAAGAGTCTTCTAGCTCGTCATAGAAGTCTAAATTTTTTTCCATATGCAAATGAAATTTAAAATAAAAAAAATAAAGTTTTGGAGGTTAATCAATCGAACATTTGAAACCATTTATGTATCAGGAACTGGGTATTACGAAGTAGTAATAACACTTTAAACTTTACGTAACCTTGAAACAAATCTCATCTACTCATAAGCATGGATTCTAAATTTCAAAGTGGAAAAAAATAAGGCACAAGCCTACCATTGCATAATTGTAAGTTATCATGTGATATGAGTTTACGTAGCCACTCAACAATGAACTCATAAACAAAGTCCATGTTGATCCAAGAGTTGGTGTGCTATATTAACTTATGTCTTTATATGTCATGGATAGTGTTATATTATATATATTGATATAGAAATCTTTCTAATCCTTCAAATAATACTATATTAATAAGATTATATATATATATATATATATATATATATATATATTATCCTTTAATAACACACTATATACAATACGCTTCCATGCATTGTCATGTAAGGAGAAAAAGTATATATAGAGACCATGCGATAAGTATAGAATGAAGGGTGAAACACACACACACACACACACACACACATATGCAATGAAAAGTAATTTAATTGCATTAAACCAATGATAGGGTTTCATTAAAATGTTTACAAATTACCTCAGCTAGAATTAAAATTAATTATAATCCTATAGGGGACATACCACTCATTGAGCACATGGGTGTCAGTTGGTTAATGAACACCCATAGACTTGGGAATAATCTTTGAATATCACAATTGTTCTAACGAGAAAGCAATAAACCTTACGGATTATTGACCATGATATAGAGTAGAGAGTATGAATCCATAATCTGTGTAATATTGCAGAATACCATTTCAAATTCTAAAACTATATGGCGCTGAAGCTTTTGCGCATCTCATCGTTTGCGACAACCTCTTCAAACAAAGTAGCCAAGTATGGCACTCAATAGCATCGCAGTACCGCAATTTGTACTGAAAAATTTAGTGTTTCGTCTTTGTAAAAACATCGGTATTTAGTCTCTGTGTTTAGTTGCCGATGACCACTATGGAAGTGTGAGGAATGGCCATCCTAAATAGAGTGGGGAGAGAGACTGCCAATATTTCCACTCCCCCTTCCAACATGGTACTCATTCTAACATAAGAAGTATTGGAAAGGGCTAGTGAAGTCTAGGGACCATGCTCCTGCTCCACCTCTGCACTCCTCATCACTCTAACGATTGAAGGGTGAGAAAGGGCCAGAGCTTCTTCTACTCCTTACTTAGATTTTATAAGAGGGAGAGAGGCCCAGTGTAAATAGAATAGGGTGAGAAAGGGCCAATGTTTCCACTCCCCCTTCCAATAGTCTAAGGGAGTGCCCATATTATCATTCGAATGAAACAAGTGTAAGGAAAGGGCTAGTTCTCCTCGACCCTTTGTCCCGTAAAATACTAGACCAAGAGAAATGGCTAGTTGCTCACTCAAAGACCAAGTCTAGAGTTAGAGAAAGTGAAGATGCTTCGTATCCACGTCCTCGCTCCTCATCACTCTAACCATAGAAGGGTGAGAAAGGGATAGTGCTCCTTCTACTCCTTAAAATTTAGAAGTGTGAGGAAGGGATATAACAATTTAGAATAGGGTGATAAAGGGACAAAGTTTCCACTCCTCCTCCCAACAATATAAGGGAGTTGCTCACTCAAATTACAAGAGTTTGAGAGAGGGCCCATTTCCTTTTTCTTGCTATGTCCTAAAATTACTCGCTTGTTGGAAAGTGAGGCCACCTCACATCCTCCTATAAAAGGGTGAGAAAGGGCTAGTGCGCCTTCTCCTCCTTACTCAAACTACAAGAATTTGAGAAAGGGCACATGCTCATTCTCCTGGAAAATGTCTAAGTGAGTGCCCATGCTACTCATTAGAATGTGATGTCGTGCCTACAAAGTGCACTTTTTGATTCCAACAGTGTAATTTTGTATTCAAAGGTTTTTGGACTTTAGAAAACCTAATTTTGGGATTTAGAAAACCTGTTTTTGTTTTTTTGCAAATGAATGTAGTCTTGAAGTAGACTAGATTTAATGAATCATTTTGGGACACGTGGTCATGAATGGAAAATCATTTTGGCCGCAGAGTTACGAATAATTTTCGGACATGTGGTCACGAATGGAGAACCATTTTGGCCGCAGAGTTACGATAATCACTTTCATTTATATCGCTCCATTATTACTGTGACGCTGCACCGAAGATCTATCACGTAATGCTTCCCAACCTCTTTAGTGCTTACCTCGTCCGTTATATGAGCCGTGGTTTTTGCGCCCGCGTAGGAAAATCCATAGAAAATGCTGTCATCCATTAGGCACTATACCTTCATTGCATTTAATGTCCTTTAACCATCTCGTGCGTGGTAACGAATGATCCCAAATACTATGCATGATCACACATTTAATATCCTTTCACCATGTCACGCGTGGTAACGAATCCAATAAAAAAATCCCAGTGTTATGGAAACGAGAATCATCATGAATAATTAGTGTTCATTTACTTAATTATACGATGAATAATTAGTGCACATTTACTTAATTATACAGTGAAAATTATTCATCTTGCTGCATGTCAGTTAATGCTGCGAAGGTAGCACTACTAGCCGTTGGATATCAAGTAATACTTTCACCCTGTAGGGAAACATTTAATGCACCAATGGGGTTCATATACACCATTTCATTGGATGTGATGCATGCACCCCACTGGAAATTTAAACACAACCATACAGGGTGCATATTAATCACCTTGGTTAAATCTAGATTTCTGCTCACTATCGATAGCTCGGTATCTGAAGCACCTCATACATTTCTGTGTTTTTACCAGATGTCGAAGGAAGCTTCACGTAGAGCTCCTCCCCATAGGGATGTAGAGGAAATCCCTCTGCCAACCTCAGAAAAAGGATTGATATTATCAGACATTATTGCAATGAGGGGGTTTGAAGCTGATCCCAACTGGGAAGAAATCTATCAGATATTCTCCATGGGGGATTTTCCCCTAGATGATGATGATTTGGACGCGTATCAAAACATTCAAAAGAGCTGTGTGCATTCCATTGCAGCTAGGATGACCTTGATTCCATACAAATTGAATTATTCAACCAGGTGGTTATTTGACCACGTTGATCCACAAAATGGGGTGATTATGGATGTAGAAGGAGAGGTAATCGCATCACTCAGGCATGACTCATTCTGGTGGATGTATAATATAAATGAGTCTGAGGTATTCATGCACCACATCTTCATCTGAAAGTTTTCCAGTGAACACCCAAATCTTGTGGAGCTCATCAAGGAGCGGTGGGTTAAGGGCCATCCCTTCCCAGAGAAGTCCAGTAAGAATTATAACTTATAGTATTTATGGAGGACATATAGGCTACTCATGGAAATGTTATGCTGGTTGTATGGCCTTGAACATTATACACACTTCCAGTTGGTTTGGGCACACCTGGTGCACCATGTTACATAAACCCGAGAATTTTTCAACTAGGGGAACATCTAGTCCAACAACCTCTTTGCATCCCTTAAATATGCAAAACAGGTACCTAGCGGTTGAAAGTTTTATCTGATTTCTTTTCTATTTGATGCTATTTGTTATAGAAATGCATTTCTATCAATGAACTGGAACTAGAAGGAAGATTACTTTCCCATTCATGTTTATTGTAAAGAGCTGTGGCTATCCTATTATAAACCCCATTTGTACGATATTTGCACCTATTGTTTCACACCGTTGTATTTATTGATTTTTAGAAAACCCATACCAAGGATAACTAACCAAGCCATGGAATCCCTGTCACAAATTGGTGAATAGTATTTCCTGGTGTTCTTTACCTACATTTGATTCTTCAATGTGAATGCAACCCCCCATTTGTTACCACTGTATGTTCCTGACCAATTGATCGCCTGTGAAATTGCTTACCAAACTGTTGTAAATGGCGTCGTAGCCCATTTGTCCTACATGAGTGAGAAATATTGGCCTAATTTCCCCATTTACGTCGGCTCCTTCACCTTAGCTAATTCTCAGCATGCCCGTAAGGAAGCGACTCTATTGGAAAAGATGAAACTTGGATTTGTGAATACGAAAAGGAATGACCCTAGGAGGATGATTGAAGGACATTTCAGGTCATTATCATTACATAATACATGCATACATGAGGAAGACCCTGAAGAAACTCTGTTTCAAGAGGCTACTTCCTTTGATGAAGTTTTTGAGAAATTATCAAAATGGGAGCAGAGGACACTAGATGACCGCAGTTATCGCTTCAAGATACTGTTAGAATTGAGAAAAGAGTTTCCTTTGCAGCTAAGGTGGAAAAATAAATGATGAATATAAAGAACCAAGCTAGAAGAAAGAGAGGGGAAAGGGTAAACAATTTTTTTGATGAACACGCGAAGCTGTGGTGACTTCAAACACAAATTTTGGCGTATTGGTTAGAGCGTTGGAAATGAGGGGAGGAGGTCGCGGGTTCAAACCCGCGGACCTCTCCCCATAACATGTTTTTGTTGGCATGTGTATTGGCATATGGAGGAGGCTTTGGACTATGGTTTGTGGTGGAAAATATTATATGTTGTGGAAAGCTCTTGGCCCGTGGTTTTGTGGTCTACCGGTTGTATAGTTTGAATACAATATAATATATATGGGGCCAACTCGGTGTTGGCCATGGGGTCTAGGGATTAGCCCTCGACCTCCCCCCTTTTCCAAAATAATTCTTGTTCAAACTTAAATATAATGTTCCAACCATACATAACAAGGAACACTTGCGGGGTAGATGGTTAGGCATACTTGTGAAGGCTTTGGGAAGACCATGGAGGTCTTGGGTTCGATCCCCTTAGAATCCACTAAATGTTTTATAAACCATACATTATACATTTGTTTTTGCCAATTTAACCATTTTTTTACCAATTTTGAACATTTTTGCCGAAACTTCAACCTTTAATAACTTCTGCATACAGATACTTTTTCGTCTCACTTGTCCTGTATCACTTGTCCATTCTTCTTGGAACCTGTACATTTGACTCATAATAACAACAATCAACACTGCACTGACATTGTTAAGTACATTAATCCCTTTCTCAACAAAATATTCATTCTATATTGTTGGAACAAACCATATACTGCTGATTAATAGTAAGTTGAATATTAAAATTGAACGTATGAAAGAGAATGTACTCATATCATGCTTATGTTTTATCATAGGAACACTATTGATCATAGTAGGTGAATTGTGATGCAACGACACTTTCTCTTCATTCTTAGGATTCTTTCCTTCCTTAAATTGCATAGACATAAGTGCCAAATTCTGACTTGCATTAACAACCCTTTTCAATTGTTGTGTAGTTGCCATTGATCTGTCATTTTTAAATGAATGTGAATGTACTATGTACTCAATTCCTTCCTTAAAAAAATGATACTGATTATGTTCTCTATAGAATATTGCCTTTCAATCATATAAATACGGGATTCCCAACACAATTCCACAGATATATAATGGAACCACATCAAATTCAACTTCATCTACAAACTTGGATGTAATTGCAAACTTTAGATCACATTGCTTTGTTACTTGTAATATTTTATCTTTGCATACCCAACCTAATGGATAAGGTTTCCTGTGTGTTTTTGTTGATAATCCCAACTGCTTAACTACTTCTTCTGAAATAAGATTAGCTTGAGGTCCACTATATATGAGTGTGTCGATCTTATTTTGTTTTGTAATTACCCTAATATGAAACAATGCATTCCTTTTTCTATCCTTAGAACTATCATGATATTTAGAATTAGAAGCACATGAAGAGCCAATGTTAGAATCATTACCAGCAATAGCTTTACCTTTCACACCTACGATTGATATCTTTGTTTTGTCATCAGAATCTGATCCAAGGTCGTCAACGATAACCATGGATTTTTGCTTCCCTTTCCGATCCTTAAACCACTTCGGTTTCAATTCTGGATGTAGCTTCCAACAATGTTCTGCATCATGTCCATCTCTTTGACAATGAGAACATGAAAATTTTGTATCCCCTTTCTTCATGGTAGTTGTATGTTTTCTTTTCCCTTTGTCCTTACCTTCTCTCAAATGACTGGATTCAGCCGAAGAAAAACTACCATGAACATTCTTCCCTTTAGATTCAATATGTGTGGCTTGAACACACACTTCATCTAGGTTAGTAGGATTAAGCATAACTATTGTATGACGCAAATAACTATGTAATCCTCCAATAAATTTGAGAAGATTTTCTTGAGTGTAGAGAGGTATACCCAAAACCAAAGCTCTGTTTCTGAATTCCTGAGTGTATTCTTGTACATTCTGACCTTTACCTTGCCTTAAGTTTTTCCAATCTGTCATGGCTTGCTGTATATAGCCTAATGGATAAAATTGCTTCTTTAACGCAACAGTAAATTCATACCAGGAAGAAATAATTTTACCTTTGTTAAGGATGCCTTCCCGTGTCTTACTCTCCCACCAGATGAGTGCAGTGCCTCTAAGACGGAAAGTAGCCAATTCGATCTTTGTACTATAATTTGCAATATTTTGGATCTTGCAATACATCTCAATCTATTTGATCCAATCATCTAACTTTTCTACGTTAATTTCACCATTATATGTAGGCAAATCAAACTTAATATCAAGTTTCAAATAAGGTAAATCAGACTTAGTCTTCTCAGGTTGTTTCTTTGAATTTGAAGAAGCAATATTGGAACTTTCATAAGAGGAAGAAGATGGAGAAGAAGGTTCAGAAGGGTCTCCTCCTTTTCCTGAATCATTATCCTCTGCTTTCTCCTTCTTTATTTTCTTCTTTTCCAACCTCTCTTGATAATCTGCAAACAACTTTTCAACTCTATCTGCCATCTGATAGAAAGCTTTGTGAAAATCCTTTTCATCTTCTTCTCGGTAGTCTTCATTTTCCATTTTCTTTCTTATTTTTGAACCATTTTCTGGATCAAATTCTTCAAGCTCTCCTTCACCACGTTGAAGCCTAGATTTTGTTAACATTCACAAACTCACAATGCAATGGTTAAGCCGCTCTAATACCAAACTTGATCCAAAAATGACAGGATCTTTATAACCATTATTTGCATGTGAAAGTTTAAATGATTAAATCCATTAAAGAGGCTTTAAATGAAAAAATTAAAGAGCATAATTGAAGCACATAAAATGCATAAAAGAGATGCAAACCATGAAATTTGTAGGCAATAATTGATAACAAAGTTCACCCTCCTTGGGCTATGTCTCCGGGACACTTCTAATGAGAAGGTCGATCTTGTTTAGTATTTAAAGCTTACAAACATGAGTTTGTGGAAACACTTCTATTTTCTGTCAGTTATCATAAAAAAAAACAACACCACTGCGATCCTCTCGAAATTTCGAGAAAAATGAGTATAAACTCGACTATGTTTGCATGAGGCCTCCTCTGGAACGCAAATCGAGAAACTCTGCTTGTATAAAAGACAAAAAATTACAGACTGTATGGATTCTCACCTCGAGAACCATGCCCATTAATGGATGTATGGACCTCAGGAACTGTGCCAAATATACCTTGGGAACTGTTCCAAAATGTTAGGAACCCGTGTCAACCCTCCTCTTTACTTTGTTAGTATATTGTTGTTGGATGCATATGCTTTGTAAGTCGTCCCGTAGTATTATATGTTCCATGGTATTGATCCATAGTTTGTATTATCCCATAGTATTATATGTTCCATGGTATTGTTCCATAGTATTGGACGCATATGCTTTGTAAGTCGTTCCGTAGTATTATATGTTCCATGGTATTGATCCATAGTATTGGACGCATAGACTTAGTATATAAGTACGTGTTGAGGCCAATGAAGGCATCCACGAGTTATTTGTATTGAGCTTTATCAAAGGAGGTTTCCCCATCGAAGTGGCCCGCGATTAATAAATCTCTTCCATGTTCTGTTATTTCTGATACATCATGCATTTTCATTAATTAATTTTTGGAGGTTCCTCACATCTGGTATTATAGCACTTTCGTGGGCTCGTTGGGTGAAATTTCTACCAATTTTTTTTTTCTTCACATCTGTATTGTTCCTTCAATTGTAGGTTCGTATCCGAGAATAATACCTATCCTCTTAACTGTGGGAAGTACTTGTGCATATCCCTAAAACTCATTGTGATGAATACCACAAGAGCCTCGAAGTAGCTGGCCCTTTGAGAGTGTTATCACTAGAGTTGGACCTAGACTACTAAGGTTCAAGCCTAGAGAAATATTAATCAGTAAGTAAAGGATATTTAGGAATTTTATTTTACAATAATGATGGATGATGGTAGGTAAGAAATCATTACAAAAATCAAGCTAGGGTAGAAGACAAAACTGCAGGAAGTATATCATTGTAAAGTGCAATAACAGAAAAGGCCACGAGCACAAATTTACAAAAGAAATGAGTCAAGTTCTGCATCAAGTATTTTAAAGATAATATCGTGTGCATCATAAGAATTATGACATAGATAAGTAGGACTATAGACATAACAAAATCATGAATAGCATGCTATTCAGTTATTAAAGCAAAACATGGCTCGTTTGATCATAATCATTTCAAAGCAGTCATTTCATATTAAAAGAAACACAATGTATACATGCCTGCAGTTGCAATTCATAATACGAGTATGATCTCCATAAGTTGTTCCAACCTCCTTCATGTTTCCTTATAGTCTTCTTATATACAAAAGATGTAATACTAAGAACAGTTTGGTGATCCATTTTTTAAGGATCCGAATATTCAAAAATAGATAATTCAATTACAAAAAACAAACTTGGATATTCTTCAATAACTAATTCATTAAAAAGATGACAACTGTATAATTCAACTATTCTATTCTAAGTAACAGTTGCATGTCTAGAAGACATTCTATTCATTTAAACTTATCTAAATATGACCTGGCTCCATCAAAAGAGAGTAGTATCTTTTCCATCAGCTAAAGATATTTCTGCTTCCAAAATCTGAAGTCGAGCTTGCATTTCTTTATTTCACTACTGCACTGCCCTTTTCTTTGTCAGGATATGTTGGGACATTATGAGAATTTCTTGATATTTTACATCTCTCTCCTTTAGATCTTCCCGAAGTCTTCTATTTGCAATCATCAAGTCTTCATTATATTTTTGGAGACGTAAATTATGTTCTTTAAGAAATTGTAAAGACCTTTTATCTTCATCTAACTCCATAATCGATTTTATTTTTTCCATTTGCACAGGGGTTTCATAAGCGTCTGATATTTTTGAACTTTCAATAATTTCATATTCAGTGACTTTCTGTTTGTCCCAACAAAATTATTCAGGTATCTGCCCAACATTATTTTTTTGGATTTCCATCATAATCTGCTCCATTATGAGATAATACTGATCTAAAATATACGCATTTTCCTCCCCAGAAGAATCTTTTGTGATCATAATCTTGCTCTTCTTCAGTTTCATTTCCATTTCCAATTTGCTTCTAGATCTGGTTCTTGGATTTAAAATTATTTCCACATCTTTCACCTTTAGGGTTTCACCATGTTCCTCATCTTTCAAACTTGTATTTTTTATAGCATTGCTGGGCACATCAGGGTTTTTCAAACTTTCTTTTACACATTCATCAGTAACTGATAATTCTTAAAACTCATCATTCACAACAGAAAACTCTTCTGCAAGATCCTTACCCTGTATATTTGTTGGTTCTGTTGCTCCTTTCATTTGCTTAACTGAACTTTTGGATTCATTTCCTTTTTCCTTATCTTTACAGGGCTTGCTTTTTTCTGCTTCAAACCCTAACCCAATGAGGAAATGGTCCCAGATTTGACCATTCTTATTCCATTGAAAAACTATTAACAATTTAATCAATCCTTGATGGAAAAGAGAATGGGAAGTATGTTCTTGGTGACCTTGAACCCAGGCCACTATCTTTTGCAAACTTTTAAATAAATAAAATGTTAAATTAAGCTTCAAATCTCCATTAAGATGCATTAGAAATCGTAAATGACACTTGAGCACTCTGTCATAACGACCCTCACAGGTCATGTAGTTTTGAATCACCTCTAATGGATTCCTCCAAACCGGCTTAAGCTTGCTGATATGTATACCATTCTTCTAGCTTAATTGTTCAAACCCAGGTAACAAGAACTTGCTATAATCAACCTCAAAAGATTGCTGTTTGAACCATCTTTCACCCAATGATGGCACTCCAATAGCTTCTGCAATAAAATATTCATCAACCCTAACCTGTAAATCTTGAAAACGCACAACTGCATCTTTGTAATTTTTAATAAAATATGTGGTCACTTGTAGATTATGGCCCTGCAATCTCTCACAGAAAGGGAACCAACCCGCCTCTCTCATCATTCTCACAGATCTTGGAAACTGATTAACCCAATGCAAATTATCCGGTTCAAGTCTGCATAATAATCCACCAGGTCTCTTGGTCTTCGTCATGGTGCATCTTTGTTACCTTGGATACCTGTCAATTTCATAAAACATATGCCCGAAGAAAGGAACATGCTACAGGGTTAGTATGAAAACTAATACTTCAGGTTCATGCCTTATGATGATGTCGATCACCTTAGGACGTACACCATTGGGATGAGTAATTCATACTCATAAGATGACACGATTTCACAATTGATGTAGTATCAATCAAACTCATTAGTAGCATAACCCTGCCACTTGTCCTTATTGCCAAAATCGATACTGGCAGCATCATTCCTTTTGATATTTTTTATATATGCTGCCAGTATATAATTATAACTCATATATGAAATAAACATTGCTAATGTTTCAAGCATAGCAACATAAGTCATGGTAACATTTGTATCATTTTAATTAAGAAATAATTCATTTCAAAAATCAAATGACAAATGAGCCTTATTTTGGTTTAAATAAATGAAAAACTTGATAAAAACCAACTAGGGTAAAATTTGGGACAAATAAAAATGAAAAGTTTAAAAGGAAGCTAGGGTAAAAATAGGAATGGTAACTAGGTAAAGTAAAAAAATCTAGAATACAGCCCTAGAGATAACATCTGGCTCCGATTGGGGATAAAGCTCTCCTTGTGAGGCTTTAAGAACATCTTGACCTGTGCCTTCTGAAACCTGCTAGAATAATTTTTTTTGTCTTATTGGGTTGGAGTCTTATTTGCAAAACTGTAATGATATATACAATGAGTATGTATACTGATCTTCTGCAACTCAATATGTGTGAAAATATTTTAAAACTCGTCCATTCACTGGACCTGCAACCTCCTCACCATTCAAATTCTGTAGGACAAAGGTATTGTTTCCCAAGATCTTAACCACTGTAAAAGTTCCTAGCCATAAATTATCGAACTTTCCATGCTTACCTTTGTCTTCATTCCTTGTATCCCACCTGAGAACCAAGTCACCAACTGCAAAGATATCTTTCTTAATCTTTTTATCAAAACTTTTTTTTACCTCTTTTCTGTGCATTTCATCTTTTTCCAGAATGGAATCTCTTTCCTGCTGCAATTGGATTATTTGAAACTCTCTTCTTCTTATTTCATCAGGTTCTTCTTCAGTTTCCTGCAAAAAATTAATTACTGGGGAAACTAATTGGAGAGGAAACAATGCATCAACTCCATATAACAACTGAAAAGGGGATGTCCCAATATATTTTTTTATGGTTACCCTATCAGCCCAAAGAGCAAATTTTAATTTGGTATCCCAATTCTTTTTATTTTCCAATAACATTTTCTTAATACTGTTCACAATACTTTTATTATTGGATTCTGCTAATCCATTACCCTGTGGGTATTAAGGTGTGGACTCTTTCAGGCTAATGTTATTTTCTTCACAAAATTTCACCATCGTTTTGGATTTAAAAGTCGGGGCGTTGTCAGTGATTAGCTTCCTAGGACATCCAAATCTACTAAGAATATTATCCTGAAGGAAACTCACAATAACTTGATCTATTGCTCTTCTTGTAGGGATTTCCTCCACCCACTTAGTAAAGAAGTCAGTCGCGGTTAAAATCCATTTATGTTGACCACTAGAAGCAGGATGAATCTCTCCTATGAAGTCTAAAACCCACTGTTGAAATGGAACATTTACTGCTATGGGTTTTAAAGGTAAAGACTGTAGGTTGTGTTTACATGCAAACTTTTGGCACTCCATACAGGCTCTGACCTGATGATACACATATGTAAAAAGGGAAGGCCAATACTACCGTGCTCTCAAGATTTTAAACATAGTGGATTTCCAGTATTTGTGTCCCCCATAGACACCAGCATGTAACTCTGCAATGACAGCATCAACTTCTGATCTATTCAAACACTTCAGCAATATACCTCCAGGATCTTTCCAGTATAAAACTTGATCCATTAAAACATATTTGAGAGCTTTCAGTTTTAAAGATCTACACTCATTTTTATTGAAATCTGGAGGACATTATATATGTAACAATAAATATACAATTTTTTCATACCATGGAGAATCATAATACCTATTGTAAATCTTCTCCTTATTTTATTCTTCTGACACATCTTGCTCTCAATTTTCAACCATCAAATGAAGATCTAATACCTGACAATTTGATTTTGCTAGCAGCTTGGATAAAACCTGCCCTTTCACCAGCTTGGTAGGTTTAATGTCAACATCATACTCCATAACTTTGGCTATCCATCTACCTCTTTTTCCTTCACTATCAAGCTGTACCAAGATTTCCCTGACTGCTGAAATTGGAGCATAGGCTAGAATTTTTGAATGCAAAACATAAATTTTGAAAAACTTGAGAGATTTCACCAGTGCATATGCTTGCTTTTCCATTGTACTATATTTAAGCTATGAAGTATCTTAATGTTTTGTTGAAGAAAGATATTGGTTGTTCTAATCCATCTAAATTCTTTTGGAGTAAAACAACAGCTATTGTATCTTCAAATGCTAATGAGAAAATTGCAAAATCTTTGGTGTAATCAGGAGTAGCTAAAACTGGTGCTTCTACAAGTGCCTGCTTTATCCTTTCAAATGACTGTCTAGCGTGATCTGACCATTTAACTTCCCTGTCCTTTTTAAGCATCTCAGTGATATGTTTAATAATCTCTGCAAAGTTAGGAATAAACCATCTTAAAAAATTGATTTTCCCAATAAAATATTGAATTTCCTTTTTATTTATGGGGATGAAGATTTTCAAGATAGCCTTTACTCTTTCTGGATATATTTTTATTCCTTCAGCAGAAACTATATGGCCCAATAGTTTTCCCTCTGTCATGGCAAAATGAGAATTTTTTGGGTTTAGTGATAAACCAAATTTTTTGCACTTAATGAAAGTTTGTTTTAAATGCTTCAAATGCTCATCATCAAACTTAGAAAAAATTGTAATATCATCTTGATATATCACTACAAAATTTTCATTTTCCCCCACAAAGGCTATGTCCATAGCCCTTTGAAATGCGGCACCTGCGTTCATGAGCCCAAAAGGAATCTTATCATACATAAATGTACCCCAGGGGGTTGTGAATGCTGTCTTCTCTCTATCCTCTGGCTGTACTACAATTTGGTTATAACCAGAAAATCCATCAATCATTGAAATCCTCTGGGAATTTACCACTCTTTGTAGGATCTGATCAATTTTAGGCAATGAATAATTATCTTTTAGGCAGAATCTATTCAGGTTACGAAAATCCACACATAGTCTTATTTATCCATTTTTCTTGCGTACTGGCACACGATTTGCTACCCAAGATGAATATCTGAGGGGTTCAATAATTTTTGCATCCAACAATTTTTTCATTTCCTTTTTAATAACTGGCAGTAACGCTGGATTAAGCCTTCTAAGTTTCTGTTTGAAAGGCTTAGTGTTTGGTTTCAATAGGATCTTATGTTGGATAATGATGGTATCATAAGTTCTAAGATCCTCATATGACCAAGCACAAATGTCAACAAATTCCTTCAACAAACTGATATATTTTTTCTTTTCCCCTTCTGAAAGTGTCTTAGATATTCTAATAATTTTGGGTTCAGCCTCAGAACCAATATTGCAACTTAAAACATCTTCTTCAGTGGTCTGTAACAACCTTCTCAGAACCAATGTGTCATCCTTTGAGAACAACCTTTCCAGTGGGACAAGTCTCTTAGGAATGAAGTTTCCTTTTAACTCAACAATTTTATGCTCTGCAATTGAATCTTTTGCATAGGAAACTTCTTCATCCAAGTCAACATCTTGATCCTGGTCAATTAAATCATCTACAAATTCATCTGTTAATTCCAAAGACTCCTTTATCTCCTGATCATCATGAAAGACTTTCCAGTGTTTGATGTCGTCTGGAATAGATGGCATGTATCTTACATCAATTGGATACCTCAAATGTGTTAATTTCAAAATTTTGAAGTAAGTTGTTGCCAAGGCTAGTGAGTCTGTTGTCTGATTATAATCTCTTAGGATATATGTTATATTGAAAGCTAAGACGAAATTATCTATCAAATCCCAAACTTCATTTCTATAGACTTTCAACAATTGTTGTTTTACCTGATAAACATTCTTGACCTGCTGAACAATCAATTCAGAGTCGCCAAATACAACAAAATTTTGAATATTTAAATCTTTTGCAGCTCTCAATCCCATAACTAATGCCTCATACTCAGCAATATTATTAGTTGTTTGAAATTCCAGCTTATACATGAGAGAAATAATCTCACCTCCAACAGACATGAGTACAACACCTGCTCCAGCTCCTTCCTTACTTGATGCTCCATCAAAATACATTTTCCATATACCTTCTTGCTCTTTCTTCTTTTGGTGAACAGGATTATCTTTCTACACTTGCAAGAACTCTGTAGGATCATCATTCTGAACTTGCAACACACCTGTAAAATCATCATTCAAATGTAACATGCAAGAGCCCATATCTTCCTGTACTGAGTAAATAGGATGGTTTGTAGGGTTTTTATCATCACTTACCAAGAATGCCAGTTGCACTTCTCTATAAATCCTTCTATACTCTCCTCCATATATAGGTACTGAAGCATAAGACAAATCCATCTGAAGGGTTCCTCCTACCCTCTTTTTCCATGACCGTGATAATAGCATACCAAATTTAGGGGATACATCAGCTACAACAACAGCCATAAGTATACTTTTCATAGGAAGATGTGCAAGACTAACCACCGGATCTTTGATGACCCCTAAGCATTTTACTGCTCTAGAATCAAAGCATATAAATCATGATAAGGTTTAGTAACAAAAAGCCCTAAATATTCCATGACTGCCTTAGGCATAATATTATGTGAAGCACCTGAGTCTAGGAGACAATTATGTAACATCTGATCATGAATAGTAAGTGTGATATAAAATGGAGGAGGATAAATAGATTTAGCATCTGGCTGATCAGCTGTTTTTGAGCCAGTACTAATGTAAAACATAGACATAAGACTTCGAGAAATTATGCATACCCCAACAACCCCATTTGGAAATTTGGATATCATATTTTGTAGTGATTTATGCCAAGCACCATGATTTTTGGATTCTTGAATAACCAAAATTCCAACTACAGAAAATCTCGTACAACTTTTGTTCATAAAACATTAAGTTCTTCGAGCTAAAAAAAGTCAGGAGACAACAAGAAAAAATGTTTGTGCCTATTTTAAATAGAGTTAGAACATGTTCACAGACACATGACCTACTTGAAACCCTTTTTGGATTTTTGAGTTCAATCTTAGTCCACACGCAACATAAATAATAGATTCTTATTGCTGGAGATTTCAACATCAATATGTTGCAAAACGACACATCTACACAAAAACTAGAATTGTTCATGAAAGCCAATGGGTTCAATGATCAACCCAATAGCTGGCATTATTTTCGGATGCCAACATCGAATTCGACAAGTTCAACAACTTCAAATTCGACAAGTTCAACAACTTCGACTTCGACAAGTTCAACAACTTCGACTTTGACCAGTTCAACAACTTGACTTCGACCAGTTCAACAACTTTGACAAGCACCGACGTCGACATGCATCATTGACATTGGCGACTGACGAACTATGATTGATTGTTTCTCTGTCTTCCAGTCGACCGTAACGGTTGGATTTCGGAAACCGTTCTAACTTCTCTTGTAACTAGACGTAAAGGACAGACACCCAAGCGTTCTAAGCACTCTATATAAGCATGAAATTATTGTAATATACAGAGAACAAGTAATAGAGAAGAATCAAGATCAGTTCGCATTCCTGCATATTATCTGTGTGTGTATGTTTATGTGTGTAGTGTATTCCTGCTTTGCTTATTCTTATGCTTCCGCCATAACAATACAGACTAATTCAGTTGAACTGTTGTCCCCGTCTTGCACATTGTCACGTACAAATCATTAGTATCAGAGCTTTTAGAGTTTGAATTATTCAGAGCTTAGCTTTGTTCGTGCTTAAATTGTGCGTAGACACTTCCATCGAAGTTACCTGACTTATGCCTATTCAAACATGCTCACAAACTCAACAATCCAAACAGACACTACCTTCAAAGATGGCAGAAGAAACAAACAATAGACATGCAATTAACGAGACATAGCAACTCATAGAGCAAGCCCTGGCTTGACAACAAACTGAAATGTTCACCTAGTTCAATGAGATTCTCATGCGATTTGCTTCGACATCAAGAGGATTTGCTTCGACAAGATATAAATCCGACAAAATCAGTCCATTCAAGGTCTAAATGAATTTGGACATACCGAATCTAGAAGGCAAGATTGACGTGGAATCCGTTGACAATTGGGTATAACAATCGAAATCCTATTACTCTGTGATTCAACTCTCAGAAGCTGAAAAGTCACCATTACATCCTTAAAGATGTCAACATTTGTGCACTGCTGGTGGGAGAACCTATCGACAAAGATGGAGAAAAGTGGAGACCCCATAGAGACATGGGAGAAATTTGTCGAATATGTCCGAAAGGAGGTTTACCCGCCCAAGTACGTTGAATAGTAGTATAAGACGTGGCAGTAGCTAAGGCAATGGAAAGACCAGCTCGTATAGAATTACACCGATGAGTTCTATCGAATAATGTCTAGACTTGGCGTTCAAAAAGAAGAGAAATTGCTTGTTCTGAAGTACGTCAGCGGATTATCCACGTACATTCAGCAAGAGATGGAGTTTCTGACTGTCGATACGCTTGCAGATGCATTCCACTATGCTATTAAGCTTGAATCCAAACAGAAAGGAAAATCACACTTCACAACTAAACCAACAGGACGACCACTAGACAAGAAGGCACCAGCCGACTTTGACAAGTCAAGACCTTCTCAATCGACTCCGACAAAGCCAGATCATGGAAAAAAACATTTTCCAGAAAGACAAAAGGGAACGTAGTAAGAAACCTACCGGGAAATGGTGTGATTACCACAATTCATCATGACATGATACATCTGAATGCAAAGCTCATAAGACATTTTTTGCAAAAGTTTCAACATTCGACTCATTCAAAAAAAATCTGGTAGAAACTGACCCAGAAGCAACGACCCTTTTGACATCGACATCAACCACTCCAGCAGCCTCGACTATCGTCGACGAGGAGGAACGAGAGCACCTATTCCATACATAGATATGGGTTCCAAAAAATCCATTGCATCCGATTGTGGATAGTGGTAGCCAAAAGAAATTTGTTTTTGAAGATCTCGTGAAGAAACTAGGTCTTGTTACCACTCCACATCCTCAACCTTATAACATAGGTTGGATGAAGGATGTACAGGAAGTAAGGATCACCCGACAATGAAAACTCACCTACTTCATTAATCCTTTTGAAGATGAAGTACTCTGCAACGTGGCTCCACTCTCCGTAGCCGATGCCTTGTTTGGGAAACCTTACTTATGGGATCGACATGGAAGTTACCAATCATGACCTCAGAAGGTGATTGTGAGAATTTAGAACCGATGGTACGACATACCAGAGCGACGACCTACACCAACGGTTGCAATGATATCTACTAAACAGACGAAGAAGATCATCAACCATGCTCAAAAATTCACATTAATCATGATCAAGCCGCAACATTACAAGAAGACTGCAACAACTAGTTGACTCACCGACCAGTGCAACTCCCGACAGAAGTAGCAGATCGACAATATTCTTGATGAGTACCAGAACCTATTCCAAGATCCAGATAGAGTACCTCTACATTGTTAGGTAAAACACTCTTTTGAACTTGCTCCCGGTTCTTCATTACCTAACGCATCTGTTTACAAAAGATCCATTCTCGAAAATGAAGAGATTCGCAGACAAATTCAAGATTTGATCAACAAAGGTCATATCCGACCCAGCTCCTCTCCTTATGGAAGTCCAATCATCCTCGTTCCAAAGAAATATGAGACTTGGCGCATGTGCATCGACTACCAGGCCCTTAACAAAATTTTGGTAAAGAATAGATACCCTCTATCACGGATAGACGAGCATTATTGTCGGATGCCAACATCAACTTCGACAAGTTCAACAACTTCGACTTCGACAAGTTCAACAACTTCGACTTCGACCAGTTCAACAACTCAACTTCGACCAGTTAAAAAACTTTGACAAGCATCGACGTCGACATGCATCATTGACATTGGCAATTGACGAACTACGACAGATTGTCTCTCTTTCTTCCAGTCGACCATAACGGTTGAACTTCTGAAACCCTTCTAACTTATCTTGTAATTGAACGTAACAGGAAAACACCCAAGCGTTCTCAGCACTCTATATAAGCATGCAAATTATTGTAATATACAGAGAACAAGTAATAGAGAAGAATCAAGATCAGTTCACATTCCTGCATATTATCTGTGTGTGTATGTTTATGTGTGTAGTGTATTTCTGCTTTGCTTATTCTTATGCTTCCGCCATAATAGTACCGACTCATTCAGTCGAACTGTTGTCCTTATCATGCACCTGGGTGTGTACGAATCATTCAAATTGCACACAACTAAAAGAACAACTGACAATGGCTCTATGCTTGACCATTTTTGGACAAATATCGTAAATATTAATATTATCTTTAATATTTTTGATGCCTATTGGACGGTTTATCATGCAACTTGTCTCTCAATTTATTTGACAACAACATACATTTTTCTTATCCTTTTAATTCAATATTCGAATTTGCATATGTTCTTCTATCTTTTATATATAGCAATGCAATAGATACAAGTTTTTTCCCTTTCTACTATAACACTTCATAAAATTTCTATTGTAAAACAGAATTCCAATTTAGAACATATATTTATATATAGAAAGTAGGACATTTTTCTTTAGCATCTTCAACATATTTGATGCATGTTGGACTAGCCATAATGGAACTTGTCATCGAGTTCCTCTGACAAGAGCATAAACCGTTTTGTATCCCTCGTACAATATTGAAATCTACCTATGTTCTTTAATGAAATTTGTGGACACGCAACATGTAAAATTTCTTCTGCATTTCCACTAAAAAATAACGTAGAATTTCTACAATCTCAAAATTTGGATCACAAACACACACACATTGAATAAAGGAAAGCTAATTGATACATGTCATAATCAGCTTAATTCTTCCATTGTAGATAGTTTCATGTCACTAGGGTCGAACTCGAGTAATATTAAGCAATCGGAACAAACTTTAAAAAAAAGGAAAGAAAAAAAGGGGGCGAGCTTCCATACAATAGACATAAAATTAGGGTCTTCAAAGAACATCTGAAATCATCTACAAGGAAAAAAATGACTACATTTTCCATTTACAATTGGGATCATAACATATTCTAGATTTTGCTGATTTTGACAATGTGCATACCCTCTCATGCCTACGTTGCATCTAAAATAGGTTTAGACACTCGCAAAAAATAATGGTTGAGGATTGATGCGTTCTAGAACAATTTGCAACATGAGGAATTATTTAACAATCATTTTCATATTCCTGTTGTTTTCTTGGTAAGAATTCCTTGATATTGCTTAACAAACGCTTCTTTTGCATTCACAAAAGTGTCTATTGTATCTTTGTCTTTTGTTTACCAATCGGTCTTTTTTTTTGCATATATCATTTCTCCTTATCTATCAACATATTGTGTCAACAATGCTTACAAATTTCTAAACACATTACCAACTGTACCACAAAAATATTAACAAGTTGGACAAAAATATTAACAAGTTGGAAAAAACAATGGAACAAACATCAAGTGGAGTCATACAAAAGAGGTAATAAAACCTTTTCATTGAAATATTAATCAACCATCTAGTGTCTACCAGTGAAACAATATCAATATAGAAATCTGTACATAAAGAACCTACTATTTTAGGGGTTTCTAGACATTAAATCTTGTCTCTCATCCAAATTTGTCATTCTCTTGATATTTTCTACTTGCTGATAACTGCAAGCTTAAACAAGCCTCATTGCAACCATCGACTATAATTCAACTCTTCTCAACAACATACAACAAGTTTTTTGAAGGAGATGTTTTGACTCTATAAAGAAAAAATCGAAACTCACCGGCAAAGACCCAATTGGTTCATGCTGACTTAGTAGATAAAGATGGGAAAATGAAAATAATAGTTGACATTAAAAACCACCTAATTCCTTGTTTCATTGATCAATTTTACCCTAGAACTAGTGTCAGAATCATAGTCTTTGCATTGAAAAAAAAGGAACCATATCATAGAGGAGATGCAAAGTATTGCATTGTGCTTACTGATAAGACAAACATTGAAATTGTAGAGCAAGTTTGAAGATATAAAAAACTTGCACCTAACACTACTATCAATGAATTGTTGGCATCAAATGATATCTATTCACTTGCTCCGTTGCATCTCCAAGATTACTCAAAAAGCATCTCGTCTACCGTGTTCCATTGATGAAAGCTGTGTCATAAAGGCTTATTTACACTGACATTAGACAATAGTATTACCGAGGTCAAGAAACTATTGCCATGAAGCCAGATTTTGCAATTAGAAACCTTTTATTTTGTGAGGAGAGCTTTCCATTTTGAAAGATTGGGTGCTCGTACTTGGTTTTACATATGTCTTACAACCCGTTCAATGGTTTTTATTGTAATGAAACTGAAGTTTGTATGAGTGTTACTAAAATTATATAGGAAAAACTTGCTTACGCCATGTGAGCTCTTAAAATTTTTGATATATATATATATATAATATTCTACTTCCTTTGGCTTCATTGATATTGTTGTACATGCATGCCTACATACTTGTGTCTGAAAAATTTGTTGTATAGATACGGAATTTACGATCTTTCCTAGTCCAAATGTTATTCTTCTTTACAACCATAGATTTTGTCAGCTATGGTTGTTATTCAAAGACCATTCTTCTACCATGGAAAATGCTAAAATCAGAAGACTCCTTTGCTTGTGTTGATTGTAGACATGTTATTAGATTCAACATTAAAAGAAGTTTTATATTTTCCTGGATGTGAGTTAACAAGAAAAGAATTGAATAGAAATAAGCCATACTAAAATTCTATAGGAAAAACTTGCTTACACCATGTGAGCTCTTAAAATTTTTGATATATATATATATATATATAATATTTTACTGCGTTTGGCTTCATTGATATTGTTGTACATGCATGCCTACATACTTTTTGTCTAAAAAATTTGTTGTATAGATACAGAATTTACGATCTTTCCTAGTCCAAATGTTATTCTTCTTTACGACCATAGATTTTGTCAGCTATGGTTGTTATTCAAAGAACATTCTTCTACCATGGAAAATGCTAAAATCAGAAGACTCCTTTGCTTGTGTTGATTGTAGACATGCTATTAGATTCAACATTAAAAGAAGTTTTATATTTTCCTGGATGTGAGTTAACAAGAAAAGAATTGAATAGAAATAAGCCAATAGATACCTGTTCATTCATTCCTATCATTATCTTCTACCTTACTCTCTTCTACCTTAATCAAATGAATATTCCAAATTACAAATCAAAACATGGCCAAATACATCTTGTTTCATGATTTCCCTTTGGCTTTACAACAATTTATGTTTGATAGTTTACTGGTATGGTTGTGATGATCCCCATGTTAGAACTTGTCATTTGCTCCTGCTAATTTTGATATAAATTTGTAATAGAGTATTTGCTTCTTCTCCATATTCTAGATATAACGGTTCTCCATTAATAATTGTTCGAGAATGTTATAACAAGTTTTATAATTAATGTATACCTATATGGCTATTTGGAACTTCTAATATGTGCTCACAACCTTGTATCAAATGCAATTTCTGCCTACATATTTATGTAATTAGCTACTAGGTTAGTTGTTTTAAGAATCTGAAATATCACCTTCTGTTTGATTGTATATAGCAGCATTCACTTCTTTTGGATTCAATGGTCAATTCCATTTTTAACGTGTGTAGTCTCTAAATTAGATATAGATCACATTGATTTAATGGCATGCATTGGCACTCGGTATAAGCTCAATGTAATTGGATTTTACATTAATGTCATAGTATGTGATTTTGGAATTTCAAAATATTGATACTGAATAAATATATAACTCTAAACCTAGGACATTATATCAAAACATTTTTTGGTGTTTTTATCTACAGTATCCATACCGCAATCAGTTACTTGGCTCTCTATTCCACCTCTGTTCTTGTCATAATCAATCTAGTTTCTTTGTTTCTACATATGACTAGTTCTTAGTAACCCACATCTTAAGGCTGTGCAAAACCCTTAGTTCGTGGCAAGATCATATACTCAAATATATGGTTATTGCATACTCTCCTATTTTAGTCAACAATATCATACTTATCTAGACAACGTTTTTCTTGGATATCTCTCACAACAAAATGCTTCCTAGCAATGTTCTTTTTGTTCTTTTCTCTTTTGTCATATTGATTTTTCTTGCGCATCATGCTCCACAAGAAAGGATATCAATGTCTGCATCTGCGAGTTTTAGGCCTTTTAAAATGATTCTTTTGTCCCAAAGTTTTTTAACAGAAAGCCTCAAATAAGTTCTAAATGAACCACAACTCCTCCATTGATGTTTAGTGCAATTGTACTTTGTCTTCCATATGGCATGTAGATATATCTTGAAATCTTATATATTTGCCATGTCTTCGATAGGGATTTTTGGTGCAATAGTCAATTGCTATAATAATCTATAGAAGAAAATGGAGTTACTGGCACTAGTTCTTAATTCCTTCACTGCAAGAAATTCTGCCACATGGCATGTTTTCCAAGTGGTAGTATTGAATTTATTAATAGATAATTAGATTACATTGCATACTTATCTATAAGGAATAAAGCAAAAAAATGGTGGAAATATGCAAAATTGATTGAACAGTAGTACATTGCACTCCTTCATCCAACATTTGCAAAGATTGACAACAATTTGGTTAGTGTTCTATGTAGATTAAATCCATTATGGGTTAGAATGCTATATCTAAAACTTGGATTTCCAAGATAAATAGTGTAGAAACGAAGAGTTACATATAATGTGTTTTCCAAATTGTCCAAAATGTGCTTACCTTGAAGCACTGTTTGTTCTCTACCACCAACATGAATGAATTGTACCTGAATATGGTGTTAGAGTATGTGCCACAGGACACTTATAGAGTTGGAAGGAATTATGTTAGGATGAACTAGCATATGCTTTTCATTTATACAAGGCTTTATACTTACTAGGTGAGTAAATGGTCCCCCTCTTTGGTATAATCTTTAGTCCATTGTTAGTTGGGCTTTTCTTAAATGAAAGGGATCTTTCTTTTTCTCTTTGTTTTGGATTTGCAGAACATTGGCTTATATCCATAATGATTTTTGTATATGTCACAGAGACATCAAACCACAAAATCTTCTGTTATTTTTCCCTATAAACTTTTCTAGCTCTTATTTATGTTTTTAAACTAATTTCCAAAGGAAACTAGTTTGGTTCATTAGTGCGTGGATGCTATTTGATTTTGATTATTGTTAACATATTGAAACTACCCTTCTAAAGTTGATTATGATTGCATTAGTGAGTGTACATTTCCAATAATGTTGGAAACTGTTAGGTTCCCATAAAAGCATTTGGTTCATGTGCTTGTTGGATCTAATGAATTATTTTGGTGACATGCGCTTTTTCCAGCAGGTTAATCCTTGCACCGAGGAATTTAGGATATGTGACATTGGAAGTACACAAGATTTGGTTAGTAACCAGAAATACAATAGATAGTTAATACTATTAGTTTGATGAAATTTTAGCTTCCTCCAACTAATATGTTATATTAGATCAAAGTAATGCTAGCGACCTTTTTTTTCATTGTCACTAACAACTTCCAATTTTGTTTTGAAGTGTGGTAGATGATCACAAGTTAAGTGAGGGACTATTCCGTTTGTTTCACATAGGCTAGTCTACATCCTGATGTGAAAATCATGTATCCAATACTCAACCCGTTCCATCTTAATTGCCAAGTTCTTACTACAAATTTTTACATCTAATTCTGATATGACAACAAATTAGGATCTAAGCACAAATAGCTCTAAAAAGTAGCATTACCATACAATAACCCGCTTCCCATTGTGTTATAAGCATGCTAAATTTAAATCAATTTCTTGTTACAGGAAATTGAGGAAATTGATACACTGGCCTATAACTTTTCCAAATTACTTTATAAGACACTTAAAACAATGACCGAAGACCAATTTTTATTTTACAAAGTCACTTTAGATTGTCAAAGCAAAAGAAATTGACAATTGACGTTCCGTTGATTGAGTTTTAATCTACTTCGCAGTGGTAACTCCATTTAGCAACAAGTAAAACTTAAATATGAGTTTCATATACAAATTTTCTAGAAGTGCATTGCATATGTAGCCTGTTTTAGAGAATATATTTTTATTTAACTCTCGTTTTCACAAACAACGACTAACAAAATCAATTTATCTATTATAAGTTGAGGGTGAACCAAACATATATTACATTTGCTGAGGGTATTGTCAAGACCGTGAGGTCATGTTTGCATGAATCTTCGTAATATGTATGGACTTTATGAGAATATGGACAAATTGTCTCTTTTATCTCTTTGTTCAGATCCTTGGGACCTCCACCTAACTGGAAATCAAATGTATGAATGCCATTTATATAGACCACAAGTTTCTCTATATAAAAGCTTTGCACAAGGTTAGTATTATTGTTACTCATGCAATTTCATTGGCTTGAATTTGAAAAGGGGTAAAAGCATTAATACATCTCCTTTTATAGGTTTTTCATAGGCTAATACCAACATAGAAAATTGATCTAATCTCTATGTTCCTTCAGTACTCACCGAATATCCATTGTCCCCATGTAAGTGGCTATAATGAAATTGGAGTTTTCAAAGCAAGTAATATGTTTCAATAGTGCTATCCTCTTAATATGGTTTGTTTAAGTTTTATAACAGTTGACCCTTAACCTAATTTTATGGTGGAATTTGTTTAAATGCATTTGGAAGCACGTGTGCATCCATTTTTTGATCCACTGTGCGATCCTAGGACTCAGTTTTCAGATGGCCATTTCTTCTATGCTCTTTCTGACTTCAAGTCAAAGGGTATTCAACAAACATCTTATGTTTCCTACTCTTGTTTTTTAGTTTTTGGATATCTTGAGATGATGCATTCGGGTGGACCGCCTGATCCTGAAAACTTGTCATTTCATACACTGGTGTTAGGTAGTAATATCATTTAGTTGGTTGGTTTCTCGGTAATTGAATGAATCCTTTGCGATGTTTGTTTCTTGGTCAGAATGCATTAGATGAGCTTGACAAGATCATTAAGGTAAAAAAGATGTATCTTTATGAAATATATCTTCTGCATTTTTCAATATGCTATACTAGCATGAATGTTCGAAATATGTGTGGAATTTTTGAGAATATGGAAAAATGTCTCTTTAATGTCTTTGTTTATCTGTGGACCCCCACCCAAGGGGAAATCAAATATATGAGTCCCAATTATACAAACCACAATTTTCATTGTATAAAAGCCTATCATTGGTAGAAGGTACTATGATTCTTACTCATGCAATTTCATTGGCTTGAATTTGTAGAAGGTACTATGATTCTTACTCATGCAATTTCATAGGCTTGAATTTGAAGAGGGGTAAAAGTATTAATACACATATTCTCATAGGTTTTTATCAAGCGAGTGCAAGCAGAGACAATTGATCTTATGTCTAGGTTCCTTCAGAGACAATTGATCTTATGTCTAGCTTCCTTCAACACTCACAAAATCTCCATTGTGCCCATGTAAATTGCTATGATGGAATTTAAGTTTTCAAAGCAAGTAATATGTTTCAATAGTCCTGTCCTATTAATTTGGTTTGTTTAAGTTTATAGTAGTTGACCATTAACCTAATATTATGTTGGACTTCGTCTAAATGAAGTTGAAAGCTTGTGTGCATCCGTTTTTCGATCAGCTCTGCCATCTTAGGACTTGGGAAATGGCCATTTCTTCTCTGCTCGTTTTGACTTCAATCCAAAGGGTGTGACAAAAAACCTATTTTTCATACTCTTGTTTTCTAGTATTCCAATATGTCGAGATCATGCATTCTATGACTTTTTCCCCTTGAATCTTGTTTACCTTGTATTCATGATATATATTTTCCTTGCAGAATTAAAGGGAGCTACCCTTGAGCTTCTTTGGAAATTGATTCCAGAGCACAGAAAGAAGCAATTCCTACATCTTGGCTTCTATATATTGTTGCATATTATTGTCTATCCTTTTTTGTCTTGAGCTAAGGAGCTTGATAATTTTTTATCGCTGGCACTGGTTTTCACAGATTGATGCTCAAAGAGGAAGCAAGACACTCTGAAGCAAGCATACCATCTTTTGGTTATTGGATTATGTTATAATCAAACCTTGCAGATTGGTTTACGAATCACTCTAGCTATAACACCGACTCAAATGAAGAAAACTTGGCACTTTCCAAAATAACATATGATGACCTACCCTTCCATTACCAATAACATTATGATGACCTACTCTTCCATCCAAATTGAAAGTAAAAAACTGAATACCCAATATGATGAACTAGCCTTTCCTGCATCCAAACTGAATGAATCATTTAAAATACTTGGGAAGTCGGAACAAGTACAGAATAATGTCACTTCATTTTCGAAGTTAGCATGCTTAACTCAAGATTGACTTCTATTTCTTAAATTAACAACTCGTTGAGTCGACGTTTATATATAATCGAGTTCACGAATCCAATCTACGTGCTGGCTGTTATCGTAGATTTCTTCCCTTCCTTGATCATCGGCGAATGTAAAACTGTTATTAGAACACATACCTTCAGGCTCTTCCGTCTCTGCTGTCAATGACGTAGCAAGTCCCGTGCAGAACTCTTCTAATCCAAAGTCTGTCCAAGAAATGAATGGAGAAGAGAGCAGATTACACTGGGGAGACAATAACTCCTTCAAATCACATAAACTCTCGCCCAATGGGGATGCATGTCTTGCAAAATCATCGCAATGTGGCGATTGCTGGACCGCTAAAGTGGACACAGAACAGTTAAAGTTTCTAACTTCTTCTGTTTCAACCAGATTAACATCCACGCCCGGATTCGAAACAGCTAGAACATCTTCCGTGATCGAATCGTTCACAAGTAAGACGTTGCACCGTGACTTGGAAGGGTTCGTACTTTCATTAATGGTAATAGGCAATTTGAAGGCATGATCTGAACTTATACCATTACTACAGCCAGAACCGTTCCATCCGTTTGGACTTACCATTTCAGAGTGTTTCACCCGCTTTGTTATTCTGATGGGTACTGTGGTTTTGAACACATTTTTTTGTAGAACAGAAGGAGATTTTGAACATGTCTTTAGATTTTGCCTGGTGTTGGGTTGAGATCGGTTGCAGATTGAAAGCTTCTTGCTGAGGCGAGTGTTCCAGTAGTTCTTGATTTCGTTGTCTGTCCGCCCAGGCAGTCGTCCTGCTATCAGCGACCACCTGTATGTATGCATGTTAACCGTACGTCACAGTGATTTTGCCAACACTTTAAAAATTTTGGGCATAGGGAATTAATGAATTTTAGTGCGTGAATAATTGATGTTCAGTCATTCTCCACAAACCTATTGCCAAGAAGGCGATGCATCCGAATAATCAGATCCTCCTCATCAGGGGAAATATTTCCGCGTTTGATGTCGGGACGAAGATAGTTCAGCCAACGTAGTCTACAGCTCTTTCCACATCGGTTAAGGCCTGCAAAAAAAACTCTCTCCGCTTATTTAGCTATGAATACATTGCTGAGAGTGGATTTTTATTTAGCTATGAATACATTGCTGAGAGTGGATTCACCTGCTTTTTGGGGAAGTTTCCTCCATCCACAATCGCCATGAATTCGAATGTATTCAGTCAGAATCGTATCCTCCTCGGCGCTCCAGGGACCCCGGTTGAGCCCTTCTTTTGAGCAGCAAGGAGATGGAGCCATGATAGATATTCTGCTTCTGTTACTCCACAGCTTACAATCTATTCAACTGGGAACAGTAACAGTACTACCTTCTTTGTTTATCTTTTGCTGGGCCCTTTACTATATAGAAATCGCAGATAGCTTCTATATTCGAAGCCACGAGGATCTCCTTCCCGGGAGAGTAGCTGCCGAGTCGCTTGTCAAGAGTGATTCAGACGCAGTAGTAGGTGGGTTGGTGAAAAATGATGGTTAAGTTTTTATAAGTCAAATTTAAATTTTGTGGGTTAGAGGTTGAGGCTGGGAGTCATACTAAACAGGCATCAGCCGTGGGACATCCAAGGTGGTCCTAATCTTTGCATAAACTTGATTTGAGTATCTCTTGTAGCACTTGTAATATGGATTTACACTTTGTATATTTCATATATTATATATTTTGTATCTTTCATATATTATATATTTTGTATCCTGGGGTTAGATAGATTTAGGTTATCAACATCTTAAAAGTGAGTAATAGTTTTTTTTATTAATAAGTGTTGGAATTTTTTAATAAATGTAGTTTTTGATATTTTATTTATTTATAAATATTTATTTTAAATTTCAAAGGATTTCCATAAAATAAATTTAGAAAAAACATATTTATAATTCTATTCTAAATTGTAATAAAAATAATTTACTTATTTATTATCGATTTTTTAAAAATTCAAAATAAAACTATTATAATACAAATATACATATAGTTATAACTTAAAAACATTCAAAAATTCAAAAATCACATATGATTATCACCTTTATAGTAAAAATGTTGATAGAAACATCCATAACATGCACAATAAAATGAGTATCCATAACATGCACAATAAAATGAGTATCATTAGAAAAGTTTTTTTTTAATATTGAGTTTTTAAATATATAGAAATGTTATAGTTTTTAAATATATAGAAATGTTATAGTTTTTAATTTTAATATGTTAGATAAAATTATTAAGGATGAGTATATGATGGTTGATTTTTTAGAATTGGAAAATTTTAGGGGCCAAATTTAGTTCATGGTTTATTTTTCAACATTTTTTTCAAAGGTGATTGGCCCAAATTTCAAGGGATATTTTTTTTTACTCTAAAAATCCCAAAATTATCCAAAAACTATAAAAAGTCCTTAGAAATTTGACTATTCTTTTATAAATGACCAAACATTTTATGGTTGCAAATTTAAGAATTAGTAAGATTAGCCAAGGTTTCTACACTTTGAGAAAATTATGGATCCTTAAAACTTTCGCTAATTTAGATGCAACTAGATTTATAGAAAACTAATCATGTTTCTGCCATAACTTTTTTTCCTCAACCATTTAGTAAAAAATAAATATGTTGCACTACTAGACATTGACCTCTACATGCTATAAAAAATCCAATCAATCATCATTAGGTTAAGACCTCGAAAAAATGCACTCACACTTCACATACTAATTTGCTCACTTAGATAATTTTAAAAAATATTTAAAATTACTAATTTTATTTTGGAAAAATAGTGTTGCATTAGTACTATGTGTTATCCACGTGATTGTCAATTTTTGTATATGGATTTAGTCACTCAAAGGATGCACTAACATGGGCATATACCTTATGGTCTGCTAAAAAAATGTCAATGTTAGAAAAAATCAAAATTGAGTTAGTTGAGAACATTTAAATAAATAAAATTTATATATTTGAAAATGTGATTCAATTTCCTATGTTCCATTTTTTAAATAGAAGCAAGATTCATTGTGTAGGTATGCCAATATACCCATGTAAGGAGGATGTCTATTTTTCATTTCTATTGCATGTAATGTGTAGAAAGAGATCATCATTAACTTACACTCACCCTAAGAATAATTGAACATGGATACGTCACATGTGTCACTAACAAGTTAAGTGTTATGAACAATATGTTACTTGTTCTCTATGCATGTGCAGTTGTAATCACTGGTTGTTTGCCATTATGATGCCGTAGGACCTACTATTGTGATGTTGTAGGACCTTTCATTATCAATACATTAGGTGCAAAGTTATTCATGCACCCGAAATGAGTTATCCATGCATTAGCTACCAATTATTTTTTATAATTGTTTATTTGGAATTTAGAACAATACACTTATCTCATCCTCTTGCGATCTAGATCCACCCCAAATTCTATGATAAAAACATCTATGGATATAATTATAATGTTTATAGGAAAAATGTAGATAGAAGCATCTATCACACTAAATAATGAGTATTATGACAAGAATATCTTTGATAAATAATTTTCTTAATTTGTATATAATTGTTGGAGTTTGAAATTACATGTGACTATAATGTTTATAATGGAAATTTATCTTTACTAATGAACATGGAGTTGTTAGAGTTGTTGTGATTTGAAATGATATGAGATTAAAATGATTATAATGGAAATTTATCTTTAGCATTGGGTATGGAGTTGTTAAAAAAGAATAGTTAAATATATAAAAAGCAATAACAATTATTTTTTAAAAATATAAAATTAAAGTGATCATTAATGAAACTTAATTAGAATTAAAAATGTAAAAATGGAATGAATGGTTAGAATCCAAGACAAATTATGAAGCTATACATGTATAGTTTGTAGTTTGTTGTTGTATTAATAGATATTTTATTAAAAAAATAAATAAAAGTAAATGTAACAATGTATAATATTTCAAAAATAATTATTATATATGTTAGAAATCAATTTGCTTTATGAGTTCTGTCTATATAGATTTTTTTCTTATTTGAATTTATATAGATTTTCTTCTGATTTGAATCTATGACCTCTTAACAAAAAACACATATTATTAATAAATAGATCCACTAAAAATGTATTTAAACATTCAATCTAAAACCTTGACCTAACCACTCTTTCCAAAAACAACAACACCTTCACCTTTTTTATAAATAAATGGGTATTTACAATTTCTTTTTCAATAAGTTGTATTGTATAAAGATGTTGCAGATATTGCAAAGGAATTTCTTCTTCATTAAATTGTATAAAGATGTTGGTGATATTACAAAGGTCGTACATATGAGAGAGACATTAAACAGATCTTACAAGTGAGAGTGACATTAAACAGATCTTAATTAAAATTTTTTTATTTTATTTAATTAATTTAAAATAAATAAAAATCTTAAACAAAATACTTTGTTTGTTTAATTAATAATAAATAAATAATAATTAAACTCAATCAAAATCAACTGCATTCAATTATATTTATCAAATCATAGTAGTGTAAATGTTAAGAATTGGTTGCGCAGAGGGCTGTGCAGAATATGGGCTTTGCAGAGTGCTTTCAACTTTATGCAAAAAAAATTCTCTCTCTCTCTCTATATATATCTTTTTGAATGCATGCGTTAGAAGTTCTTTCTTGGATTTTTAAAATTTTTATTAGGTGTAGAGACTTGTGTGAAATATCCCGTTGGAGATTAGGTTTATGCAAAAGGTTCTCCACATATATATTGAAATTCTGTGATGATGTATTATAATTTTATTTGGATTTCTTTTTTTAATAGGTGTTTTCTATATTGAAACCAAAGTTTGTGTGTGTTATGCCACTTTGTTATTTACTTTGAAGTGGGTATTGATAGAATTTTTTTGTAAAGTGATCATGATACCTTGTCGATTTAAATAAGAATAGTCCAAGTTTTTGATTGAAGGTTGAAATTAATTTTCATGTGTTTTAAGAAAATATATGGTTCAATGCTAATTGTTGGAAATGACTAAATCTTAAACCATCTTTGATACCAATTGAAGGATGGGGCAGAGCCAAAACCACTATGCTACCCAACTAAAACAGCACATAGGCGAGCCTACAGACTCCCTGTACACAAAACATACAACATACACATAGACACTGAGCACACAATGGAACTACACATAAAATTTTATTTTTATTCATCCACACATATCTAACCACCAAATAAAATTACAAAATGACTATTTATACATAGATGAAATATTTTCATGGCAACCAACAATTTCCTTCGAGCTATAAACTATTACAAACACAACATTATAAGCACTGACAAAACCATGCTCTGATTGAACCATCAAGCTCCAACATCGACGTTTCAATTTCAAGCCATTCATTTCAACTTTCAATACAAACCTCCGCATGACATCCATGTGTCACATTGTGACTAGTTGGCAGCCCATTCCTTTCGGTCTTCTCCATCGGGCCTCCATGTGATGACTCCTTTTTAAAACTCCACTACTTAACTCTGTAATATTGAGGAGTGCCCCATCGAGACTCTCTAGAAGAACTTCAAACTTGTGTGGTCAATTTAAACTCTACTACGCAAACTCCAATATGATGACATGTGTCATATTGAACTTCTCCATCAGAGTTTCTATTATGTGCACACATACATAACTTCGGTACTCTGGGTCCAATATGGTATTGTATTTTACCTGTCAGGATTTCCCTCCATTACAATTTTTTGCTCCTCCGATATAGCCACTGCAATAGACACTCAACCTTATCCATGTGTTTACATCTGATTCTCGATCATACCTTATCTCTAAGGGATCATCCCGAGCATCCCCTTTTTTACGTCCAATATGGTATTATGGGTACTCCAATATGCAATCAGACTTTGCCACGTGTCACCTCATTAGGGTTTCTAGTTGAACCTTCCACATGAACACATTATTTTGAAATCCGACGATTGAATTCCGACATCCTATCTCATGTTGCCATGCGTCGACTCTTGATTCGCTATTGGCATTATTCTATCAGACCTTTCTGAGCTCCTCGTCACTTAGCCAAATTTTCATTTTTTATCGATGCTTCTGTTGAGCAAATCTACTGCAAATCCATATAGTGGCATTCAATTTAGTAGATATAAAATTAAATGTTAATTGAGACTAGAAGAAACACTATTATTGCTCACCTACAAACTTCTTCAATGCGATTGAAGACACCAATGCGGTTGGTACTTGACACGATTGAAACCGATCATGATCTCCATTATTTCTTCTGCATAACACCTTTTGATGCAATTATGAACCACCTTACTACGTGACCAATTGAAATTATTGATGGCTAAACCGCCATGCTTCCTATTTGGATAAACTTATCTTCAATATGACTGCATAACTGCGTCGACTGATTTCAATGACTGATACAAGAATTTGTGATATAATTACTCCCAACATTCTCCCCCTTAATTATGTCTTCAACACCAATAAAAACATCACATCTTCTTCGGCTTCTTCAACAATTTTATCATTTGCTATTACTGAGCAATTTCACTTCGACTCTTCTTAGATATAACAAAATTAACTATAATGATACAACATAAAAATAAAGTTACACACATGCCTAAAAGCTTACCAAAAACATCAAATACTTGACAAAAATTCCCTACTGGTCTCAGTCTCATCTAGGCTGATACAATTATTCATAAAATTTAAATATTCAATTTCTTCTTCTTCTTCGGGCTCCATACCTGAAACTTTGTGATCTTCGTCGCTTCTCTTTATCTTATTCTTCCACTTCCAGGCATCCTCGAATGCTTATGGTATTCTGTCTAGGCTATCTTCTTTTTTCACTATGCTATTGATGCACTATCTTTGCATTCTTCCACAATTCCATCTCCAAATCTTCTCCATCTTTGCTTCTCTACTGCAAGAAGCTTCCTCATTTTTCATCTATGATATTCAAATGTTCACACCATCATGCTTTTTAGCCATATACTTGTCCTTTGCATTGTTAGTACTGCAAATTTTCTCATGCTTAGTTATATTAGTGCACAATCACAAACAAACAAATCATTAAATAAATCATGGACCTTTGTATGGTCCTTCTCCTTTTCTTTCACGTGAGTATCTCCCGCAATCCTTCTTTCACCATTTTTTTTTCCCCGAAAAAAAAGCGTAATTTCATTTCATCCTTAAGAGTACGAAATTACATAGAGAGTCATCACTCAGATTGAGTGTTTGAGGTAACTTTGAAAAACAGTAATGCCCATGTCTGAAAAAAGTGAGATGTTCTCACCACGTGAGCATTAACATCTATTACATCATGTTGGATGATAACAGGTAAAATAACGATATAATTATCATAGGTTTTTTACAACCCGTGTGAATCGTTTAGTTGCAAAAAAGAAACTAGTAAATATATACAATCAGTTATGATGAGCAGTGTACATAGTAAGTACAGCGATTTTCCAAAAAACATAGAGGGCAAAAACATAGTTCAGTCTATGAAGGGCCTGTGGTATAGATCCCTGCTGACCCCATCCAAGTATTCATTAACTTTCCAGATGCCGGGAGCTAGAAGCAGTCCTTCCTTCGAGGCTTTGTCCGCCTCTGAGTTGTTTTCCCGATAAACATGCCTGCAATTAAAAGTATCAAAGGTGTAAGAGAAATTCTGAATTTGTTGTAAAACCCCAGCAAGTTTCCGATTGTTGCATTGATACAATCCATTGACCCAGTTAATCACATTCAATGAGTCCCCAAAAACAGTAACAGTTCTGACAGTGTGTTCCAAAGCGAAAGAGAGTAAGAGCTTGAGGCTGAGAATCTCAGCCCAGTTGTTGGCTCCTCTCCCTATTCCAAACGACATGACAAAATAATGTGAAGGGGACAAAAAAAGGAGCGCCCCTCCCCCACAAAGATAGTTCTGACAAGCCCCGTCGAAAAAACCCCATGGTTGAGTTGGATCGTGGTCTATGGGTTGTATGTTCCTATTTGAGATGGTCTGTTTGCATCGATGGAGAGCTAGGTGGATTCCGCAGCTGTTGATGGCTACAGAAGTTGGTAAACCCACTTTATCCGAGAACAGGTAGTTGTTCCGGGATAACCAGACGCGCCAGAAAACAATAGAGGGAAGGCCCTTGTAAGAAGCAAACACAGAGTTAACAGTCCAACTTCGCCAAGCCTCAACAAGGGAGTTCCCTTCCCACCGAAAATTTACTTTAAGGATCCGAGACACCACCTTCCAAACCTCCTTAATGAAGCTACAGTGAAGAAATAGGTGTAATACATTCTCCTCATATTGAGAACACAGATAGCACCTGCTAGGACCCTGTAGGTTTCTTTTTTGCAGGAAATCCCAAGTAGGAATTCTGTTAGCCAAGATACACCACAAAAAAATGCGAGCTTTGAGAGGGCTCTGCAATCTCCAAATAGATTTCCACCACCATATCGGTTCCCTGTCCCAAAATTTTGCGCTGATCCACTGATAGCCATATTTCGGGGAGTAAGTACCCGAGGGATCCCCGTCCCAAATCAAGGTATCGTCTGCGTCTTGGAGAAAGATCTGATCCCTGCTGAGAGCCCGAAAATAAGTTCTGAGTTCATTCTCCAAGTCCAAGTTTAATCCAAAGGTTTCACCACGCCTCCAGATAGGCCTTCCCATCCAGTAATGATCCTCATCCGCCAAATGATGGAGAATAGTAATATGACGCTGCCGCAGTTCCATGATGAGTCCCTATGACAGGAGATGCTGTGCAACCCAGCCAACCCAAGGATCTCGGCCAACCCTCAATCGACGCCCATTACCAACATCCCAAACAAGGTTCTGTTCGATAACATGGAAGGAGGAGACAAGAGCTTTCCAAATGAGACCCCCCTTTATGTGTCTTAAGCGGGGACGTGATCCAATCCTCCACCGAATCTGGTTCAATGTATTTGAGGGTCATAATGCGATCCCAGAATCCTCCAGATGTGATTAACCTCCATCCACATTTGGCAGCCAAAGCCTGAGAGAAAAAGAATATGTTTTTTAGTCCCCAGCCTCCCAGAGCTTTGGGGGTAGCAATTCGTTCCCATTTCACCCAAGGCGTCACATGAGCATCCTCCTTTCCATTCCACAAGAAACGAAAACAAATTTTCCTAGCAGCTTCCAGAATCCCCTTAGGTATCCAAGCAAGGGACATCCAATATACTAGAATGGCTTCCAGTACCGACTTCACCAAAATCAATTTGCCCGCACGGGAGAGCCACCAGAAGCTCCAACATTTGAGTCTTTTTTCTAGCTTTTCCAAGAGCCAAGCCCAATCCTGTTTTAGATAATTATTAGGTTTTAAGTGAAAACCCAGGTAACGTAACCCCTCCGATAGGTTAAGGAGCTGGAAGGGGAATAGGTCAGTAAAGGTGTGTATTTCCTCCTCATCCAGGAAAGAGACCGTAAGGGTAGATTTGTCGTTGTTAATTTCCATTCCGGTTGTAGCGGAGAAGAGATCCAGGATTTCTTTAAATTTAACTTCCTCCCCTCTAGAGCCAGAGCAGAAGATCAGAATGTCATCCACAAAGAGCAGATGTGTGAGCGAGGTGCCCGGTGCCACCAGGAGTCGTTCAATATCTCCCATGCGCTTAGCTTCCTTAATAGCCCTGCTCAAGCTTTCAGCCACCAGTAAAAATAATAGAGGGGATAAAGGGCATCCCTGGCGTAATCCTCTGCCATAGTGGAAGAAAGGAGTCGCTGCACCATTCATAAGTATCAAGAAAGAAACAGTGGAAATACAGCTCATGATCCAGCGAATGAAACCAATCTCGAAACCCAAATGTGTTAGCATAAGACGGATATAAAGCCAACTGACCTTGTCAAATGCTTTAGAAAGATCAATTTTGAGAATTACACCTTTCTGCTTGCTGGATTTGATGCTGTGTAGTCCTTCCTGCGCTAAGCCAATGGCTTCATGAATCTGATGTCCTTCAAGAAACCCAAACTGTTCCTCAGAGATGTGTGTGGATAATATAGGTTTGAGTCTACGAGCAATCACCTTAGTGACAATCTTATACACACAGTTGCAAAGAGAGATGGGACGAAAATCATTGAGCCTGGATGGGGTGTCCACTTTGGGAATAAGGGCTATGAAAGTGGAGTTTATGCTGGCGGGAATTTTGCCTTCCCTCCTGGAATCCTCAACAAGCTGTAATAGATCTTCACCAATAATATCAAGAAGAGCTATAAAGAACTCAATCGTCCATCCATCCGGCCCCGGACTTTTGTCCTTCTGAAAGCTGTGTAACTCTTCCTTCAGTTCATCCATAGTAACGTTTTCCATCAGCATCCTGTTATCCGCCTCTTCAACAAAGCGGGGGAAGAGTTGAGCAACTCTGATAACCTCTTCAATATTCACCCTGTTGTTGGCTCTGAATAGATCCTGAAAGTGATTAACTCCAATCCCCGCCAAACCCTCAAAGGTGGCCTGGGAATTACCATCCGTGTCTTCAAGGCTCCAGATAGTGTTGACAGATCTTCTACCTTTAGCATAAGCATGGAAAATTTTTGTGTTTTCATCTCCGGTCTCTAGCCAAATGGCCCTGCTTTTAAGCCTCCAAGCCTCTTCGTTGTGAAGTAGAATCCTGTTCCTCTTGTCCATTAGCAAAACAAGATGTTCCTTAGTATCCTGTGAGATAAACCCACCTCCAGAGCCCCCCGAAATGTTGGAAATGGCCTCTTCAATGTCCTTAAGCTCCTTGTCCTCCCGTCTTCTCTTGGCTGTAGCCCAAGTTTTGATAGGTTCCTTGAGTAATTTGATGTTCTCCGCAAAATGAAAGGCTGCAGTAAGATTGGATCCCGGATGAAAAGGTAACCAGTGCTGATGTATCAATTCAAAGAAGGTTGGGTCCTCCAGCCAAACCTTGTTGAATTTAATGGGAGCGGGAGGTTTGTTAGGCCCAGCCTTCAGTTCAAGAAAAATCGGATCATGATCTGAGCATCCCCCCGACCCAATCCATTTCCTAACAAAGAAAAAAGTCTCCACAAGTTCAGAAATAAGAAAACGGTCCAACCTTTTAGCCACTCTTTCCAAACCAGCTCTCATGTTCCGCCAGGATGGCTTCAGGGATACCGACTCCACATCAATCCAGTTGCCATCAGAGAGCTTCCGAATAAAAAATTTTGTAAGAGGGTCCACTTGAGCATGTGGCCCCCAAATCTCAGCATGCCCAAGAGAAAAATTAAGATCCCCTCCCAGAATCGTAGAGTTTCCTTTGAGCAGATCTTTATCCAGCAGAGCATTCCAAAATGGTTCACGGTCACAGTAAGGACCATAAATGTTGACAATAGTAAAGTGTTCAACAAAATCCAAAGACTTGCAGGTCATGCCTAACACAGAGTGCATTCCCCAAATGGTGGAAACACACACCTTAGCTTCATTCCAGCCAATCGCCAAGCCTCCTGAGCGTCCCCTGGCATCCAAGCCCTCAAAACCCCAACCAGGGAACCAAACCTTAAGTTTATTGACAGCATTAACCCCACTACACATAGTTTCTTGCAGTAGCAAAATATCAGGATGTTCCAGTTGCATCATCCTTCGCAGAACTGGTCTTTTGGAGGGACCAGCAAGACCTCGGTAGTTGAGGGACATGATCTTCATCGGAGCCCTTCCTTGTGGGCATTCACCGCTCTAAGTGCCCTTTCAATAGACAATTGTTTACCTTTCTTAAGGTCCGAACAGGCTCTGGTTTTAGCATGGGAAAGGAAAGATTTCCTTCCTCTGGGGTTGCAAGGTTTTGGTTTTACTTTCCCCAGCCCCCCACAGGAAGTCTGGTCAAGGATCTCAGGAAGTAACCCGATTTCGAGGAGCCAATAGGAGAAGCTGGTTCATGAGAGGAAGTCTCCGAATCAGGGGTGAGTTCAAGTCTAGTAACCGGGGAGTAATCAAGTAGTGGAGGATCCACAACATGGTGTGAATCTACAGGAATTAGCGGGGTCGAGAAGGAAGACAGCATCTGAGGGGAAATGTGCAAATTCTTAAAGCCATCCACCCAATCCTGACCAGAAAAAGTAAAGTTTTTAAAAATAAGACAGAAGGAAGGGTTGGAAAAAGTAACAGAAGTAGCACCTGCAGCCAAGTCTGGTGTCTGAAGAAACGATAGCAGAGGACCCTCCTGTGCCGGATCCCGAGATTGTGTAGGGTGCGGTTCTTCAGCAACAGCAGTAATACCTGCATCCGGGACCGAGCCATCCTCAGCCTCATTTTCAGCAACCTCCTCTCCACCCGAGGGGACAACACCATCCGACCGACTCACCAATGGCGTCGGCAAATTTGAATGTTTGTGACCCTGCAGACCCTCAGAATCCTCAGCCGATTCCAACCCCTCCTCCTTGGCCACCACCCTGCGCTTCAATGTGTTACCAAACCGCATACGAATAGGAACAGAGCATTCGACAGCCAGATGCCCGTATTCATGGCATCGCCTACACCTGAATGGCACATTCTCATAGTCTAGTGTCTGAACAAAGGTATAGGGTCCCCATTTCAGATCCATAGTCTCATAAAGCCCATCTCTGACGTTGATGCTCACCAGAATGCGCGCCACCTTCTGCATCGCCGTTGCCACAAAGGAGAAGTCAGCATCCAAGTAAGATCCCAAAATGTTTCCAATCCTTCTGAAGTGTTCCTCCGACCAGTAGTGAATAGGTAGTCCCGGTAGCCTAACCCAGAGCGGGATAACGGAACAGATGCCGTCGCAAGGGTAAACAGTAAAGAGTGAAGATAAAACAACTCGGTAAAAGAATAAACCAAACCTTTTTACCAGGGTAGAAATCCATCTGGGATGGCGTGCCGTGGTTCGTACAGGATGACGACCTGCGCTCGTCTGCAGGTTGCCTCCCAAAGACCGTCGCTCTCCATCGCTCCCTCCCCTATAAAAATTCCTTAAAACAATGATAGTGTTATCCCAATCCTTCTTTCACCATTATGCAGACTAACTACTACATTCTTCAACCCATCAGTGTATTCATAATCAATATATCTTTCTTTATCTATTTTTGAAAGTTCATGAATGACTTGCTTTCCCTCATCTTTTCCATTATGCTTCCATGGACTATACAACTAGTCCATGCTATCTACTACATCAACTATTTCTCCATGGAAGCTTCACCATTTATCTCCATACCCTAAGACAAGTACTCTTCCAATGCACTCATTTCATTGCTTGCCTCAACAAGGAACACATATAGTTTTTCAAATATTCCCTCAACAATTTCTCCAACAACCTCGGTTGTTGTCTTCACTACATCTTATTCTATGGAAGTATGGTCTACATATGACCTCGACTGATATATCCACTCCTCAAGGAAACTTATCTCCTTCTCCCAATAACACCAACCTTCTTCTCTACCTCCATTCTCTATTGTAGTTAAAACCACTACAACAGGAGCCACGACATTATGCCATTCTTTCCTTTCAAGACACATGCAATCTATCTCCTCCAATGCAAAATGATTTACTCACATAAATTCCTCAGCAATATTTAATTCTTCAATCTTAAAAATAAATTCAGCTTCACACTCTGAGGTCAATTTACTTACCTTTTTCCTACTAATAGGTTCATGGTTTCTCTCTTCTGCAACAAAATCTTCATCTCTTTCTATAACAATTGTTCCACTAATCTCATCTTCTTCCACTCCTACTGCAACCTCAAGGGATTCACCATCATCTTCCTCCACTAGGATGTTTTGCACAACTTTTTTGATCTAGTTTCTATAGCACCTCTATATAGTGCACATTCGTGACACACCACACATCATCAACAACTTGCTGGATTCTCCAAAGTATAGAAGGCTATACTGTAAGTACTACAACCATAATACACATGTGTCTAACCACTGTGGGATTCAACCTTCCTCATTCTGCACATTCTCTATTTTGTTGATAGAAACATCACAATCCTCACTCTTCTATTCTCTCTCCTTCAATAGAGTCTATAACAACCTCTTTAGGTTCTACAACTTCTACAAGAGATACAACATTCCCTTCTTCTATGAACTTTTTATTTTCTTCTACAACAACATCATCCACTTCCATATACAAACAATGGGATTCACCATCAACATGTGCATGATCTCATTCCCACGCAAGAGCTTCTTCAAAATTATCCATAACATATGCAAGGAGTTCTACCTCTTCAACCTCAACATCCACTGGTGTAATTGTATATTGGGATTAACAACACGATTCACAATTTTCAGCTTATACTACCAACTTTCCCACAGATTCCATTATAGGCTTCTCACTGCCCCTTACACCATACTCCATCTTCAAACTTTCCCACACTTCTCCACTAGTGGCGGATTTAGCAATTGCATGAAGCGTATTGTCATCCAAGGATTAATTGATGAAAAATAAAGCTAAGGCATCCATAGAATCATGTCGTGGGTCACAATATCCATTCACACCAAAACTCCACAATCCTTCACAATGAAGGAACACTTCCATCTTTACAAACAAGACTTCAAAATACTATCAATAAAGTGTGGGGGTGATCCAAGATCAATTCTACTCCCATCATATTCATCTTGTCCTTTATCATCTCCATGGTTTAAGGGCTCTTCTTCTATAGGTAGAACCTCCCCATATACTTATGCAAAATACTCTACTTTGGCTCTCCTATTTATTCTCTTGATTTGTTTGAGTCTTCATTGTTGACCCATATCTCCTTTTACAATATTCTACTCAACAACTTACTCCTTAACCATGGAGTTAACAACAACACTTCAACCTCTTTAGGACTGAATCATACAACCCGTATACTAGCTTCATCTTCGACAGTCACAATTGACAAAGAACCTTGAGCTTCTGCTTGACTTCTCAAAACACAACATAGGCTGCAACCTAAACATCAAAGTTTCATTTGTGGCTTTAGCATACATAGACCGGCTCCATTATACTCAGTCATGAGGATTTCTAGAAACAACACACTAGATAACCTCTAGTTGAATAGACTTTCTCTTCCAACGACCAACAAACACACAAACTGCCTCTTACTTAAACATGAGACATACAGAAACAATACCCAAAACAAGATTCACATAAGACTATCAAGACAAAAAAATTCTACTACACCAGGGACTTACTTCCCACAAAGTAACTCACATGCTACTGCTCACAATACTTAACCTTACTTTGTTGGACAACTAGTACCACAAAAAAAAATAACAAACAACTTTCAGACCAAAACATCACTAATACTCATAGATGTACAAATATGCCCTGCTCACAACTAGAGCGAACTCTACACAACCTACATGGGCCTGTTCTAACCTCTTGACATCTATACACACAAGTGGAGGATAAATGAGATCAATAAGATCTAAGAGCACAAGTGGCTCAACCGACAAACCAAGGATTACAAAATAAATTGTGACCTATGACTCAAGACTTCCAATCAAGAAAAAACTTTCCCTTCAACCTAACTAGTTGGATAAAACCAAATTGTATGTGGCGGAACAAAGCTCAATATCAACAACATGGCTCTATATTCATCTCTACTGGTTAGATTAAAAAAAACATATAACCAGCCGAGACTACCTCAATGCCAATAGACCTGCTGTGATACTAGTTGTTAGAAATGACCAAAGCTTGAACCAACTTTGATACCGATTAAAGGATGAGGTAGAGCCAAAACCGCTCTACCACCCAACTAAAACAACACATAGGAGAGCCGTCAAACTCCCTATACACAAAAGATGAAACATAGACACATAACATAGCACACAATGAAAATGCACAATTTTTTTTCTTTTTATTCATCCACACATATTTAAGTAACCACCAAATAAAATTAAAAATCGCATATTTATAGGTGAACAAAATATTTTTGTGTCAACCATAATTTTCATTCAAGACATAAACTATTACAAACACAATGGCATAAGCACCAAAAAAACCATGCTCTGATTGAACCATTGGGCTCCAACATCAATGTTTCAATTTTTGGCCATTCCTTTCAACTACCAATACAAACCTCCACATGATTTCCACATGTAACACTCTGACTGGCTAGCGGGCTATTCCTTTTATCCTTCTACATTGGACCTCCACGCGATAATTTCTTTTTACAACTCTACTACCAAAATACGTAATGTTAACACATGTCCCATTGGGACTCTCTAACATACATACAAACTTGTGCACTAAATTTAAACTTTGCTACACAAACTCCGATATGTCTACATGTGTCCCATGAGACTTCTCAATCAACATTTCTATTATGTCCACAAATTCATAACTCCAATACACTAGTTCTAATATGCTGTCGAACTAGACCCATCGGGCCTTCCCTATATCACAACCTTTTGCTCCTCCAATATGGCCACTCTGATAGCCACTTGGTGTTATCGATGTTGTCATGTCCAATTTCTGGTCGGTCCTTATCTCTTGGGGATCCTACTGACAAATCCCTATTTTAACTCCGATATGGGCACTCTGATACCCAATCGGACTACCACATGTCACCTCATCAGGGTTTCCAGTTGGAACTTCCACATGAACACATTGTTTTTAACTCTTATGATATTTGACTTTTGACACCCTCTCTCTGTTCCCACACATCGACTCCCGATTCGCTATCGAAATTATTTTATCAGACCTTTTAGAGCTCCTTGAAACTTAGCTAATTTTTCATTTTTTCTCTACGCTTATGTTGAGCAACTCTAATGTGAATCCATAAAGTGACATTTAATTTGATAGAATACAAAATTAAATATTCATCAAGACTGGAAGTGGTGCCATTATTGCTCACCTACAAACCTTTTCAATCCAATTAAAGACACCCATGCAGTTTGTACTTGACATGATCTAAACCAATCATGATCTCTATTACTACTTCTGTAGAGCACCTTTAATGCAATTATGATCCGCTTTACTGCCTGATCGACTGATCTAATTGATGGCTAAAGTACCATGTTACCTATGTGGCCGAACTTATTTTTGATCTAACTTGGCAGATCTCAAGCCTTGCAATTACATAACCGCGCTAACTGACTTCAATACTTGATACAACGATTGGTGAGATAATTAATCCCAACATTCTTCCCATTAATTATCTCTTCAACAATAAAAAAACATTAGATTTTTCCTAGGCTTCTTCAACAATTTTCTCATTTGCTGCTACTGAGCGATTTCACCTCGACTCTTCTTAGAGATAACAAAATTAACTATAATGATACAAGATAAAAATAAAGTAACACACAATCCTACATGCTTACCAAATACATCATATACTTAACAAAAATTCCCTACTGGTTTCAGTCCCATCTAGGATTATACAATGATTAATAAAATTTTAATTATTCATTTTTTCCCTCTTCGGGATCCATACATGAAACTATGTTATTCTTCTCTTCTTCTTACACTTCTAGGCGTCCTCAAATGCTTCTCATAATTTTCCTAGGTTATCCTCTTCTTTCACTGAGTGACTGTTGCACTTTCTTGGCATTCTTCCATGATGTCATAACCCCCATTTCATTAGATTTAGACTTCCTAGTGAGAATATAGAATTACAACATGTTTTGAAAGTATCATTGTTGGTTTTCCATAGTGTGATTATTGGTTTTCAAAAGTTTTATTATTTGTTTCCAGAATTGCAATCATCATTTTCCAAAAGTATGATTAATGGTTTTTTTAAGTGTCATTGTCGACTTCCAATAGTTTGAATACTTGTTTCCAATGTTTTGATTATCGATTTCTAGAAATTTCATTATCATTTAAAAACTTACTCATAATAAGTGTAATTACTCTAACCATTGGATTTCATTAGTTAAACATGCCTTTTTTAATATTCAAATAATTAATTACTTTACAATGACGAAGTATCTTGTACAGTGAGAAATGACACATGCTCTTTCTTCACTTCACCAAGGTTCCTATATTTTAATTCCAATCACATGAATTGCTAAATCGTAAGAAAGGGATTATGCTCTTTCTCCTCATCATCCCAATGCCCACACTTTTACATATTGCAAGTTATATGCCTCCTCATATGGGGGTCATCCATTAGGTAATTTATCAGAGTTTGAGGTCTACAATTGGTGGTCGACCGATAGGGAATCTATCAAAGATTGACGTCGATGATCGGTGGTCGACCGTCGGGGAATCTATATGGAAGGTTCTATGAACATGAAATTTGGCGCTATGGAAAAACAACCAAGGGACCGTTGGTGATGATCAAGCCCTTAGGTGTAAAGGAATTGGGCTTGAATGTGCATATAATCCCACAGAAAGAAAAATCAATGGCCAGTAGTAACAATGCGTCAAGAAATAACGCGTAAGGAAGATAAAGTAGAAATGATGAATCATTGTCTCGAAACCGCTAGGTCACATGGAATATTCGAATTGAAAACGATGCCAAAATTATAGTTTTGAAACCACTTTGTGGCAGAGGTGTTACCTCCCATCCTGAAGGAATGGAAAATAAGAACTCCCAATATATATGGATGCCTCGCCTTCACTTGGAAAGAATAGCCAACCGAATGGCTTGGGAACAAGCTCAAGTATCTATAGGAATTTATGAGATGGCTCCAAAAAATCAAAATATAGAAGCAAGGATCAAGAGATCAGCTGAAGAGACACAAACATATTTGGAAATTGATGAGCTAGGGATAATGCCCCTATGGAAAAAAGATAGAACACAAGTAGAATCAAGAGGTGATATTTCCATGGCAGAATGCACACATGGTGAGGAATTATCGAGTGAAGTAGAAATAAAATCAGATTTTCCTCAAACTAGCATTAATATGCCTCCTTTCAATATAACTCATTATCCTTCACTACTGTTTGGACCATCTCAGACACCGGGCTTCTTGATCCCTTATCCTATCTAAAGGGTAAGAGTCAAATTCATAGGATGGTATGAAATGGAAATTGAGATATTCCATATGTGTTTATAGAGGCGGTAATTCTCGTTTCTCACTTATATAAAGATGATTAAATAAATTGCATTACCAGAATAGACCAGGTGGTATAAACAACAAATTTTGTTCTTCTACTACACATTCCATACTTATTTTATGTCAATGAAAATTCTCATGATATAATGAAAGTGCCAAGAAGCAAGCTTTACACCATGTTTATAGAACCGGTATACATTTATGGTGGGTATTGAGATTGGAATAGAGATTTCATGTTAATATGACTTCTGTTCCTTCATCTATGTTCATGTATTAATAGTAATTGATGGTTTTTGGAGCTGTTTGATTATATGAATGCATGGGCTGCCATTGTCAAGCATTAACCAAGAATGATTTGCATTTTGTTTAAACTACTCAGTTCACCTTCACATTTCCCTAGCATAGTCCAAATTGAGCCTTAGAGCATCTCATGGGAATTAACAACATCCATAGGGAATTATGATGTAGGAAGACCCATCCTCAAGTTTTACTATGACCAAAATTATACAGATGATGAAATAAAAACCCATATCACATTTTCCATTTATAAATAAAGCATATCACAAACCTGGTATGACAATAGAGTAATTTGGAAAGAAATTACATCTCATATCAAGAGAAATAAGCTTGTTATATTTATTCAAACATAGAAAGAATGCCTCATTTATCATCACATAGATTTGATTCCCACTTGTTGTTGATACATCGTGATCGCCATATGTCCCTTTTCATTTATTTTAGCCTTCTCTTCCATTGTGGAAGATGATCATCCATTACACTCCACATATTCACTTCTACCTCCGGTAAAATTTATTTCAATTTCACATCTAATCAAGCACCACTAACTTGCACCAACTGGTTAATAGGCCACCTTATCAAAGAACCTTCTGATAGAATGAAGTGGTCGTAATTTTGTGTGAAGCTTTTATAGATATGAATACCAGAATGAAGAGGATAATTGTACCACTTCTCCTTCAAGCACATTTGCAATAGTCCCCTCGACAACATACTTCTACTCAGATGAGCATAAATGATTTAGCTTCACTGATATTCCTTTAGACTTCAATTTATGATCTTCAATGTGGGAAGAGAATGATCATTTTGATTGGTGTATGCCTTGAACTTGTAATAAAGATCCATTTTTTGGGTCTAATAGTATATCTATTGGCCAAGATATTATATTCATGGGTTGGACCAAGAGTGAGCAAGTCTTGTTTCAATTACTTGATAGAACTCTTTACACCATTACCCCAAAATTACATACTCCCATCATCTCTCCTTGAATACCCTGGTCCTCGAGCACATTCGAGATAAAATTTAAGGCTATGTGTTCCTCTGTATTTGAACATAAATTCTTAAGTGTGACATGGTGTGCAGGGAATTTGTTCCTTTATTTGGGACCAATATTCACAGAATCATCTTGCTTCCTCACATATTCACACTCTGATGCATAAAATTCCCCTTAATTTGTTTCATCATCGAAAACTCTGTTATGATTTTCATCACTGTCATTTTTAGAATCACTAGCCGTTGAACCACCCATTGAACCCTCATCTGAGGTACCATGCATTCACCATGCTTAAACTATTGCACACTCGGCCAAGAAACAAAGTACATTCCACAACGGGTGTCTTCTAATGTTTTAAGTTCTTCGGTAGGATTGTATAATGAAACCTCTCTATTTAGAACATTTTCAACATTGACGACAAAGCAATCAGATATGATTATGTTACAATGCAACAGCTTCCTACTTCGGTAGAATTTTCCTTCCACAACCTTTGAATTTCTCCAAAATAAGTCTCTGTCTTCTCCATCCACAAATGCAGACACCTCATTATTGACAATCTGCAATTCAAGCAATTCATTATTTGAATTATATATTTTACCATTCAATATATATTTAAACCTTACAAATATTTTGTATTAATGCATATTTTTAGTAACAAAATGAACTGATCCAAGGATAAAAAAATTGAAGTCGTCACTGCCGGTCAAGAGTCTTCTAGCTCGTCATAGAAGTCTAATTTTTTTTCCATATGCAAATGAAATGTAAAATAAAAAAATAAAGTTTTGGAGGTTAATCAATTGAACATTTGAAACCATTTATGTATCAGGAACTAGGTATTACGAAGTAGTAATAACACTTTAAACTTTACATAACCTTGAAACAAATCTCATCTACTCATAAGCATGGATTCTAAATTTCAAAGTGGAAAAAAATAAGGCACAAGCCTACCATTGCATAATTGTAAGTTATCATGTGATATGAGTTTACGTAGCCACTCAACAGTGAACTCATAAACAAAGTCCATGTTGATCCAAGAGTTGGTGTGCTATATTAACTTATGTCTTTATCTGTCATGGATAGTGTTATACTATATATATTGATATAGAAATATTTCTAATCCTTCAAATAATACTATATTAATAAGATTATATATATATATATAATCCTTTAATAACACACTATATATAATATGCTTCCATGCATTGTCATGTAAGGAGAAAAAGTATATATAGAGACCATGCGATAAGTATCGAATGAAGGGTGAAACACACACACACACACACACATATATGCAATGAAAAGTATTTTAATTGCATTAAACCAATGATGGGGTTTCATTAAAATGTTTACAAATTACCTCAGCTAGAATTATAATTAATTATAATCCTATAGGGGACATACCACTCATTGAACACATGGTTCTCAGTTGGTTAATGAACACCCATAGACTTGGGAATAATCTTTGAATATCATAACTGTTCTAATGATAAAGCAATAAACCTTAAGGATTATTGATCATGATATAGAGTAGAGATTATGAATCCATAATCTGTGTAATATTGCAGAATACCATTTCAAATTCTAAAACTATATGGCGCTGAAGCTTGTGCGCATCGCATCTTTTGCGACAACCTCTTCAAACAAAGTAGCCAAGTATGGCACTCAATAGCATCGCAATACCGCAATTTGTACTGAAAAATTTAGTGTTTCGTCTTTGTAAAAACATCGGTATTTAGTCTCTGTGTTTAGTTGCCGATGACCACTATGGAAGTGTGAGGAATGGCCAGCCTAAATAGAGTAGGGAGAGAGACTGCCAATATTTACACTCCCCCTTCCAACATGGTACTCATTCTAACATAAGATGTATTGGAAAGGGCTAGTGCAGTCTAGGGACCATGCTCATGCTCCACCTCTTCACTCCTCATCACTCTAACGATTGAAGGGTGAGAAAGGGCCAGTGCTTCTTCTACTCCTTACTTAGATTTTATAAGAGGGAGAGAGGCCCAGTGTAAATAGAATAGGGTGAGAAAGGGACAATGTTTCCACTCCCTTTTCCAATAGTCTAAGGGAGTGCCCATATTATCATTCGAATGAAACAAGTGTAAGGAAAGGGCTAGTTCTCCTCGACCCTTTGTCCCGTAAAATACTAGACCAAGAGAAAGGGCTAGTTGCTCAATCAAAGACCAAGTCTAGAGTTAGAGAAAGTGAATATGCTTCGTATCCACGTCCTCGCTCCTCATCACTCTAACCATAGAAGGGTGAGAAAGGGATAGTGCTCCTTCTACTCCTTAAAATTTAGAAGTGTGAGGAAGGGATATAACAATTTAGAATAGGGTGATAAAGGGCCAAAGTTTCCACTCTTCCTCCCAACAATCTAAGGGAGTTGCTCACTCAAATTACAAGAGTTTGAGATAGGGCTCATTTCCTTTTTCTTGCTATGTCCTAAAATTCCTCGCTTGTTGGAAAGTGAGGCCACCTCACATCCTCCTATAAAAGGGTGAGAAAGGGCTAGTGCTCCTTCTCCTCCTTAATCAAACTACAAGAATTTGAGAAAGGGCACATGCTCATTCTCCTGGAAACAGTCTAAGTGAGTGCCCATGCTACTCGTTAGAATGTGGTGTTGTGCCTACAAAGTGCACTTTTTGATTCCAACAGTGTAATTTTGTATTCAAAGGTTTTTGGACTTTAGAAAACCTAATTTTGGGATTTAGAAAACCTGTTTTTGTTTTTTTGAAAATGAATGTAGTCTTGAAGTAGACTATATTTAATGAATCATTTTGGGACACGTGGTCATGAATGGAAAATCATTTTGGCCGCAGAGTTACGAATAATTTTCGGACATGTGGTCACGAAGGGAGAACCATTTTGGCCGCAGAGTTACGATAATCACTTTCATTTATATCGCTCGATTATAACTGTGACGCTGCACCGAAGATCTATTACGTAACGCTTCCCAGCCTCTTTAGTGCTTACCTCGTCCGTTATATGAGCCGTGGTTTTTGCGCCTGCGTAGGAAAATCCATAGAAAATGCTGTCATCCATTAGGCACTATACCTTCATTGCATTTAATGTCCTTTAACCATCTCGTGCGTGGTAACGAATGATCCCAAATATTATGCATGATCACACATTTAATATCCTTTCACCATGTCACGCGTGGTAACGAATCCAATAAAAAAATCCCAGTGTTATGGAAACGAGAATCATCATGAATAATTAGTGTTCATTTACTTAATTATACGATGAATAATTAGTGCACATTTACTTAATTATACAGTGAAAATTATTCATCCTGCTGCATGTCAGTTAATGCTGCGAAGGTAGCACTACTAGCTGTTGGATATCAAGTAATACTTTCACCCTGTAGGGAAACATTTAATGTGCCAATGGGGTACATATACACCATTCCATTGGATGTGATGCATGCACCCCACTGGAAATTTAAATACAACCATACAGGGTGCATATTAATCACCTTGGTTGAATCTAGATTTCTGCTCACTATCGATAGCTCGGTGTCTGAAGCACCTCATACATTTCTGTGTTTTTACTAGATGTCAAAGGAAGCTTCACATAGAGCTCCTCCTTATAGGGATGTAGAGGAAATCCCTCCGCCAACCTAAGAAAAAGGATTGATATTATCAGACATTAGTGCAATGAGGGGGTTTGAAGCTGATCCCAACTGGGAAGAAATCTATCAGATATTCTCCATGGGGGATTTTCCCCTAGATGATGATGATTTGGACGCGTATCAAAACATTCAAAAGAGTTGTGTGCATTCCATTGCAGCTAGGACGACCTTGATTCCATACAAATTGAATTATTCAACCAAGTGGTTATTTGACCACGTTGATCCACAAAATGGGGTGATTATGGATGTAGAAGGAGAGGTAATTGCATCGCTCAGTCATGACTCATTCTGGTGGATGTATAATATAAATGAGTCTGAGGTATTCATGCACCACATCTTCATCTGAAAGTTTTCCAGTGAACACCCAAATCTTGTGGAGCTCATCAAGGAGCGGTGGGTTAAGGGCCATCCCTTCACAGAGAAGTCCAGTAAGAAGTATACCTTATAGTATTTATGGAGGACATATAGGCTACTCATGGAAATGTTATGCTGGTTGTATGGCCTTGAACATTATACACACTTCCAGTTGGTTTGGGCACACCTGGCGCACCATGTTACATAAACCCGAGAATTTTTCAACTAGGGGAACATCCAGTCCAACAACCTCTTTGCATCCCTTAAATATGCAAAACAGGTACCTAGCGGTTGAAAGTTTTATATGATTTCTTTTCTATTTGATGCTATTTGTTATAGAAATGCATTTCCATCAATGAACTGGAACTAGAAGGAAGATTACTTTCCCATTCATGTTTACTGTAAAGAGTTGTGGCTGTCCTATTATAAACCCCATTTGTACGATATTTGCACCTATTGTTTCACACCGTTGTATTTATTGATTTTTAGAAAACCCATACCAAGGATAACTAACCAAGCCATGGAATCCCTGTCACAAATTGGTGACTAGTATTTCCTGGGGTTCTTTACCTACATTTGATTCTTCAATGTGAATGCAACCCCCCATTTGTTACCACTGTATGTTCCTGACCAATTGATCGCCTGTGAAATTGCTTACCAAACTGTTGTAAATAGCGTCGTAGCCCATTTGTCCTACATGAGTGAGAAAGCTTGGCCTAATTTCCCCATTTACGTCGGCTCCTTCACCTTAGCTAATTCTCAGCATGCCCCTAAGGAAGCGACTCTATTGGAAAAGATGAAACTTGGATTTGTGAATACGAAAAGGAATGACCCTAGGAGGATGATTGAAGGAAATTTCAGGGCATTATCATTGCATAATACATACATACATGAGGAAGAACCTGAAGAAACTCTGTTTCAAGAGGCTACTTCCTTTGATGAAGTTTTTGAGAAATTATCAAAATGGGAGCAGAGGACACTACATGACCGCAATTATCGCTTCAAGATACTGTTAGAATTGAGAAAAGAGTTTCCTTTGCAGCTAAGGTGGAAAAATAAATGACGAATATAAAGAACCAAGCTAGAAGAAAGAGAGGGGAAAGGGTAAACAATGTTTTTGATGAACACGCGAAGCTGTGGTGACTTCAAACACAAATTTTGGCGTATTGGTTAGAGCGTTGGAAATGAGGGAAGGAGGTCGCGGGTTCAAACCCGCGGACCTCTCCCCATAACATGTTTTTGTTGGCATGTGTATTGGCATATGGAGAAGGCTTTGGACTATGGTTTGTGGTGGTAAATATTATATGTTGTGGAAAGCTCTTGGCCCGTGGTTTTGTGGTCTACCGGTGGTATAGTTTGAATACAATATAATATATATGGGGGCAACTTGGTGTTGGCCATGGGGTCTAGGGATTAGCCCTCGACCTGCAGTTTGTCCGATTGCTCGCACAACTCCTCTACAGGTTTTTCTCTCCTCTGGCACATCAGGCCCATCCAATTCTGCACAGTGGTGTAAATCATCTTTCTTTGGTCCACTGACTAGCGCAACTATTGTCTGGTGGCCTGAACAAGGTAAGGGCGGGCTTATCCTGTCCTGCTAATACTGTTCCTCTCCAAAATAGATTCCTGGTCTCTCTCATTCGTTGGTAAGTTCCTCCATGCCATGAACCCGGGGGACTTAAAAGGTATTATCATGAAGCGATTCAAATTCCCATGTGGATTCCCATCAAACTTAAATATAATGTTCCAACCATACATAACAAGGAACACTTGTGGGGTAGATGGTTAGGCGTACTTGTGAAGGCTTTGGGCAGACCATGGAGGTCTTGGGTTCGATCCCCATAGAATCCACTAAATTTTTTATAAACCATACATTATACATTTGTTTTTGCCAATTTAACCATTTTTTTACCAATTTTGAACATTTTTGCCGAAACTTCAACCTTTAATAACTTCTGCATACAGATACTGTTTCGCAGAAAACAAGTGTTGACGGAAAGCTATTGACGAGCTCTTTACCCTTGTAAGTTTTTTTTTTTGAAAACTTCTGCTTTGATCGACCATTGAAGATACTCCTGGATCAAACCTTCCCACTAAGAATCTTTTGGACCACCAAAAGCCTGAATCATTCAGAACTCAAGTGATGACATGTTCGTCTCACTTGTCCTGTATCACTTGTCCATTCTTCTTGGAACCTGTACATTTGACTCATAATAACAACAATCAACATTGCACTGACATTGTTAAGTACATTAATCCCTTTTTCAACAAAATCTTCATTCAATATTGTTGGAACAAACCATATACTGTTGATTAATAGTAAGCTGAATATTAAAACTGAACATGTGAAAGAGATTGTACTCATATCATGCTTATGTTTTATCATAGGAACACTATTGATCATAGTAGGTGAATTGTGATGCAACAAAACTTTCTCTTCATTCTTAGGATTCTTTCCTTCCTTAAATTGCATAGACATAAGTGCCAAATTCTGACTTGCATTAACAACCCTTTTCAATTGTTGTGTAGTTCCCATTGATTTGTCATTTTTAAATGAATGTGAATGTACTATGTACTCAATTCCTTCCTTAAAAAAATGATACTGATCATGTTCTCTATAGAATATTGGCTTTCAATCATATAAATATGGGATTCCCAACACAATTCCACAGATATATAATGGAGCCACATCAAATTCAACTTCATCTACAAACTTCAATGTAATTGCAAACTTTAGATCACATTGCTTTGTTACTTGTAATATTTTATCTTTGCATACCCAACCTAATGGATAAGGTTTCCTGTGTGTTTTTGTTGATAATCCCAACTGCTTAACTACTTCTTCTGAAATAAGATTAGCTTGAGATCCACTATATATGAGTGTGTCGATCTTATTTTGTTTTGTAATTACCCTTATATGAAACAATGCATTCATTTTTCTATCCTTAGAACTATCATGATATTTAGAAGTAGAAGCACATGAAGAGCCAATGTTAGAATCATTACCAACAATAGCTTTACCTTTCACACCTATGATTGATATCTTTGTTTCGTCATCAGAATCTGATCCAAGGTCCTCAACGATAACCATGGATTTTTGCTTCCCTTTCCGATCCTTAAACCACTTCGGTTTCAATTCTGGATGTAGATTCCAACAGTGTTCTGCATCATGTCCATCTCTTTGACAATGAGAACATGAAAATTTTGTATCCCCTTTCTTCATGGTAGTTGTATGTTTGATTTTCCCTTTGTCCTTACCTTTTCTCAAATGACTGGATTCAGCCGATGAAAAACTATCATGAACATTCTTCCCTTTAGATTCAATATGTGTGGCTTGAACACACACTTCATCTAGGTTAGTAGGATTAAGCATAACTATTGTATGACGCAAATAACTATGTAATCCTCCAATAAATTTGAGAAGAGTTTCTTGAGTGTAGAGAGGTATACCAAAAACCAAAGCTCTGTTTCTGAATTCCTGAGTGTATTCTTGTACATTCTGACCTTTACCTTGCCTTAAGTTTTTCCAATCTGTCATGGCTTGTTGTATATAGCCTAATTGATAAAATTGCTTCTTTAACGCAACAGTAAATTCATACCAGGAAGAAATAATTTTACCTTTGTTAAGGATGCCTTCCCGTGTCTTACTCTCCCACCAGATGAGTGCAGTGCCTCTAAGACAGAAAGTAGCCAATTCGATCTTTGTACTATCATCTGCAATATTTTGGATCTTGTAATACATCTCAATCTATCTGATCCAATCATCTAACTTTTATACGTTAATTTCACCATTATATGTAGGCAAATCAAACTTAATATCAAGTTTCAAATAAGGTAATTCAGACTTAGTCTTCTCAGGTTGTTTCTTTGAAATTGAAGAAGCAATACTGGAACTTTCATAAGAGGAAGAAGATGGAGAAGAAGGTTCAGAAGGGTTTCCTCCTTTTCCTGAATCATTATCCTCTGCTTTCTCCTTCTTTATTTTCTTCTTTTCCAACCTCTCTTGATAATCTGCAAACAACTTTTCAACTCTATCTGCCATCTGATAGAAAGCTTTGCGAAAATCCTTTTCATCTTCTTCTCGGTAGTCTTCATTTTCCATTTTCTTTCTTATTTTTGAACCATTTTCTGGATCAAATTCTTCAAGCTCTCCTTCACCACGTTGAAGCCTAGATCTTGTTAACATTCACAAACTCACAATGCAATGGTTAAGCCGCTCTAATACCAAACTTGATCCGAAAATGACAGGATCTTTATAACCATTATTTGCATGTGAAAGTTTAAATGATTAAATCCATTAAAGAGGATTTAAATGAAAAAATTAAAGAGCATAATTGAAGCACATAAAATGCATAAAAGAGATGCAAACCATGAAATTTGTAGGCAATAATTGATAACAGAGTTCACCCTCCTTGGGATATGTCTCTGGGCCACTTCTAATGAGAAGGTCGATCTTGTTTAGTCTTTAAAGGTTACAAATATGAGTTTGTAGAAACACTTCTATTTTCTATCAGTTATCATAAAAAAAAACAACACCACTGCGATCCTTTCGAAATTTCGAGAAAAATGAGTATAAACTCGATTATGTTTGCATGAGGCCTCCTCTGGAACACAAATCGAGAAACTTTGCTTGTATAAAAGACAAAAAATTACAGACTGTCTGGATTCTCACCTCGAGAACCATGCCCATTAATGGATGTATGGACCTCAGGAGCTGTGCCAAATATAACTTGGGAACTATTCCAAAATGTTAGGAACCCGTGTCAACCCTCCTCTTTACTTTGTTAGTATATTGTTGTTGGATGCATATGCTTTGTAAGTCGTCTCGTAGTATTATATGTTCCATGGTATTGATCCATAGTTTGTATTATCCCATAGTATTATATTTTCCATGGTATTGATCCATAGTATTGGACGCATATGCTTTTTAAGTTGTACCGTAGTATTATATGTTCCATGGTATTGATCCATAGTATTGGACGCATAGACTTAGTATATAAGTACGTGTTGAGGCCAATGAAGGCATCCACGAGTTATTTGTATTGAGCTTGCTCAAAGGAGGTTTCCCCCTCGAAGTGGCCCGCGATCAATAAATATCTTCCATGTTCTGTTATTTCTGATACATCGTGCATTTTCATTAATTAATTTATGGAGGTTCCTCACATCTGGTATTATAGCACTTTCGTGGGCTCGTTGGGTGAAATTTCTACTAATTATTATATATGTTAGAAATCAATTTGCTTTATGAGTTCTACTAATTTTTACACCTCACAACTAAACCAACAGGACGACCACTAGACAAGAAGGCACCAGCCGACTTTGACAAGTCAAGACCTTCTCAGTCGACTCCGACAAAGCCAGATCATGGAAAAAAACATTTTTCAGAAAGACAAAAGGGAACGTAGTAAGAAACCTACCGGGAAATGGTGTAATTACCACAATTCATCATGACATGATACATCTGAATGCAAAGCTCATAAGACATTTTTTGCAAAAGTTTCAACATTCGACTCATTCAAAAAAAATCTGGTAGAAACTGACCCAGAAGCAACGACCCTTTTGACATCGACATCAACCACTCCAGCAGCCTCGACTATCGTCGACGAGGAGGAACGAGAGCACCTATTCCATACATAGATATGGGTTCAAAAAAATCCATTGCATCCGATTGTGGATAGTGGTAGCCAAAAGAAATTTGTTTTTGAAGATCTCGTGAAGAAACTAGGTCTTGTTACCACTCCACATCCTCAACCTTATAACATAGGTTGGATGAAGGATGTACAGGAAGTGAGGATCACCCGACAATGAAAACTCACCTACTTCATTAATCCTTTTGAAGATGAAGTACTCTGCGACGTGGCACCACTCTCCGTAGCCGATGCCTTGTTTGGGAAACCTTACTTATGGGATCGACATGGAAGTTACCAATCATGACCTCAGAAGGTGATTGTGAGAATTTAGAACCGATGGTACGACATACCAGAGCGACGACCTACACCAACGGTTTCAATGATATCTACTAAACAGACGAAGAAGATCATCAACCATGCTCAAAAATTCGCATTAATCATGATCAAGCCGCAACATTACAAGAAGACTGCAACAACTAGTTGACTCACCGACCAGTGCAACTCCCGACAGAAGTAGCAGATCGACAATATTCTTGATGAGTACCAGAACCTATTCCAAGATCCAGATAGAGTACCTCTACATTGTTAGGTAAAACACTCTTTTGAACTTGCTCCCGGTTCTTCATTACCTAACGCATCTGTTTACAAAAGATCCATTCTCGAAAATGAAGAGATTCGCAGACAAATTCAAGATTTGATCAACAAAGGTCATATCCGACCCAGCTCCTCTCCTTATGGAAGTCCAATCATCCTCGTTCCAAAGAAATATGAGACTTGGCGCATGTGCATCGACTACCAGGCCCTTAACAAAATTTTGGTAAAGAATAGATACCCTCTATCACGGATAGACGAGCATTATTGTCGGATGCCAACATCAACTTCGACAAGTTCAACAACTTCGACTTCGACAAGTTCAACAACTTCGACTTCGACCAGTTCAACAACTCAACTTCGACCAGTTAAAAAACTTTGACAAGCATCGACGTCGACATGCATCATTGACATTGGCAATTGACGAACTACGACAGATTGTCTCTCTTTCTTCCAGTCGACCATAACGGTTGAACTTCTGAAACCCTTCTAACTTATCTTGTAATTGAACGTAACAGGAAAACACCCAAGCGTTCTCAGCACTCTATATAAGCATGCAAATTATTGTAATATACAGAGAACAAGTAATAGAGAAGAATCAAGATCAGTTCACATTCCTGCATATTATCTGTGTGTGTATGTTTATGTGTGTAGTGTATTTCTGCTTTGCTTATTCTTATGCTTCCGCCATAATAGTACCGACTCATTCAGTCGAACTGTTGTCCTTATCATGCACCTGGGTGTGTACGAATCATTCAAATTGCACACAACTAAAAGAACAACTGACAATGGCTCTATGCTTGACCATTTTTGGACAAATATCGTAAATATTAATATTATCTTTAATATTTTTGATGCCTATTGGACGGTTTATCATGCAACTTGTCTCTCAATTTATTTGACAACAACATACATTTTTCTTATCCTTTTAATTCAATATTCGAATTTGCATATGTTCTTCTATCTTTTATATATAGCAATGCAATAGATACAAGTTTTTTCCCTTTCTACTATAACACTTCATAAAATTTCTATTGTAAAACAGAATTCCAATTTAGAACATATATTTATATATAGAAAGTAGGACATTTTTCTTTAGCATCTTCAACATATTTGATGCATGTTGGACTAGCCATAATGGAACTTGTCATCGAGTTCCTCTGACAAGAGCATAAACCGTTTTGTATCCTTCGTACAATATTGAAATCTACCTATGTTCTTTAATGAAATTTGTGGACACGCAACATGTAAAATTTCTTCTGCATTTCCACTAAAAAATAACGTAGAATTTCTACAATCTCAAAATTTGGATCACAAACACACACACATTGAATAAAGGAAAGCTATATTGATACATGTCATAATCAGCTTAATTCTTCCATTGTAGATAGTTTCATGTCACTAGGGTCGAACTCGAGTAATATTAAGCAATCGGAACAAACTTTAAAAAAAAGGAAAGAAAAAAAGGGGGCGAGCTTCCATACAATAGACATAAAATTAGGGTCTTCAAAGAACATCTGAAATCATCTACAAGGAAAAAAATGACTACATTTTCCATTTACAATTGGGATCATAACATATTCTAGATTTTGCTGATTTTGACAATGTGCATACCCTCTCATGCCTACGTTGCATCTAAAATAGGTTTAGACACTCGCAAAAAATAGTGGTTGAGGATTGATGCGTTCTAGAACAATTTGCAACATGAGGAATTATTTAACAATCATTTTCATATTCCTGTTGTTTTCTTGGTAAGAATTCCTTGATATTGCTTAACAAACGCTTCTTTTGCATTCACAAAAGTGTCTATTGTATCTTTGTCTTTTGTTTACCAATCGGTCTTTTTTTTTGCATATATCATTTCTCCTTATCTATCAACATATTGTGTCAACAATGCTTACAAATTTCTAAACACATTACCAACTGTACCACAAAAATATTAACAAGTTGGACAAAAATATTAACAAGTTGGAAAAAACAATGGAACAAACATCAAGTGGAGTCATACAAAAGAGGTAATAAAACCTTTTCATTGAAATATTAATCAACCATCTAGTGTCTACCAGTGAAACAATATCAATATAGAAATCTGTACATAAAGAACCTACTATTTTAGGGGTTTCTAGACATTAAATCTTGTCTCTCATCCAAATTTGTCATTCTCTTGATATTTTCTACTTGCTGATAACTGCAAGCTTAAACAAGCCTCATTGCAACCATCGACTATAATTCAACTCTTCTCAACAACATACAACAAGTTTTTTGAAGGAGATGTTTTGACTCTATAAAGAAAAAATCGAAACTCACCGGCAAAGACCCAATTGGTTCATGCTGACTTAGTAGATAAAGATGGGAAAATGAAAATAATAGTTGACATTAAAAACCACCTAATTCCTTGTTTCATTGATCAATTTTACCCTAGAACTAGTGTCAGAATCATAGTCTTTGCATTGAAAAAAAAGGAACCATATCATAGAGGAGATGCAAAGTATTGCATTGTGCTTACTGATAAGACAAACATTGAAATTGTAGAGCAAGTTTGAAGATATAAAAAACTTGCACCTAACACTACTATCAATGAATTGTTGGCATCAAATGATATCTATTCACTTGCTCCGTTGCATCTCCAAGATTACTCAAAAAGCATCTCGTCTACCGTGTTCCATTGATGAAAGCTGTGTCATAAAGGCTTATTTACACTGACATTAGACAATAGTATTACCGAGGTCAAGAAACTATTGCCATGAAGCCAGATTTTGCAATTAGAAACCTTTTATTTTGTGAGGAGAGCTTTCCATTTTGAAAGATTGGGTGCTCGTACTTGGTTTTACATATGTCTTACAACCCGTTCAATGGTTTTTATTGTAATGAAACTGAAGTTTGTATGAGTGTTACTAAAATTATATAGGAAAAACTTGCTTACGCCATGTGAGCTCTTAAAATTTTTGATATATATATATATATATATATAATATTCTACTTCCTTTGGCTTCATTGATATTGTTGTACATGCATGCCTACATACTTGTGTCTGAAAAATTTGTTGTATAGATACGGAATTTACGATCTTTCCTAGTCCAAATGTTATTCTTCTTTACAACCATAGATTTTGTCAGCTATGGTTGTTATTCAAAGACCATTCTTCTACCATGGAAAATGCTAAAATCAGAAGACTCCTTTGCTTGTGTTGATTGTAGACATGTTATTAGATTCAACATTAAAAGAAGTTTTATATTTTCCTGGATGTGAGTTAACAAGAAAAGAATTGAATAGAAATAAGCCATACTAAAATTCTATAGGAAAAACTTGCTTACACCATGTGAGCTCTTAAAATTTTTGATATATATATATATATATAATATTTTACTGCGTTTGGCTTCATTGATATTGTTGTACATGCATGCCTACATACTTTTTGTCTAAAAAATTTGTTGTATAGATACAGAATTTACGATCTTTCCTAGTCCAAATGTTATTCTTCTTTACGACCATAGATTTTGTCAGCTATGGTTGTTATTCAAAGAACATTCTTCTACCATGGAAAATGCTAAAATCAGAAGACTCCTTTGCTTGTGTTGATTGTAGACATGCTATTAGATTCAACATTAAAAGAAGTTTTATATTTTCCTGGATGTGAGTTAACAAGAAAAGAATTGAATAGAAATAAGCCAATAGATACCTGTTCATTCATTCCTATCATTATCTTCTACCTTACTCTCTTCTACCTTAATCAAATGAATATTCCAAATTACAAATCAAAACATGGCCAAATACATCTTGTTTCATGATTTCCCTTTGGCTTTACAACAATTTATGTTTGATAGTTTACTGGTATGGTTGTGATGATCCCCATGTTAGAACTTGTCATTTGCTCCTGCTAATTTTGATATAAATTTGTAATAGAGTATTTGCTTCTTCTCCATATTCTAGATATAACGGTTCTCCATTAATAATTGTTCGAGAATGTTATAACAAGTTTTATAATTAATGTATACCTATATGGCTATTTGGAACTTCTAATATGTGCTCACAACCTTGTATCAAATGCAATTTCTGCCTACATATTTATGTAATTAGCTACTAGGTTAGTTGTTTTAAGAATCTGAAATATCACCTTCTGTTTGATTGTATATAGCAGCATTCACTTCTTTTGGATTCAATGGTCAATTCCATTTTTAACGTGTGTAGTCTCTAAATTAGATATAGATCACATTGATTTAATGGCATGCATTGGCACTCGGTATAAGCTCAATGTAATTGGATTTTACATTAATGTCATAGTATGTGATTTTGGAATTTCAAAATATTGATACTGAATAAATATATAACTCTAAACCTAGGACATTATATCAAAACATTTTTTGGTGTTTTTATCTACAGTAGCCATACCGCAATCAGTTACTTGGCTCTCTATTCCACCTCTGTTCTTGTCATAATCAATCTAGTTTCTTTGTTTCTACATATGACTAGTTCTTAGTAACCCACATCTTAAGGCTGTGCAAAACCCTTAGTTCATGGCAAGATCATATACTCAAATATATGGTTATTGCATACTCTCCTATTTTAGTCAACAATATCATACTTATCTAGACAACGTTTTTCTTGGATATCTCTCACAACAAAATGCTTCCTAGCAATGTTCTTTTTGTTCTTTTCTCTTTTGTCATATTGATTTTTCTTGCGCATCATGCTCCACAAGAAAGGATATCAATGTCTGCATCTGCGAGTTTTAGGCCTTTTAAAATGATTCTTTTGTCCCAAAGTTTTTTAACAGAAAGCCTCAAATAAGTTCTAAATGAACCACAACTCCTCCATTGATGTTTAGTGCAATTGTACTTTGTCTTCCATATGGCATGTAGATATATCTTGAAATCTTATATATTTGCCATGTCTTCGATAGGGATTTTTGGTGCAATAGTCAATTGCTATAATAATCTATAGAAGAAAATGGAGTTACTGGCACTAGTTCTTAATTCCTTCACTGCAAGAAATTCTGCCACATGGCATGTTTGCCAAGTGGTAGTATTGAATTTATTAATAGATAATTAGATTACATTGCATACTTATCTATAAGGAATAAAGCAAAAAAATGGTGGAAATATGCAAAATTGATTGAACAGTAGTACATTGCACTCCTTCATCCAACATTTGCAAAGATTGACAACAATTTGGTTAGTGTTCTATGTAGATTAAATCCATTATGGGTTAGAATGCTATATCTAAAACTTGGATTTCCAAGATAAATAGTGTAGAAACGAAGAGTTACATATAATGTGTTTTCCAAATTGTCCAAAATGTGCTTACCTTGAAGCACTGTTTGTTCTCTACCACCAACATGAATGAATTGTACCTGAATATGGTGTTAGAGTATGTGCCACAGGACACTTATAGAGTTGGAAGGAATTATGTTAGGATGAACTAGCATATGCTTTTCATTTATACAAGGCTTTATACTTACTAGGTGAGTAAATGGTCCCCCTCTTTGGTATAATCTTTAGTCCATTGTTAGTTGGGCTTTTCTTAAATGAAAGGGATCTTTCTTTTTCTCTTTGTTTTGGATTTGCAGAACATTGGCTTATATCCATAATGATTTTTGTATATGTCACAGAGACATCAAACCACAAAATCTTCTGTTATTTTTCCCTATAAACTTTTCTAGCTCTTATTTATGTTTTTAAACTAATTTCCAAAGGAAACTAGTTTGGTTCATTAGTGCGTGGATGCTATTTGATTTTGATTATTGTTAACATATTGAAACTACCCTTCTAAAGTTGATTATGATTGCATTAGTGAGTGTACATTTCCAATAATGTTGGAAACTGTTAGGTTCCCATAAAAGCATTTGGTTCATGTGTTTGTTGGATCTAATGAATTATTTTGGTGACATGCGCTTTTTCCAGCAGGTTAATCCTTGCACCGAGGAATTTAGGATATGTGACATTGGAAGTACACAAGATTTGGTTAGTAACCAGAAATACAATAGATAGTTAATACTATTAGTTTGATGAAATTTTAGCTTCCTCCAACTAATATGTTATATTAGATCAAAGTAATGCTAGCGACCTTTTTTTTCATTGTCACTAACAACTTCCAATTTTGTTTTGAAGTGTGGTAGATGATCACAAGTTAAGTGAGGGACTATTCCGTTTGTTTCACATAGGCTAGTCTACATCCTGATGTGAAAATCATGTATCCAATACTCAACCCGTTCCATCTTAATTGCCAAGTTCTTACTACAAATTTTTACATCTAATTCTGATATGACAACAAATTAGGATCTAAGCACAAATAGCTCTAAAAAGTAGCATTACCATACAATAACCCGCTTCCCATTGTGTTATAAGCATGCTAAATTTAAATCAATTTCTTGTTACAGGAAATTGAGGAAATTGATACACTGGCCTATAACTTTTCCAAATTACTTTATAAGACACTTAAAACAATGACCAAAGACCAATTTTTATTTTACAAAGTCACTTTAGATTGTCAAAGCAAAAAAAATTGACAATTGACGTTCCGTTGATTGAGTTTTAATCTACTTCGCAGTGGTAACTCCATTTAGCAACAAGTAAAACTTAAATATGAGTTTCATATACAAATTTTCTAGAAGTGCATTGCATATGTAGCCTGTTTTAGAGAATATATTTTTATTTAACTCTCGTTTTCACAAACAACGACTAACAAAATCAATTTATCTATTATAAGTTGAGGGTGAACCAAACATATATTACATTTGCTGAGGGTATTGTCAAGACCGTGAGGTCATGTTTGCATGAATCTTCGTAATATGTATGGACTTTATGAGAATATGGACAAATTGTCTCTTTTATCTCTTTGTTCAGATCCTTGGGACCTCCACCTAACAGGAAATCAAATGTATGAATGCCATTTATATAGACCACAAGTTTCTCTATATAAAAGCTTTGCACAAGGTTAGTATTATTGTTACTCATGCAATTTCATTGGCTTGAATTTGAAAAGGGGTAAAAGCATTAATACATCTCCTTTTATAGGTTTTTCATAGGCTAATACCAACATAGAAAATTGATCTAATCTCTATGTTCCTTCAGTACTCACCGAATATCCATTGTCCCCATGTAAGTGGCTATAATGAAATTGGAGTTTTCAAAGCAAGTAATATGTTTCAATAGTGCTATCCTCTTAATATGGTTTGTTTAAGTTTTATAACAGTTGACCCTTAACCTAATTTTATGGTGGAATTTGTTTAAATGCATTTGGAAGCACGTGTGCATCCATTTTTTGATCCACTGTGCGATCCTAGGACTCAGTTTTCAGATGGCCATTTCTTCTATGCTCTTTCTGACTTCAAGTCAAAGGGTATTCAACAAACATCTTATGTTTCCTACTCTTGTTTTTTAGTTTTTGGATATCTTGAGATGATGCATTCGGGTGGACCGCCTGATCCTGAAAACTTGTCATTTCATACACTGGTGTTAGGTAGTAATATCATTTAGTTGGTTGGTTTCTCGGTAATTGAATGAATCCTTTGCGATGTTTGTTTCTTGGTCAGAATGCATTAGATGAGCTTGACAAGATCATTAAGGTAAAAAAGATGTATCTTTATGAAATATATCTTCTGCATTTTTCAATATGCTATACTAGCATGAATGTTCGAAATATGTGTGGAATTTTTGAGAATATGGAAAAATGTCTCTTTAATGTCTTTGTTTATCTGTGGACCCCCACCCAAGGGGAAATCAAATATATGAGTCCCAATTATACAAACCACAATTTTCATTGTATAAAAGCCTATCATTGGTAGAAGGTACTATGATTCTTACTCATGCAATTTCATTGGCTTGAATTTGTAGAAGGTACTATGATTCTTACTCATGCAATTTCATAGGCTTGAATTTGAAGAGGGGTAAAAGTATTAATACACATATTCTCATAGGTTTTTATCAAGCGAGTGCGAGCAGAGACAATTGATCTTATGTCTAGGTTCCTTCAGAGACAATTGATCTTATGTCTAGCTTCCTTCAACACTCACAAAATCTCCATTGTGCCCATGTAAATTGCTATGATGGAATTTAAGTTTTCAAAGCAAGTAATATGTTTCAATAGTCCTGTCCTATTAATTTGGTTTGTTTAAGTTTATAGTAGTTGACCATTAACCTAATATTATGTTGGACTTCGTCTAAATGAAGTTGAAAGCTTGTGTGCATCCGTTTTTCGATCAGCTCTGCCATCTTAGGACTTGGGAAATGGCCATTTCTTCTCTGCTCGTTTTGACTTCAATCCAAAGGGTGTGACAAAAAACCTATTTTTCATACTCTTGTTTTCTAGTATTCCAATATGTCGAGATCATGCATTCTATGACTTTTTCCCCTTGAATCTTGTTTACCTTGTATTCATGATATATATTTTCCTTGCAGAATTAAAGGGAGCTACCCTTGAGCTTCTTTGGAAATTGATTTGTTTACCTTGTATTCATGATATATATTTTCCTTGCAGAATTAAAGGGAGCTACCCTTGAGCTTCTTTGGAAATTGATTCCAGAGCACAGAAAGAAGCAATTCCTACATCTTGGCTTCTATATATTGTTGCATATTATTGTCTATCCTTTTTTGTCTTGAGCTAAGGAGCTTGATAATTTTTTATCGCTGGCACTGGTGTTCACAGATTGATGCTCAAAGAGGAAGCAAGACACTCTGAAGCAAGCATACCATCTTTTGGTTATTGGATTATGTTATAATCAAACCTTGCAGATTGGTTTACGAATCACTCTAGCTATAACACCGACTCAAATGAAGAAAACTTGGCACTTTCCAAAATAACATATGATGACCTACCCTTCCATTACCAATAACATTATGATGACCTACTCTTCCATCCAAATTGAAAGTAAAAAACTGAATACCCAATATGATGAACTAGCCTTTCCTGCATCCAAACTGAATGAATCATTTAAAATACTTGGGAAGTCGGAACAAGTACAGAATAATGTCACTTCATTTTCGAAGTTAGCATGCTTAACTCAAGATTGACTTCTATTTCTTAAATTAACAACTCGTTGAGTCGACGTTTATATATAATCGAGTTCACGAATCCAATCTACGTGCTGGCTGTTATCGTAGATTTCTTCCCTTCCTTGATCATCGGCGAATGTAAAACTGTTATTAGAACACATACCTTCAGGCTCTTCCGTCTCTGCTGTCAATGACGTAGCAAGTCCCGTGCAGAACTCTTCTAATCCAAAGTCTGTCCAAGAAATGAATGGAGAAGAGAGCAGATTACACTGGGGAGACAATAACTCCTTCAAATCACATAAACTCTCGCCCAATGGGGATGCATGTCTTGCAAAATCATCGCAATGTGGCGATTCCTGGACCGCTAAAGTGGACACAGAACAGTTAAAGTTTCTAACTTCTTCTGTTTCAACCAGATTAACATCCACGCCCGGATTCGAAACAGCTAGAACATCTTCCGTGATCGAATCGTTCACAAGTAAGACGTTGCACCGTGACTTGGAAGGGTTCGTACTTTCATTAATGGTAATAGGCAATTTGAAGGCATGATCTGAACTTATACCATTACTACAGCCAGAACCGTTCCATCCGTTTGGACTTACCATTTCAGAGTGTTTCACCCGCTTTGTTATTCTGATGGGTACTGTGGTTTTGAACACATTTTTTTGTAGAACAGAAGGAGATTTTGAACATGTCTTTAGATTTTGCCTGGTGTTGGGTTGAGATCGGTTGCAGATTGAAAGCTTCTTGCTGAGGCGAGTGTTCCAGTAGTTCTTGATTTCGTTGTCTGTCCGCCCAGGCAGTCGTCCTGCTATCAGCGACCACCTGTATGTATGCATGTTAACCGTACGTCACAGTGATTTTGCCAACACTTTAAAAATTTTGGGCATAGGGAATTAATGAATTTTAGTGCGTGAATAATTGATGTTCAGTCATTCTCCACAAACCTATTGCCAAGAAGGCGATGCATCCGAATAATCAGATCCTCCTCATCAGGGGAAATATTTCCGCGTTTGATGTCGGGACGAAGATAGTTCAGCCAACGTAGTCTACAGCTCTTTCCACATCGGTTAAGGCCTGCAAAAAAAACTCTCTCCGCTTATTTAGCTATGAATACATTGCTGAGAGTGGATTTTTATTTAGCTATGAATACATTGCTGAGAGTGGATTCACCTGCTTTTTGGGGAAGTTTCCTCCATCCACAATCGCCATGAATTCGAATGTATTCAGTCAGAATCGTATCCTCCTCGGCGCTCCAGGGACCCCGGTTGAGCCCTTCTTTTGAGCAGCAAGGAGATGGAGCCATGATAGATATTCTGCTTCTGTTACTCCACAGCTTACAATCTATTCAACTGGGAACAGTAACAGTACTACCTTCTTTGTTTATCTTTTGCTGGGCCCTTTACTATATAGAAATCGCAGATAGCTTCTATATTCGAAGCCACGAGGATCTCCTTCCCGGGAGAGTAGCTGCCGAGTCGCTTGTCAAGAGTGATTCAGACGCAGTAGTAGGTGGGTTGGTGAAAAATGATGGTTAAGTTTTTATAAGTCAAATTTAAATTTTGTGGGTTAGAGGTTGAGGCTGGAAGTCATACTAAACAGGCATCAGCCGTGGGACATCCAAGGTGGTCCTAATCTTTGCATAAACTTGATTTGAGTATCTCTTGTAGCACTTGTAATATGGATTTACACTTTGTATATTTCATATATTATATATTTTGTATCTTTCATATATTATATATTTTGTATCCTGGGGTTAGATAGATTTAGGTTATCAACATCTTAAAAGTGAGTAATAGTTTTTTTTATTAATAAGTGTTGGAATTTTTTAATAAATGTAGTTTTTGATATTTTATTTATTTATAAATATTTATTTTAAATTTCAAAGGATTTCCATAAAATAAATTTAGAAAAAACATATTTATAATTCTATTCTAAATTGTAATAAAAATAATTTACTTATTTATTATCGATTTTTTAAAAATTCAAAATAAAACTATTATAATACAAATATACATATAGTTATAACTTAAAAACATTCAAAAATTCAAAAATCACATATGATTATCACGTTTATAGTAAAAATGTTGATAGAAACATCCATAACATGCACAATAAAATGAGTATCCATAACATGCACAATAAAATGAGTATCATTAGAAAAGTTTTTTTTTAATATTGAGTTTTTAAATATATAGAAATGTTATAGTTTTTAAATATATAGAAATGTTATAGTTTTTAAATTTAATATGTTAGATAAAATTATTAAGGATGAGTATATGATGGTTGATTTTTTAGAATTGGAAAATTTTAGGGGCCAAATTTAGTCCATGGTTTATTTTTCAACATTTTTTTCAAAGGTGATTGGCCCAAATTTCAAGGGATATTTTTTTTTACTCTAAAAATCCCAAAATTATCCAAAAACTATAAAAAGTCCTTAGAAATTTGACTATTCTTTTATAAATGACCAAACATTTTATGGTTGCAAATTTAAGAATTAGTAAGATTAGCCAAGGTTTCTACACTTTGAGAAAATTATGGATCCTTAAAACTTTCGCTAATTTAGATGCAACTAGATTTATAGAAAACTAATCATGTTTCTGCCATAACTTTTTTTCCTCAACCATTTAGTAAAAAATAATTTGTTGCACTACTAGACATTGACCTCTACATGCTATAAAAAATCCAATCAATCATCATTAGGTTAAGACCTCGAAAAAATGCACTCACACTTCACATACTAATTTGCTCACTTAGATAATTTTAAAAAATATTTAAAATTACTAATTTTATTTTGGAAAAATAGTGTTGCACTAGTACTATGTGTTATCCACGTGATTGTCAATTTTTGTATATGGATTTAGTCACTCAAAGGATGCACTAACATGGGCATATACCTTATGGTCTGCTAAAAAAATGTCAATGTTAGAAAAAATCAAAATTGAGTTAGTTGAGAACATTTAAATAAATAAAATTTATATATTTGAAAATGTGATTCAATTTCCTATGTTCCATTTTTTAAATAGAAGCAAGATTCATTGTGTAGGTATGCCAATATACCCATGTAAGGAGGATGTCTATTTTTCATTTCTATTGCATGTAATGTGTAGAAAGAGATCATCATTAACTTACACTCACCCTAAGAATAATTGAACATGGATACGTCACATGTGTCACTAACAAGTTAAGTGTTATGAACAATATGTTACTTGTTCTCTATGCATGTGCAGTTGTAATCACTGGTTGTTTGCCATTATGATGCCGTAGGACCTACTATTGTGATGTTGTAGGACCTTTCATTATCAATACATTAGGTGCAAAGTTATTCATGCACCCGAAATGAGTTATCCATGCATTAGCTACCAATTATTTTTTATAATTGTTTATTTGGAATTTAGAACAATACACTTATCTCATCCTCTTGCGATCTAGATCCACCGCAAATTCTATGATAAAAACATCTATGGATATAATTATAACGTTTATAGGAAAAATGTAGATAGAAGCATCTATCACACTAAATAATGAGTATTATGACAAGAATATCTTTGATAAATAATTTTCTTAATTTGTATATAATTGTTGGAGTTTGAAATTACATGTGACTATAATGTTTATAATGGAAATTTATCTTTACTAATGAACATGGAGTTGTTAGAGTTGTTGTGATTTGAAATGATATGAGATTAAAATGATTATAATGGAAATTTATCTTTAGCATTGGGTATGAAGTTGTTAAAAAAGAATAGTTAAATATATAAAAAGCAATAACAATTATTTTTTAAAAATATAAAATTAAAGTGATGATTAATGAAACTTAATTAGAATTAAAAATATAAAAATGGAATGAATGGTTAGAATCCAAGACAAATTATGAAGCTATACATGTATAGTTTGTAGTTTGTTGTTGTATTAATAGATATTTTATTAAAAAAATAAATAAAAGTAAATGTAACAATGTATAATATTTCAAAAATAATTATTATATATGTTAGAAATCAATTTGCTTTATGAGTTCTGTCTATATAGATTTTTTTCTGATTTGAATTTATATAGATTTTCTTCTGATTTGAATCTATGACCTCTTAACAAAAAACACATATTATTAATAAATAGATCCACTAAAAATGTATTTAAACATTCAATCTAAAACCTTGACCTAACCACTGTTTCCAAAAACAACAACACCTTCACCTTTTTTATAAATAAATGGGTATTTACAATTTCTTTTTCAATAAGTTGTATTGTATAAAGATGTTGCAGATATTGCAAAGGAATTTCTTCTTCATTAAATTGTATAAAGATGTTGGTGATATTACAAAGGTCGTACATATGAGAGAGACATTAAACAGATCTTAATTAAAAAATTTTATTTTATTTAATTAATTTAAAATAAATAAAAATCTTAAACAAAATACTTTGTTTGTTTAATTAATAATAAATAAATAATAATTAAACTCAATCAAAATCAACTGCATTCAATTATATTTATCAAATCATAGTAGTGTAAATGTTAAGAATTGGTTGCGCAGAGGGCTGTGCAGAATATGGGCTTTGCAGAGTGCTTTCAACTTTATGCAAAAAAAATTCTCTCTCTCTCTCTATATATATCTTTTTGAATGCATGCGTTAGAAGTTCTTTCTTGGATTTTTAAAATTTTTATTAGGTGTAGAGACTTGTGTGAAATATCCCGTTGGAGATTAGGTTTATGCAAAAGGTTCTCCACATATATATTGAAATTCTGTGATGATGTATTATCATTTTATTTGGATTTCTTTTTTTAATAGGTGTTTTCTATATTGAAACCAAAGTTTGTGTGTGTTATGCCACTTTGTTATTTACTTTGAAGTGGGTATTGATAGAATTTTTTTGTAAAGTGATCATGATACCTTGTCGATTTAAATAAGAATAGTCCAAGTTTTTGATTGAAGGTTGAAATTAATTTTCATGTGTTTTAAGAAAATATATGGTTCAATGCTAATTGTTGGAAATGACTAAATCTTAAACCATCTTTGATACCAATTGAAGGATGGGGCAGAGCCAAAACCACTATGCTACCCAACTAAAACAGCACATAGGCGAGCATACAGACTCCCTGTACACAAAACATACAACATACACATAGACACTGAGCACACAATGGAACTACGCATAAAATTTTATTTTTATTCATCCACACATATCTAACCACCAAATAAAATTACAAAATGACTATTTATACATAGATGAAATATTTTCATGGCAACCAACAATTTCCTTCGAGCTATAAACTATTACAAACACAACATTATAAGCACTGACAAAACCATGCTCTGATTGAACCATCAAGCTCCAACATCGACGTTTCAATTTCAAGCCATTCATTTCAACTTTCAATACAAACCTCCGCATGACATCCATGTGTCACATTGTGACTAGTTGGCAGCCCATTCCTTTCGGTCTTCTCCATTGGGCCTCCATGTGATGACTCCTTTTTAAAACTCCACTACTTAACTCTGTAATATTGAGGAGTGCCCCATCGAGACTCTCTAGAAGAACTTCAAACTTGTGTGGTCAATTTAAACTCTACTACGCAAACTCCAATATGATGACATGTGTCATATTGAACTTCTCCATCAGAGTTTCTATTATGTGCACACATACATAACTTCGGTACTCTGGGTCCAATATGGTATTGTATTTTACCTGTCAGGATTTCCCTCCATTACAATTTTTTGCTCCTCCGATATAGCCACTGCAATAGACACTCAACCTTATCCATGTGTTTACATCTGATTCTCGATCATACCTTATCTCTAAGGGATCATCCCGAGCATCCCCTTTTTTACGTCCAATATGGTATTATGGGTACTCCAATATGCAATCAGACTTTGCCATGTGTCACCTCATTAGGGTTTCTAGTTGAACCTTCCACATGAACACATTATTTTGAAATCCGACGATTGAATTCCGACATCCTATCTCATGTTGCCATGCGTCGACTCTTGATTCGCTATTGGCATTATTCTATCAGACCTTTCTGAGCTCCTCGTCACTTAGCCAAATTTTCATTTTTTATCGATGCTTCTGTTGAGCAAATCTACTGCAAATCCATATAGTGGCATTCAATTCAGTAGATATAAAATTAAATGTTAATTGAGACTAGAAGAAACACTATTATTGCTCACCTACAAACTTCTTCAATGCGATTGAAGACACCAATGCGGTTGGTACTTGACACGATTGAAACCGATCATGATCTCCATTATTTCTTCTGCATAACACCTTTTGATGCAATTATGAACCACCTTACTACGTGACCAATTGAACTTATTGATGGCTAAACCGCCATGCTTCCTATTTGGATAAACTTATCTTCAATATGACTGCATAACTGCGTCGACTGATTTCAATGACTGATACAAGAATTTGTGATATAATTACTCCCAACATTCTCCCCCTTAATTATGTCTTCAACACCAATAAAAACATCACATCTTCTTCGGCTTCTTCAACAATTTTATCATTTGCTATTACTGAGCAATTTCACTTCGACTCTTCTTAGATATAACAAAATTAACTATAATGATACAACATAAAAATAAAGTTACACACATGCCTAAAAGCTTACCAAAAACATCAAATACTTGACAAAAATTCCCTACTGGTCTCAGTCTCATCTAGGCTGATACAATTATTCATAAAATTTAAATATTCAATTTCTTCTTCTTCTTCGGGCTCCATACCTGAAACTTTGTGATCTTCGTCGCTTCTCTTTATCTTATTCTTCCACTTCCAGGCATCCTCGAATGCTTATGGTATTCTGTCTAGGCTATCTTCTTTTTTCACTATGCTATTGATGCACTATCTTTGCATTCTTCCACAATTCCATCTCCAAATCTTCTCCATCTTTGCTTCTCTACTGCAAGAAGCTTCCTCATTTTTCATCTATGATATTCAAATGTTCACACCATCATGCTTTTTAGCCATATACTTGTCCTTTGCATTGTTAGTACTGCAAATTTTCTCATGCTTAGTTATATTAGTGCACAATCACAAACAAACAAATCATTAAATAAATCATGGACCTTTGTATGGTCCTTCTCCTTTTCTTTCACGTGAGTATCTCCCGCAATCCTTCTTTCACCATTTTTTTTTCCCCGAAAAAAAAGCGTAATTTCATTTCATCCTTAAGAGTACGAAATTACATAGAGAGTCATCACTCAGATTGAGTGTTTGAGGTAACTTTGAAAAACAGTAATGCCCATGTCTGAAAAAAGTGAGATGTTCTCACCACGTGAGCATTAACATCTATTACATCATGTTGGATGATAACAGGTAAAATAACGATATAATTATCATAGGTTTTTTACAACCCGTGTGAATCGTTTAGTTGCAAAAAAGAAACTAGTAAATATATACAATCAGTTATGATGAGCAGTGTACATAGTAAGTACAGCGATTTTCCAAAAAACATAGAGGGCAAAAACATAGTTCAGTCTATGAAGGGCCTGTGGTATAGATCCCTGCTGACCCCATCCAAGTATTCATTAACTTTCCAGATGCCGGGAGCTAGAAGCAGTCCTTCCTTCGAGGCTTTGTCCGCCTCTGAGTTGTTTTCCCGATAAACATGCCTGCAATTAAAAGTATCAAAGGTGTAAGAGAAATTCTGAATTTGTTGTAAAACCCCAGCAAGTTTCCGATTGTTGCATTGATACAATCCATTGACCCAGTTAATCACATTCAATGAGTCCCCAAAAACAGTAACAGTTCTGACAGTGTGTTCCAAAGCGAAAGAGAGTAAGAGCTTGAGGCTGAGAATCTCAGCCCAGTTGTTGGCTCCTCTCCCTATTCCAAACGACATGACAAAATAATGTGAAGGGGACAAAAAAAGGAGCGCCCCTCCCCCACAAAGATAGTTCTGACAAGCCCCGTCGAAAAAACCCCATGGTTGAGTTGGATCGTGGTCTATGGGTTGTATGTTCCTATTTGAGATGGTCTGTTTGCATCGATGGAGAGCTAGGTGGATTCCGCAGCTGTTGATGGCTACAGAAGTTGGTAAACCCACTTTATCCGAGAACAGGTAGTTGTTTCGGGATAACCAGACGCCCCAGAAAACAATAGAGGGAAGGCCCTTGTAAGAAGCAAACACAGAGTTAACAGTCCAACTTCGCCAAGCCTCAACAAGGGAGTTCCCTTCCCACCAAAAATTTACTTTAAGGATCCGAGACACCACCTTCCAAACCTCCTTAATGAAGCTACAGTGAAGAAATAGGTGTAATACATTCTCCTCATATTGAGAACACAGATAGCACCTGCTAGGACCCTGTAGGTTTCTTTTTTGCAGGAAATCCCAAGTAGGAATTCTGTTAGCCAAGATACACCACAAAAAAATGCGAGCTTTGAGAGGGCTCTGCAATCTCCAAATAGATTTCCACCACCATATCGGTTCCCTGTCCCAAAATTTTGCGCTGATCCACTGATAGCCATATTTCGGGGAGTAAGTACCCGAGGGATCCCCGTCCCAAATCAAGGTATCGTCTGCGTCTTGGAGAAAGATCTGATCCCTGCTGAGAGCCCGAAAATAAGTTCTGAGTTCATTCTCCAAGTGCAAGTTTAATCCAAAGGTTTCACCACGCCTCCAGATAGGCCTTCCCATCCAGTAATGATCCTCATCCGCCAAATGATGGAGAATAGTAATATGACGCTGCCGCAGTTCCATGATGAGTCCCTATGACAGGAGATGCTGTGCAACGCAGCCAACCCAAGGATCTCGGCCAACCCTCAATCGACGCCCATTACCAACATCCCAAACAAGGTTCTGTTCGATAACATGGAAGGAGGAGACAAGAGCTTTCCAAATGAGACCCCCCTTTATGTGTCTTAAGCGGGGATGTGATCCAATCCTCCACCGAATCCGGTTCAATGTATTTGAGGGTCATAATGCGAGCCCAGAATCCTCCAGATGTGATTAACCTCCATCCACATTTGGCAGCCAAAGCCTGAGAGAAAAAGAATATGTTTTTTAGTCCCCAGCCTCCCAGAGCTTTGGGGGTAGAAATTCGTTCCCATTTCACCCAAGGCGTCACATGAGCATCCTCCTTTCCATTCCACAAGAAACGAAAACAAATTTTCCTAGCAGCTTCCAGAATCCCCTTAGGTATCCAAGCAAGGGACATCCAATATACTAGAATGGCTTCCAGTACCGACTTCACCAAAATGAATTTGCCCGCACGGGAGAGCCACCAGAAGCTCCAACATTTGAGTCTTTTTTCTAGCTTTTCCAAGAGCCAAGCCCAATCCTGTTTTAGATCATTATTAGGCTTTAAGTGAAAACCCAGGTAACGTAACCCCTCCGATAGGTTAAGGAGCTGGAAGGGGAATAGGTCAGTAAAGGTGTGTATTTCCTCCTCATCCAGGAAAGAGACCGTAAGGGTAGATTTGTCGTTGTTAATTTCCATTCCGGTTGTAGCGGAGAAGAGATCCAGGATTTCTTTAAATTTAACTTCCTCCCCTCTAGAGCCAGAGCAGAAGATCAGAATGTCATCCACAAAGAGCAGATGTGTGAGCGAGGTGCCCGGTGCCACCAGGAGTCGTTCAATATCTCCCATGCGCTTAGCTTCCTTAATAGCCCTGCTCAAGCTTTCAGCCACCAGTAAAAATAATAGAGGGGATAAAGGGCATCCCTGGCGTAATCCTCTGCCATAGTGGAAGAAAGGAGTCGTTGCACCATTCATAAGTATCAAGAAAGAAACAGTGGAAATACAGCTCATGATCCAGCGAATGAAACCAATCTCGAAACCCAAATGTGTTAGCATAAGACGGATATAAAGCCAACTGACCTTGTCAAATGCTTTAGAAAGATCAATTTTGAGAATTACACCTTTCTGCTTGCTGGATTTGATGCTGTGTAGTCCTTCCTGCGCTAAGCCAATGGCTTCATGAATCTGATGTCCTTCAAGAAACCCAAACTGTTCCTCAGAGATGTGTGTGGATAATATAGGTTTGAGTCTACGAGCGATCACCTTAGTGACAATCTTATACACACAGTTGCAAAGAGAGATGGGACGAAAATCATTGAGCCTGGATGGGGTGTCCACTTTGGGAATAAGGGCTATGAAAGTGGAGTTTATGCTGGCGGGAATTTTTCCTTCCCTCCTGGAATCCTCAACAAGCTGTAATAGATCTTCACCAATAATATCAAGAAGAGCTATAAAGAACTCAATCGTCCATCCATCCGGCCCCGGACTTTTGTCCTTCTGAAAGCTGTGTAACTCTTCCTTCAGTTCATCCATAGTAACGTTTTCCATCAGCATCCTGTTATCCGCCTCTTCAACAAAGCGGGGGAAGAGTTGAGCAACTCTGATAACCTCTTCAATATTCACCCTGTTGTTGGCTCTGAATAGATCCTGAAAGTGATTAACTCCAATCCCCGCCAAACCCTCAAAGGTGGCCTGGGAATTACCATCCGTGTCTTCAAGGCTCCAGATAGTGTTGACAGATCTTCTACCTTTAGCATAAGCATGGAAAATTTTTGTGTTTTCATCTCCGGTCTCTAGCCAAATGGCCCTGCTTTTAAGCCTCCAAGCCTCTTCGTTGTGAAGTAGAATCCTGTTCCTCTTGTCCATTAGCAAAACAAGATGTTCCTTAGTATCCTGTGAGATAAACCCACCTCCAGAGCCCCCCGAAATGTTGGAAATGGCCTCTTCAATGTCCTTAAGCTCCTTGTCCTCCCGTCTTCTCTTGGCTGTAGCCCAAGTTTTGATAGGTTCCTTGAGTAATTTGATGTTCTCCGCAAAATGAAAGGCTGCAGTAAGATTGGATCCCGGATGAAAAGGTAACCAGTGCTGATGTATCAATTCAAAGAAGGTTGGGTCCTCCAGCCAAACCTTGTTGAATTTAATGGGAGCGGGAGGTTTGTTAGGCCCAGCCTTCAGTTCAAGAAAAATCGGATCATGATCTGAGCATCCCCCCGACCCAATCCATTTCCTAACAAAGAAAAAAGTCTCCACAAGTTCAGAAATAAGAAAACGGTCCAACCTTTTAGCCACTCTTTCCAAACCAGCTCTCATGTTCCGCCAGGATGGCTTCAGGGATACCGACTCCACATCAATCCAGTTGCCATCAGAGAGCTTCCGAATAAAAAATTTTGTAAGAGGGTCCACTTGAGCATGTGGCCCCCAAATCTCAGCATGCCCAAGAGAAAAATTAAGATCCCCTCCCAGAATCGTAGAGTTTCCTTTGAGCAGATCTTTATCCAGCAGAGCATTCCAAAATGGTTCACGATCACAGTAAGGACCATAAATGTTGACAATAGTAAAGTGTTCAACAAAATCCAAAGACTTGCAGGTCATGCCTAACACAGAGTGCATTCCCCAAATGGTGGAAACACACACCTTAGCTTCATTCCAGCCAATCGCCAAGCCTCCTGAGCGTCCCCTGGCATCCAAGCCCTCAAAACCCCAACCAGGGAACCAAACCTTAAGTTTATTGACAGCATTAACCCCACTACACATAGTTTCTTGCAGTAGCAAAATATCAGGATGTTCCAGTTGCATCATCCTTCGCAGAACTGTTCTTTTGGAGGGACCAGCAAGACCTCGGTAGTTGAGGGACATGATCTTCATCGGAGCCCTTCCTTGTGGGCATTCACCGCTCTAAGTGCCCTTTCAATAGACAATTGTTTACCTTTCTTAAGGTCCGAACAGGCTCTGGTTTTAGCATGGGAAAGGAAATATTTCCTTCCTCTGGGGTTGCAAGGTTTTGGTTTTACTTTCCCCAGCCCCCCACAGGAAGTCTGGTCAAGGATCTCAGGAAGTAACCCGATTTCGAGCAGCCAATAGGAGAAGCTGGTTCAGGAGAGGAAGTCTCCGAATCAGGGGTGAGTTCAAGTCTAGTAACCGGGGAGTAATCAAGTAGTGGAGGATCCACAACATGGTGTGAATCTACAGGAATTAGCGAGGTCGAGAAGGAAGACAGCATCTGAGGGGAAATGTGCAAATTCTTAAAGCCATCCACCCAATCCTGACCAGAAAAAGTAAAGTTTTTAAAAATAAGACAGAAGGAAGGGTTGGAAAAAGTAACAGAAGTAGCACCTGCAGCCAAGTCTGGTGTCTGAAGAAACGATAGCAGAGGACCCTCCTGTGCCGGATCCCGAGATTGTGTAGGGTGCGGTTCTTCAGCAACAGCAGTGATACCTGCATCCGGGACCGAGCCATCCTCAGCCTCATTTTCAGCAACCTCCTCTCCACCCGAGGGGACAACACCATCCGACCGACTCACCAATGGCGTCGGCAAATTTGAATGTTTGTGACCCTGCAGACCCTCAGAATCCTCAGCTGATTCCAACCCCTCCTCCTTGGCCACCACCCTGCGCTTCAATGTGTTACCAAACCGCATACGAATAGGAACAGAGCATTCGACAGCCAGATGCCCGTATTCATGGCATCGCCTACACCTGAATGGCACATTCTCATAGTCTAGTGTCTGAACAAAGGTATAGGGTCCCCATTTTAGATCCATAGTCTCATAAAGCCCATCTCTGACGTTGATGCTCACCAGAATGCGCGCCACCTTTTGCATCGCCGTTGCCACAAAGGAGAAGTCAGCATCCAGGTAAGATCCCAAAATGTTTCCAATCCTTCTGAAGTGTTCCTCTGACCAGTAGTGAATAGGTAGTCCCGGTAGCCTAACCCAGAGCGGGATAACATCCATTCTTTCACGGCTAGCGTCAAATAGGGGGTTCCACGGCTTCAGCAAGAGTGGGAATTTCAAAATAGACCAGTTAAGGCTTAAGGCCCATTGTGCATGTGCATCCGATGAAAAGTGGAAGGAAAACCACCCACCCGAGAGCCCAACGACACGAGGGACGTACCCGCAATGTCCCAGCCAAGCCCCGGAGGTCCACGAGATCACAGTCCTATGACTAACAGGCTTACCATAGACCCTTCCAACCAACACCGATTTAACCATCCCGACAATCTGGTGCATGCCAATGTCTTCCCCCAGCACGTAATTCGGTGCCTTACCCGAGTTCTTAAGCCATTTCCTCCGGCTCTTCACCCGGGGATCCTTAGTAAATAGACCTGCTGATCCCCCTTCTCGACCGCTGATCAGAGTCCCCAGATGGACTTGAAAACCCTCTCTGTTCAGCAAAATCCAAGTTGGTTGCAATGAACCCACCGGGATGTAACGGCGAGCCTCCCCTACGCTCCTCAATACCCTCCGCCTCGGCTCTGAGATCCTGCACTGAAGATGGAGGATAGTCACTGTCCACGGAGATGATGAAATCCGGCAGTTCGCCGATGCCTGCACTCAATGGCTCCGGTGATGGTGAGGTGCAGAACCCCCTAACCCCCCAAATGTTCACAGCATGTGTCTCAGGTGATAGACGGGCGGCAGACCCTTCCCAGAATGGAGAGCTGGTTTGAAAAGGTTGTAAGACGGTCGCCGGGAGGGGTTGAGGTCCATCAGGAGGCTGCTTACTAGCAAAACCACTGAACCCTAAACCGCCTGTCTCCTCCTGATACCCGAAAGCGCCAGGTGGCGAGCACCAGATATCCTGATGTTGCAAGCTGTCACTACTATAGTCGACTTCGTCCATTGAAGCCCGAAACGGAACCCTAAACGGAACAGATGCCGTCGCAAGGGTAAACAGTAAAGAGTGAAGATAAAACAACTCGGTAAAAGAATAAACCAAACCTTTTTACCAGGGTAGAAATCCATCTGGGATGGCGTGCCGTGGTTCGTACAGGATGACGACCTGCGCTCGTCTGCAGGTTGCCTCCCAAAGACCGTCGCTCTCCATCGCTCCCTCCCCTATAAAAATTCCTTAAAACAATGATAGTGTTATCCCAATCCTTCTTTCACCATTATGCAGACTAACTACTACATTCTTCAACCCATCAGTGTATTCATAATCAATATATCTTTCTTTATCTATTTTTGCAAGTTCATGAATGACTTGCTTTCCCTCATCTTTTCCATTATGCTTCCATGGACTATACAACTAGTCCATGCTATCTACTACATCAACTATTTCTCCATGGAAGCTTCACCATTTATCTCCATACCCTAAGACAAGTACTCTTCCAATGCACTCATTTCATTGCTTGCCTCAACAAGGAACACATATAGTTTTTCAAATATTCCCTCAACAATTTCTCCAACAACCTCGGTTGTTGTCTTCACTACATCTTCTTCTATGGAAGTATGGTCTACATATGACCTCGACTGATATATCCACTCCTCAAGGAAACTTATCTCCTTCTCCCAATAACACCAACCTTCTTCTCTACCTCCATTCTCTATTGTAGTTAAAACCACTACAACAGGAGCCACGACATTATGCCATTCTTTCCTTTCAAGACACATGCAATCTATCTCCTCCAATGCAAAATGATTTACTCACATAAATTCCTCAGCAATATTTAATTCTTCAATCTTAAAAATAAATTCAGCTTCACACTCTGAGGTCAATTTACTTACCTTTTTCCTACTAATAGGTTCATGGTTTCTCTCTTCTGCAACAAAATCTTCATCTCTTTCTACAACAATTGTTCCACTAATCTCATCTTCTTCCACTCCTACTGCAACCTCAAGGGATTCACCATCATCTTCCTCCACTAGGATGTTTTGCACAACTTTTTTGATCTAGTTTCTATAGCACCTCTATATAGTGCACATTCGTGACACACCACACATCATCAACAACTTGCTGGATTCTCCAAAGTATAGAAGGCTATACTGTAAGTACTACAACCATAATACACATGTGTCTAACCACTGTGGGATTCAACCTTCCTCATTCTGCACATTCTCTATTTTGTTGATAGAAACATCACAATCCTCACTCTTCTATTCTCTCTCCTTCAATAGAGTCTATAACAACCTCTTTAGGTTCTACAACTTCTACAAGAGATACAACATTCCCTTCTTCTATGAACTTTTTATTTCCTTCTACAACAACATCATCCACTTCCATATACAAACAATGGGATTCACCATCAACATGTGCATGATCTCATTCCCACGCAAGAGCTTCTTCAAAATTATCCATAACATATGCAAGGAGTTCTACCTCTTCAACCTCAACATCCACTGGTGTAATTGTATATTGGGATTAACAACACGATTCACAATTTTCAGCTTATACTACCAACTTTCCCACAGATTCCATTATAGGCTTCTCACTGCCCCTTACACCATACTCCATCTTCAAACTTTCCCACACTTCTCCACTAGTGACGGATTTAGCAATTGCATGAAGCGTATTGTCATCCAAGGATTAATTGATGAAAAATAAAGCTAAGGCATCCATAGAATCATGTCGTGGGTCACAATATCCATTCACACCAAAACTCCACAATCCTTCACAATGAAGGAACACTTCCATCTTTACAAACAAGACTTCAAAATACTATCAATAAAGTGTGGGGGTGATCCAAGATCAATTCTACTCCCATCATATTCATCTTGTCCTTTATCATCTCCATGGTTTAAGGGCTCTTCTTCTATAGGTAGAACCTCCCCATATACTTATGCAAAATACTCTACTTTGGCTCTCCTATTTATTCTCTTGATTTGTTTGAGTCTTCATTGTTGACCCATATCTCCTTTTACAATATTCTACTCAACAACTTACTCCTTAACCATGGAGTTAACAACAACACTTCAACCTCTTTAGGACTGAATCATACAACCCGTATACTAGCTTCATCTTCGACAGTCACAATTGACAAAGAACCTTGAGCTTCTGCTTGACTTCTCAAAACACAACATAGGCTGCGACCTAAACATCAAAGTTTCATTTGTGGCTTTAGCATACATAGACCGGCTCCATTATACTCAGTCATGAGGATTTCTAGAAACAACACACTAGATAACCTCTAGTTGAATAGACTTTCTCTTCCAACGACCAACAAACACACAAACTGCCTCTTACTTAAACATGAGACATACAAAAACAATACCCAAAACAAGATTCACATAAGACTATCAAGACAAAAAAATTCTACTACACCAGGGACTTACTTCCCACAAAGTAACTCACATGCTACTGCTCACAATACTTAACCTTACTTTGTTGGACAACTAGTACCACAAAAAAAAATAACAAACAACTTTCAGACCAAAACATCACTAATACTCATAGATGTACAAATATGCCCTGCTCACAACTAGAGCGAACTCTACACAACCTACATGGGCCTGTTCTAACCTCTTGACATCTATACACACAAGTGGAGGATAAATGAGATCAATAAGATCTAAGAGCACAAATGGCTCAACCGAAAAACCAAGGATTACAAAATAAATTGTGACCTATGACTCAAGACTTCCAATCAAGAAAAAACTTTCCCTTCAACCTAACTAGTTGGATAAAACCAAATTGTATGTGGCGGAACAAAGCTCAATATCAACAACATGGCTCTATATTCATCTCTACTGGTTAGATTAAAAAAAACATATAACCAGCCGAGACTACCTCAATGCCAATAGACCTGCTGTGATACCAGTTGTTAGAAATGACCAAAGCTTGAACCAACTTTGATACCGATTAAAGGATGAGGTAGAGCCAAAACCGCTCTACCACCCAACTAAAACAACACATAGGAGAGCCGTCAAACTCCCTATACACAAAAGATGAAACATAGACACATAACATAGCACACAATGAAAATGCACAATTTTTTTTCTTTTTATTCATCCACACATATTTAAGTAACCACCAAATAAAATTAAAAATCGCATATTTATAGGTGAACAAAATATTTTTGTGTCAACCATAATTTTCATTCAAGACATAAACTATTACAAACACAATGGCATAAGCACCAAAAAAACCATGTTCTGATTGAACCATTGGGCTCCAACATCAATGTTTCAATTTTTGGCCATTCCTTTCAACTACCAATACAAACCTCCACATGATTTCCACATGTAACACTCTGACTGGCTAGCGGGCTATTCCTTTTATCCTTCTACATTGGACCTCCACGCGATAATTTCTTTTTACAACTCTACTACCAAAATACGTAATGTTAACACATGTCCCATTGGGACTCTCTAACATACATACAAACTTGTGCACTAAATTTAAACTTTGCTACACAAACTCCGATATGTCTACATGTGTCCCATGAGACTTCTCAATCAACATTTCTATTATGTCCACAAATTCATAACTCCAATACACTAGTTCTAATATGCTGTCGAACTATACCCATCGGGCCTTCCCTATATCACAACCTTTTGCTCCTCCAATATGGCCACTCTGATAGCCACTTGGTGTTATCGATGTTGTCATGTCCAATTTCTGGTCGGTCCTTATCTCTTGGGGATCCTACTGACAAATCCCTATTTTAACTCCGATATGGGCACTCTGATACCCAATCGGACTACCACATGTCACCTCATCAGGGTTTCCAGTTGGAACTTCCACATGAACACATTGTTTTTAACTCTTATGATATTTGACTTTTGACACCCTCTCTCTGTTCCCACACATCGACTCCCGATTCGCTATCGAAATTATTTTATCAGACCTTTTAGAGCTCCTTGAAACTTAGCTAATTTTTCATTTTTTCTCTACGCTTATGTTGAGCAACTCTAATGTGAATCCATAAAGTGACATTTAATTTGATAGAATACAAAATTAAATATTCATCAAGACTGGAAGTGGTGCCATTATTGCTCACCTACAAACCTTTTCAATCCAATTAAAGACACCCATGCAGTTTGTACTTGACATGATCTAAACCAATCATGATCTCTATTACTACTTCTGTAGAGCACCTTTAATGCAATTATGATCCGCTTTACTGCCTGATCGACTGATCTAATTGATGGCTAAAGTACCATGTTACCTATGTGGCCGAACTTATTTTTGATCTAACTTGGCAGATCTCAAGCCTTGCAATTACATAACCGCGCTAACTGACTTCAATACTTGATACAACGATTGGTGAGATAATTAATCCCAACATTCTTCCCATTAATTATCTCTTCAACAATAAAAAAACATTAGATTTTTCCTAGGCTTCTTCAACAATTTTCTCATTTGCTGCTACTGAGCGATTTCACCTCGACTCTTCTTAGAGATAACAAAATTAACTATAATGATACAAGATAAAAATAAAGTAACACACAATCCTACATGCTTACCAAATACATCATATACTTAACAAAAATTCCCTACTGGTTTCAGTCCCATCTAGGATTATACAATGATTAATAAAATTTTAATTATTCATTTTTTCCCTCTTCGGGATCCATACATGAAACTATGTTATTCTTCTCTTCTTCTTACACTTCTAGGCGTCCTCAAATGCTTCTCATAATTTTCCTAGGTTATCCTCTTCTTTCACTGAGTGACTGTTGCACTTTCTTGGCATTCTTCCATGATGTCATAACCCCCATTTCATTAGATTTAGACTTCCTAGTGAGAATATAGAATTACAACATGTTTTGAAAGTATCATTGTTGGTTTTCCATAGTGTGATTATTGGTTTTCATAAGTTTTATTATTTGTTTCCAGAATTGCAATCATCATTTTCCAAAAGTATGATTAATGGTTTTTTTAAGTGTCATTGTCGACTTCCAATAGTTTGAATACTTGTTTCCAATGTTTTGATTATCGATTTCTAGAAATTTCATTATCATTTAAAAACTTACTCATAATAAGTGTAATTACTCTAACCATTGGATTTCATTAGTTAAACATGCCTTTTTTAATATTCATATAATTAATTACTTTACAATGACGAAGTATCTTGTACAGTGAGAAATGACACATGCTCTTTCTTCACTTCACCAAGGTTCCTATATTTTAATTCCAATCACATGAATTGCTAAATCGTAAGAAAGGGATTATGCTTTTTCTCCTCATCATCCCAATGCCCACACTTTTACATATTGCAAGTTATATGCCTCCTCATATGGGGGTCATCCATTAGGTAATTTATCAGAGTTTGAGGTCGACAATTGGTGGTCGACCGATAGGGAATCTATCAAAGATTGACGTCGATGATCGGTGGTCGACCGTCGGGGAATCTATATGGAAGGTTCTATGAACATGAAATTTGGCGCTATGGAAAAACAACCAAGGGACCGTTGGTGATGATCAAGCCCTTAGGTGTAAAGGAATTGGGCTTGAATGTGCATATAATCCCACAGAAAGAAAAATCAATGGCCAGTAGTAACAATGCGTCAAGAAATAACGCGTAAGGAAGATAAAGTAGAAATGATGAATCATTGTCTCGAAACCGCTAGGTCACATGGAATATTCGAATTGAAAACGATGCCAAAATTAGAGTTTTGAAACCACTTTGTGGCAGAGGTGTTACCTCCCAGCCTGAAGGAATGGAAAATAAGAACTCCCAATATATATGGATGCCTCGCCTTCACTTGGAAAGAATAGCCAACCGAATGGCTTGGGAACAAGCTCAAGTATCTATAGGAATTTATGAGATGGCTCCAAAAAATCAAAATATAGAAGCAAGGATCAAGAGATCAGCTGAAGAGACACAAACATATTTGGAAATTGATGAGCTAGGGATAACGCCCCTATGGAAAAAAGATAGAACACAAGTAGAATCAAGAGGTGATATTTCCATGGCAGAATGCACACATGGTGAGGAATTATCGAGTGAAGTAGAAATAAAATCAGATTTTCCTCAAACTAGCATTAATATGCCTCCTTTCAATATAACTCATTATCCTTCACTACTGTTTGGACCATCTCAGACACCGGGCTTCTTGATCCCTTATCCTATCTAAAGGGTAAGAGTCAAATTCATAGGATGGTATGAAATGGAAATTGAGATATTCCATATGTGTTTATAGAGGCGGTAATTCTCGTTTCTCACTTATATAAAGATGATTAAATAAATTGCATTACCAGAATAGACCAGGTGGTATAAACAACAAATTTTGTTCTTCTACTACACATTCCATACTTATTTTATGTCAATGAAAATTCTCATGATATAATGAAAGTGCCAAGAAGCAAGCTTTACACCATGTTTATAGAACCGGTATACATTTATGGTGGGTATTGAGATTGGAATAGAGATTTCATGTTAATATGACTTCTGTTCCTTCATCTATGTTCATGTATTAATAGTAATTGATGGTTTTTGGAGCTGTTTGATTATATGAATGCATGGGCTGCCATTGTCAAGCATTAACCAAGAATGATTTGCATTTTGTTTAAACTACTCAGTTCACCTTCACATTTCCCTAGCATAGTCCAAATTGAGCCTTAGAGCATCTCATGGGAATTAACAACATCCATAGGGAATTATGATGTAGGAAGACCCATCCTCAAGTTTTACTATGACCAAAATTATACAGATGATGAAATAAAAACCCATATCACATTTTCAATTTATAAATAAAGCATATCACAAACCTGGTATGACAATAGAGTAATTTGGAAAGAAATTACATCTCATATCAAGAGAAATAAGCTTGTTATATTTATTCAAACATAGAAAGAATGCCTCATTTATCATCACATAGATTTGATTCCCACTTGTTGTTGATACATCGTGATCGCCATATGTCCCTTTTCATTTATTTTAGCCTTCTCTTCCATTGTGGAAGATGATCATCCATTACACTCCACATATTCACTTCTACCTCCGGTAAAATTTATTTCAATTTCACATCTAATCAAGCACCACTAACTTGCACCAACTGGTTAATAGGCCACCTTATCAAAGAACCTTCTGATAGAATGAAGTGGTCGTAATTTTGTGTGAAGCTTTTATAGATATGAATACCAGAATGAAGAGGATAATTGTACCACTTCTCCTTCAAGCACATTTGCAATAGTCCCCTCGACAACATACTTCTACTCAGATGAGCATAAATGATTTAGCTTCACTGATATTCCTTTAGACTTCAATTTATGATCTTCAATGTGGGAAGAGAATGATCATTTTGATTGGTGTATGCCTTGAACTTGTAATAAAGATCCATTTTTTGGGTCTAATAGTATATCTATTGGCCAAGATATTATATTCATGGGTTGGACCAAGAGTGAGCAAGTCTTGTTTCAATTACTTGATAGAACTCTTTACACCATTACCCCAAAATTACATACTCCCATCATCTCTCCTTGAATACCCTGGTCCTCGAGCACATTCGAGATAAAATTTAAGGCTATGTGTTCCTCTGTATTTGAACATAAATTCTTAAGTGTGACATGGTGTGCAGGGAATTTGTTCCTTTATTTGGGACCAATATTCACAGAATCATCTTGCTTCCTCACATATTCACACTCTGATGCATAAAATTCCCCTTAATTTGTTTCATCATCGAAAACTCTGTTATGATTTTCATCACTGTCATTTTTAGAATCACTAGCCGTTGAACCACCCATTGAACCCTCATCTGAGGTACCATGCATTCACCATGCTTAAACTATTGCACACTCGGCCAAGAAACAAAGTACATTCCACAACGGGTGTCTTCTAATGTTTTAAGTTCTTCGGTAGGATTGTATAATGAAACCTCTCTATTTAGAACATTTTCAACATTGACGACAAAGCAATCAGATATGATTATGTTACAATGCAACAGCTTCCTACTTCGGTAGAATTTTCCTTCCACAACCTTTGAATTTCTCCAAAATAAGTCTATGTCTTCTCCATCCACAAATGCAGACACCTCATTATTGACAATCTGCAATTCAAGCAATTCATTATTTGAATTATATATTTTACCATTCAATATATATTTAAACCTTACAAATATTTTGTATTAATGCATATTTTTAGTAACAAAATGAACTGATCCAAGGATAAAAAAATTGAAGTCGTCACTGCCGGTCAAGAGTCTTCTAGCTCGTCATAGAAGTCTAATTTTTTTTCCATATGCAAATGAAATGTAAAATAAAAAAATAAAGTTTTGGAGGTTAATCAATTGAACATTTGAAACCATTTATGTATCAGGAACTAGGTATTACGAAGTAGTAATAACACTTTAAACTTTACATAACCTTGAAACAAATCTCATCTACTCATAAGCATGGATTCTAAATTTCAAAGTGGAAAAAAATAAGGCACAAGCCTACCATTGCATAATTGTAAGTTATCATGTGATATGAGTTTACGTAGCCACTCAACAGTGAACTCATAAACAAAGTCCATGTTGATCCAAGAGTTGGTGTGCTATATTAACTTATGTCTTTATCTGTCATGGATAGTGTTATACTATATATATTGATATAGAAATATTTCTAATCCTTCAAATAATACTATATTAATAAGATTATATATATATATATAATCCTTTAATAACACACTATATATAATATGCTTCCATGCATTGTCATGTAAGGAGAAAAAGTATATATAGAGACCATGCGATAAGTATCGAATGAAGGGTGAAACACACACACACACACACATATATATGCAATGAAAAGTATTTTAATTGCATTAAACCAATGATAGGGTTTCATTAAAATGTTTACAAATTACCTCAGCTAGAATTAGAATTAATTATAATCCTATAGGGGACATACCACTCATTGAACACATGGTTCTCAGTTGGTTAATGAACACCCATAGACTTGGGAATAATCTTTGAATATCATAACTGTTCTAACGATAAAGCAATAAACCTTAAGGATTATTGATCATGATATAGAGTAGAGATTATGAATCCATAATCTGTGTAATATTGCAGAATACCATTTCAAATTCTAAAACTATATGGCGCTGAAGCTTGTGCGCATCGCATCTTTTGCGACAACCTCTTCAAACAAAGTAGCCAAGTATGGCACTCAATAGCATCGGAATACCGCAATTTGTACTGAAAAATTTAGTGTTTCGTCTTTGTAAAAACATCGGTATTTAGTCTCTGTGTTTAGTTGCCGATGACCACTATGGAAGTGTGAGGAATGGCCAGCCTAAATAGAGTAGGGAGAGAGACTGCCAATATTTACACTCCCCCTTCCAACATGGTACTCATTCTAACATAAGATGTATTGGAAAGGGCTAGTGCAGTCTAGGGACCATGCTCATGCTCCACCTCTTCACTCCTCATCACTCTAACGATTGAAGGGTGAGAAAGGGCCAGTGCTTCTTCTACTCCTTACTTAGATTTTATAAGAGGGAGAGAGGCCCAGTGTAAATAGAATAGGGTGAGAAAGGGACAATGTTTCCACTCCCTTTTCCAATAGTCTAAGGGAGTGCCCATATTATCATTCGAATGAAACAAGTGTAAGGAAAGGGCTAGTTCTCCTCGACCCTTTGTCCCGTAAAATACTAGACCAAGAGAAAGGGCTAGTTGCTCAATCAAAGACCAAGTCTAGAGTTAGAGAAAGTGAATATGCTTCGTATCCACGTCCTCGCTCCTCATCACTCTAACCATAGAAGGGTGAGAAAGGGATAGTGCTCCTTCTACTCCTTAAAATTTAGAAGTGTGAGGAAGGGATATAACAATTTAGAATAGGGTGATAAAGGGCCAAAGTTTCCACTCTTCCTCCCAACAATCTAAGGGAGTTGCTCACTCAAATTACAAGAGTTTGAGATAGGGCTCATTTCCTTTTTCTTGCTATGTCCTAAAATTCCTCGCTTGTTGGAAAGTGAGGCCACCTCACATCCTCCTATAAAAGGGTGAGAAAGGGCTAGTGCTCCTTCTCCTCCTTACTCAAACTACAAGAATTTGAGAAAGGGCACATGCTCATTCTCCTGGAAACAGTCTAAGTGAGTGCCCATGCTACTCGTTAGAATGTGGTGTTGTGCCTACAAAGTGCACTTTTTGATTCCAACAGTGTAATTTTGTATTCAAAGGTTTTTGGACTTTAGAAAACCTAATTTTGGGATTTAGAAAACCTGTTTTTGTTTTTTTGAAAATGAATGTAGTCTTGAAGTAGACTATATTTAATGAATCATTTTGGGACACGTGGTCATGAATGGAAAATCATTTTGGCCGCAGAGTTACGAATAATTTTCGGACATGTGGTCACGAAGGGAGAACCATTTTGGCCGCAGAGTTACGATAATCACTTTCATTTATATCGCTCCATTATAACTGTGACGCTGCACCGAAGATCTATTACGTAACGCTTCCCAGCCTCTTTAGTGCTTACCTCGTCCGTTATATGAGCCGTGGTTTTTGCGCCTGCGTAGGAAAATCCATAGAAAATGCTGTCATCCATTAGGCACTATACCTTCATTGCATTTAATGTCCTTTAACCATCTCGTGTGTGGTAACGAATGATCCCAAATATTATGCATGATCACACATTTAATATCCTTTCACCATGTCACGCGTGGTAACGAATCCAATAAAAAAATCCCAGTGTTATGGAAACGAGAATCATCATGAATAATTAGTGTTCATTTACTTAATTATACGATGAATAATTAGTGCACATTTACTTAATTATACAGTGAAAATTATTCATCCTGCTGCATGTCAGTTAATGCTGCGAAGGTAGCACTACTAGCTGTTGGATATCAAGTAATACTTTCACCCTGTAGGGAAACATTTAATGTGCCAATGGGGTGCATATACACCATTCCATTGGATGTGATGCATGCACCCCACTGGAAATTTAAATACAACCATACAGGGTGCATATTAATCACCTTGGTTGAATCTAGATTTCTGCTCACTATCGATAGCTCGGTGTCTGAAGCACCTCATACATTTCTGTGTTTTTACTAGATGTCAAAGGAAGCTTCACATAGAGCTCCTCCTTATAGGGATGTAGAGGAAATCCCTCCGCCAACCTCAGAAAAAGGATTGATATTATCAGACATTAGTGCAATGAGGGGGTTTGAAGCTGATCCCAACTGGGAAGAAATCTATCAGATATTCTCCATGGGGGATTTTCCCCTAGATGATGATGATTTGGACGCGTATCAAAACATTCAAAAGAGCTGTGTGCATTCCATTGCAGCTAGGACGACCTTGATTCCATACAAATTGAATTATTCAACCAAGTGGTTATTTGACCACGTTGATCCACAAAATGGGGTGATTATGGATGTAGAAGGAGAGGTAATTGCATCGCTCAGTCATGACTCATTCTGGTGGATGTATAATATAAATGAGTCTGAGGTATTCATGCACCACATCTTCATCTGAAAGTTTTCCAGTGAACACCCAAATCTTGTGGAGCTCATCAAGGAGCGGTGGGTTAAGGGCCATCCCTTCACAGAGAAGTCCAGTAAGAAGTATACCTTATAGTATTTATGGAGGACATATAGGCTACTCATGGAAATGTTATGCTGGTTGTATGGCCTTGAACATTATACACACTTCCATTTGGTTTGGGCACACCTGGCGCACCATGTTACATAAACCCGAGAATTTTTCAACTAGGGGAACATCCAGTCCAACAACCTCTTTGCATCCCTTAAATATGCAAAACAGGTACCTAGCGGTTGAAAGTTTTATATGATTTCTTTTCTATTTGATGCTATTTGTTATAGAAATGCATTTCCATCAATGAACTGGAACTAGAAGGAAGATTACTTTCCCATTCATGTTTACTGTAAAGAGTTGTGGCTGTCCTATTATAAACCCCATTTGTACGATATTTGCACCTATTGTTTCACACCGTTGTATTTATTGATTTTTAGAAAACCCATACCAAGGATAACTAACCAAGCCATGGAATCCCTATCACAAATTGGTGACTAGTATTTCCTGGGGTTCTTTACCTACATTTGATTCTTCAATGTGAATGCAACCCCCCATTTGTTACCACTGTATGTTCCTGACCAATTGATCGCCTGTGAAATTGCTTACCAAACTGTTGTAAATAGCGTCGTAGCCCATTTGTCCTACATGAGTGAGAAAGCTTGGCCTAATTTCCCCATTTACGTCGGCTCCTTCACCTTAGCTAATTCTCAGCATGCCCCTAAGGAAGCGACTCTATTGGAAAAGATGAAACTTGGATTTGTGAATACGAAAAGGAATGACCCTAGGAGGATGATTGAAGGAAATTTCAGGGCATTATCATTACATAATACATACATACATGAGGAAGAACCTGAAGAAACTCTGTTTCAAGAGGCTACTTCCTTTGATGAAGTTTTTGAGAAATTATCAAAATGGGAGCAGAGGACACTACATGACCGCAATTATCGCTTCAAGATACTGTTAGAATTGAGAAAAGAGTTTCCTTTGCAGCTAAGGTGGAAAAATAAATGACGAATATAAAGAACCAAGCTAGAAGAAAGAGAGGGGAAAGGGTAAACAATGTTTTTGATGAACACGCGAAGCTGTGGTGACTTCAAACACAAATTTTGGCGTATTGGTTAGAGCGTTGGAAATGAGGGAAGGAGGTCGCGGGTTCAAACCCGCGGACCTCTCCCCATAACATGTTTTTGTTGGCATGTGTATTGGCATATGGAGAAGGCTTTGGACTATGGTTTGTGGTGGTAAATATTATATGTTGTGGAAAGCTCTTGGCCCGTGGTTTTGTGGTCTACCGGTGGTATAGTTTGAATACAATATAATATATATGGGGGCAACTTGGTGTTGGCCATGGGGTCTAGGGATTAGCCCTCGACCTACAGTTTGTCCGATTGCTCGCACAACTCCTCTACAGGTTTTTCTCTCCTCTGGCACATCAGGCCCATCCAATTCTGCACAGTGGTGTAAATCATCTTTCTTTGGTCCACTGACTAGCGCAACTATTGTCTGGTGGCCTGAACAAGGTAAGGGCGGGCTTATCCTGTCCTGCTAATACTGTTCCTCTCCAAAATAGATTCCTGGTCTCTCTCATTCGTTGGTAAGTTCCTCCATGCCATGAACCCGGGGGACTTAAAAGGTATTATCATGAAGCGATTCAAATTCCCATGTGGATTCCCATCAAACTTAAATATAATGTTCCAACCATACATAACAAGGAACACTTGTGGGGTAGATGGTTAGGCGTACTTGTGAAGGCTTTGGGCAGACCATGGAGGTCTTGGGTTCGATCCCCATAGAATCCACTAAATGTTTTATAAACCATACATTATACATTTGTTTTTGCCAATTTAACCATTTTTTACCAATTTTGAACATTTTTGCCGAAACTTCAACCTTTAATAACTTCTGCATACAGATACTGTTTCGCAGAAAACAAGTGTTGACGGAAAGCTATTGACGAGCTCTTTACCCTTGTAAGTTTTTTTTTTTTGAAGACTTCTGCTTTGATCGACCATTGAAGATACTCCTGGATCAAACCTTCCCACTAAGAATCTTTTGGACCACCAAAAGCCTGAATCATTCAGAACTCAAGTGATGACATGTTCGTCTCACTTGTCCTGTATCACTTGTCCATTCTTCTTGGAACCTGTACATTTGACTCATAATAACAACAATCAACATTGCACTGACATTGTTAAGTACATTAATCCCTTTTTCAACAAAATCTTCATTCAATATTGTTGGAACAAACCATATACTGTTGATTAATAGTAAGCTGAATATTAAAACTGAACATGTGAAAGAGATTGTACTCATATCATGCTTATGTTTTATCATAGGAACACTATTGATCATAGTAGGTGAATTGTGATGCAACAAAACTTTCTCTTCATTCTTAGGATTCTTTCCTTCCTTAAATTGCATAGACATAAGTGCCAAATTCTGACTTGCATTAACAACCCTTTTCAATTGTTGTGTAGTTCCCATTGATTTGTCATTTTTAAATGAATGTGAATGTACTATGTACTCAATTCCTTCCTTAAAAAAATGATACTGATCATGTTCTCTATAGAATATTGGCTTTCAATCATATAAATATGGGATTCCCAACACAATTCCACAGATATATAATGGAGCCACATCAAATTCAACTTCATCTACAAACTTCAATGTAATTGCAAACTTTAGATCACATTGCTTTGTTACTTGTAATATTTTATCTTTGCATACCCAACCTAATGGATAAGGTTTCCTGTGTGTTTTTGTTGATAATCCCAACTGCTTAACTACTTCTTCTGAAATAAGATTAGCTTGAGATCCACTATATATGAGTGTGTCGATCTTATTTTGTTTTGTAATTACCCTTATATGAAACAATGCATTCATTTTTCTATCCTTAGAACTATCATGATATTTAGAAGTAGAAGCACATGAAGAGCCAATGTTAGAATCATTACCAACAATAGCTTTACCTTTCACACCTATGATTGATATCTTTGTTTCGTCATCAGAATCTGATCCAAGGTCCTCAACGATAACCATGGATTTTTGCTTCCCTTTCCGATCCTTAAACCACTTCGGTTTCAATTCTGGATGTAGATTCCAACAGTGTTCTGCATCATGTCCATCTCTTTGACAATGAGAACATGAAAATTTTGTATCCCCTTTCTTCATGGTAGTTGTATGTTTGATTTTCCCTTTGTCCTTACCTTTTCTCAAATGACTGGATTCAACCGATGAAAAACTATCATGAACATTCTTCCCTTTAGATTCAATATGTGTGGCTTGAACACACACTTCATCTAGGTTAGTAGGATTAAGCATAACTATTGTATGACGCAAATAACTATGTAATCCTCCAATAAATTTGAGAAGAGTTTCTTGAGTGTAGAGAGGTATACCAAAAACCAAAGCTCTGTTTCTGAATTCCTGAGTGTATTCTTGTACATTCTGACCTTTACATTGCCTTAAGTTTTTCCAATCTGTCATGGCTTGTTGTATATAGCCTAATTGATAAAATTGCTTCTTTAACGCAACAGTAAATTCATACCAGGAAGAAATAATTTTACCTTTGTTAAGGATGCCTTCCCGTGTCTTACTCTCCCACCAGATGAGTGCAGTGCCTCTAAGACGGAAAGTAGCCAATTCGATCTTTGTACTATCATCTGAAATATTTTGGATCTTGTAATACATCTCAATCTATCTGATCCAATCATCTAACTTTTATACGTTAATTTCACCATTATATGTAGGCAAATCAAACTTAATATCAAGTTTCAAATAAGGTAATTCAGACTTAGTCTTCTCAGGTTGTTTCTTTGAAATTGAAGAAGCAATACTGGAACTTTCATAAGAGGAAGAATATGGAGAAGAAGGTTCAGAAGGGTTTCCTCCTTTTCCTGAATCATTATCCTCTGCTTTCTCCTTCTTTATTTTCTTCTTTTCCAACCTCTCTTGATAATCTGCAAACAACTTTTCAACTCTATCTGCCATCTGATAGAAAGCTTTGCGAAAATCCTTTTCATCTTCTTCTCGGTAGTCTTCATTTTACATTTTCTTTCTTATTTTTGAACCATTTTCTGGATCAAATTCTTCAAGCTCTCCTTCACCACGTTGAAGCCTAGATCTTGTTAACATTCACAAACTCACAATGCAATGGTTAAGCCGCTCTAATACCAAACTTGATCCGAAAATGACAGGATCTTTATAACCATTATTTGCATGTGAAAGTTTAAATGATTAAATCCATTAAAGAGGCTTTAAATGAAAAAATTAAAGAGCATAATTGAAGCACATAAAATGCATAAAAGAGATGCAAACCATGAAATTTGTAGGCAATAATTGATAACATAGTTCACCCTCCTTGGGATATGTCTCTGGGCCACTTCTAATGAGAAGGTCGATCTTGTTTAGTCTTTAAAGGTTACGAATATGAGTTTGTAGAAACACTTCTATTTTCTATCAGTTATCATAAAAAAAAACAACACCACTGCGATCCTTTCGAAATTTCGAGAAAAATGAGTATAAACTCGACTATGTTTGCATGAGGCCTCCTCTGGAACACAAATCGAGAAACTTTGCTTGTATAAAAGACAAAAAATTACAGACTGTCTGGATTCTCACCTCGAGAACCATGCCCATTAATGGATGTATGGACCTCAGGAGCTGTGCCAAATATAACTTGAGAACTATTCCAAAATGTTAGGAACCCGTGTCAACCCTCCTCTTTACTTTGTTAGTATATTGTTGTTGGATGCATATGCTTTGTAAGTCGTCTCGTAGTATTATATGTTCCATGGTATTGATCCATAGTTTGTATTATCCCATAGTATTATATTTTCCATGGTATTGATCCATAGTATTGGACGCATATGCTTTTTAAGTTGTACCGTAGTATTATATGTTCCATGGTATTGATCCATAGTATTGGACGCATAGACTTAGTATATAAGTACGTGTTGAGGCCAATGAAGGCATCCACGAGTTATTTGTATTGAGCTTGCTCAAAGGAGGTTTCCCCCTCGAAGTGGCCCGAGATCAATAAATATCTTCCATGTTCTGTTATTTCTGATACATCGTGCATTTTCATTAATTAATTTATGGAGGTTCCTCACATCTGGTATTATAGCACTTTCGTGGGCTCGTTGGGTGAAATTTCTACTAATTTTTTTTTTCTTCACATCTGTATTGTTCCTTCAATTGTAGGTTCGTATCTGAGAATAATCCCTATCCTCTTAACTGTGGGAAGTACTTGTGCATAGCCCTAAAACTCATTGTGATGAATACCACAAGAGCCCCGAAGTAGCTGGCCCTTTGAGAGTGTTATCACTAGAGTTGGACCTAGACTACTAAGGTTCAATCCTAGAGAAATATTAATCAGTAAGTAAAGGATATTTAGGAATTTTATTTTACAATAATGATGGATGATGGTAGGTAAGCAATCATTACAAAAGTCAAGCTAGGGTAGAAGACAAAACTACAGGAAGTATATCGCTGTAAAGGGCAATAACAGAAAAGGCCACGAGCACAAATTTACAAAAGAAATGAGTCAAGTTCTGCATCAAGTATTTTAAAGATAATATCATGTGAATCATAAGAATTATGACATAGATAAGTAGGACTATAGAAAGAACAAAATCATGAATAGCATGCTATTCAGTTATTAAAGCAAAACATGGCTTGTTTGATCATAATCATTTCAAAGCAGTCATTTCATATTAAAAGAAACACAATGTATACATGCCTGCAGTTGCAATTCATAATACGAGTATGATCTCCATAAGTTGTTCCAACCTCCTTCATGTTTCCTTATAGTCTTCCTATATACAAAAGATGTAATACTAAGAACAGTTTGGTGATCCATTTTTTAAGGATCCGAATATTCAAAAATAGATAATTCAATTACAAAAAACAAACTTGGATATTCTTCAATAACTAATTCATTAAAAAGATGACAGCTGTATAATTCAACTATTCTATTCTAAGTAACAGTTGCGTGTCTAGAAGACATTCTATTCATTTAAACTTATCTAAATATGACCTGGCTCCATCAAAAGAGAGTAGTATCTTTTCCATCAGCTAAAGATATTTCTGCTTCCAAAATCTGAAGTCGAGCTTGCATTTCTTCATTTCACTGCTGCACTGCCCTTTTCTTTGTCAGGATCTGTTGGGACATTATGAGAATTTCTTGATATTTTACATCTCTCTCTTGTAGATCTTAGCGAAGTATTCTATTTGCAATCATCAAGTCTTCATTATATTTTTGGAGACGTAAATTATGTTCTTTAAGAAATTGTAAAGACCTTTTATCTTCATCTAACTCCATAATCGATTTTATTTTTTCCATTTGCACAGGGGTTTCATAAGCCTCTGAGATTTTTGAACTTTCACTAATTTCATATTCAGTGACTTTCTGTTTGTCCCAACAAAATTATTCTGGTATCTGCCCAGCATTATTTTTTTGGATTTCCATCATAATCTGCTCTGTTATGAGATAATACTGATCTAAAAGACACGCATTTTCGTCCCCAGAAGAATCTTTTGTGATCATAATCTTGCTCTTCTTCAGTTTCATTTCCATTTCCAATTTGCTTCTAGATCTGGTTCTTGGCTTTAAAATTATTTCCACATCTTTCACCTTTAGGGTTTCACCATGTTCCTCATCTTTCGAACTTGTATTTTTTATAGCATTGCTGGGCACATCAGGGTTTTTCAAACTTTCTTTTACACATTCATCAGTAACTGATAATTCTGAAAACGCATCGTTCACAACAGAAAACTCTTCTGCAAGATCCTTACCTTGTATATTTGTTGGTTCTGTTGCTCCTTTCATTTGCTTAACTGAACTTTTGGATTCATTTCCTTTTTCCTTATCTTTACAGGGCTTGCGTTTTTCTGCTTCAAACCCTAACCCAATGAGGAAATGGTTCCAAATTTCACCATTCTTATTCAACTGAAAAACTGATAACAATTTAATCAATCCTTGATGGAAAAGAGAACGGGAAGTATGTTCTTGGTGACCTTGAACCCAGGCCACTATCTTTTGCAAACTTTTAAATAAATAAAATGTTAAATTAAGCTTTAAATCTCCATTAAGATGCATTAGAAATCGTAAATGACACTTGAGCACTCTGTCATAACGACCCTCACAGGTCATGTAGTTTTGAATCATCTCTAATGGATTCCTCCAAACCGGCTTAAGCTTGCTGACATGTATACCATTCTTCTAGCTTAATTGTTCAAACCCAGGTAACAAGAACTTGCTATAATCAACCTCAAAAGATTGCTGTTTGAACCATCTTTCACCCAATGATGGCACTCCAATAGCTTCTGCAATAAAATCTTCATCAACCCTAACCTGTAAATCTTGAAAACGCACAACTGCATCTTTGTAATTTTTAATAAAATATGTGGTCACTTGTAGATTATGGCCCTGCAATCTCTCACAGAAAGGGAACCAACCCGCCTCTCTCATCATTCTCACAGATCTTGGAAACTGATGAACCCAATGCAAATTATCCGGTTCAAGTCTGCATAATAATCCACCAGGTCTCTTGGTCTTCATCATGGTGCATCTTTGTTACCCTGGATACCTGTCAATTTCATAAAACATATGCCCAAAGAAAGGAACATGCTACAGGGTTAGTATGAAAACTAATACTTCAGGTTCATGCCTTATGATGATGTCGATCACCTTAGGACGTACACCATTGGGATGAGTAATTCATACTCATAAGATGACATGATTTCACAATTGTTGTAGTATCAATGAAAGTCATTAGTAGCATAACCCTGCCACTTGTCCTTATTGCCAAAATCAGTACTAGCGGCATCATTCCTTTTGATATTTTTTATATATGCTGCCAGTATATAATTATAACTCATATATGAAATAAACATTGCTAATGTTTCAAGCATAGCAACATAAGTCATGGTAACATTTGTATCATTTTAATTAAGAAATAATTCATTTCAAAAATCAAATGACAAATGAGCCTTATTTTGGTTTAAATAAATGAAAAACTTGATAAAAACCAACTAGGGTAAAATTTGGGACAAATAAAAATGAAAAGTTTAAAATGAAGCTAGGGTAAAAATAGGAATGGTAACTAGGTAAAGTAAAAAAATCTAGAATACAACCCTAGAGATAACATCTGGCTCCGATTGGGGATAAAGCTCTCCTTGTGAGGATTTAAGAACATCTTGACCTGTGCCTTCTGAAACCTGCTAGAATCATTTTTTTTGTCTTATTGGGTTGGAGTCTTATTTGAAAAACTGTAATGATATATACAATGAGTATGCATACTGATCTTCTGCAACTCAATATGTGTGAAAATATTTTAAAACTCGTCCATTCACTGGACCTGCAACCTCCCCACCATTCAAATTCTGTAGGACAAAGGTATTGTTTCCCAAGATCTTAACCACTGTAAAAGTTCCTAGCCATAAATTATCGAACTTTCCATGCTTACCTTTGTCTTCATTCCTTGCATCCCACCTGAGAACCAAGTCACTAACTGCAAAGATATCCTTCTTAATCTTTTTATCAAAACTTTTTTTTACCTCTTTTCTGTGCATTTCATCTTTTTCCAGAATGGATTCTCTTTCCTGCTGCAATTGGATTATTTGAAACTCTCTTCTTCTTATTTCATCAGGTTCTTCTTCAGTTTCCTGCAAAAATTTAATTACTGGGGAAACTAATTGGACAGGAAACAATGCATAAACTCCATATACCAACTGAAAAGGGGATGTCCCAATATATTTTTTTATGGTTACCCTATCATCCCAAAGAGCAAATTTTAATTTGGTATCCCAATTCTTTTTACTTTCCAATAACATTTTCTTAATACTGTTCACAATACTTTTATTATTGGATTCTGCTAATCCATTACGTTATGGGTAATAAGGTGTGGACTCTTTTAGGCTAATGTTATTTTCTTCACAAAATTTCACCATCGTTTTGGATTTAAAAGCCGGGGCGTTGTCAGTGATTAGCTTCCTAGGACATCCAAATCTACTAAGAATATTATCCTGAAGGAAACTCATAATAACTTGATCTATTGCTCTTCTTGTAGGGATTGCCTCCACCCACTTAGTAAAGAAGTTAGTCGCGGTTAAAATCCATTTATGTTGACCACTAGAAGCAGGATGAATCTCTCCTATGAAGTCTAAAACCCACTGTTGAAATGAAACATTTACTGCTATGGGTTTTAAAGGTAAAGACTGTAGGTCGTGTTTACATGCAAACTTTTGGCACTTCATACAGGCTCTGACCCGATGATACACATATGTAAAAAGGGAAGGCCAATACTACCGTGCTCTCAAGATTTTAAACACAATGGATTTCCAGTATTTGTGTCCCCCACAAACACCACCATGTAACTCTGCAATGACAGCATCAACTTCTGATCTATTCAAACACTTCAGCAATATACCTCCAGGATCTTTCCAGTATAAAACTTGATCCATTAAAACATATTTGAGAGCTTTCAGTTTTAAAGATCTACACTCATTTTTATTCAAATCTGGAGGACATTGTATATGTAACAATAAATATACAATTTTTTCATACCATGGAGAATCATAATACCTACTGTAAATATTCTCCTTATTCTGTTCTTCTGACACATCTTGCTCTCAATTTTCAACCATCAAATGAAGATCTAATACCTGACAGTTTGATTCTGCTAGCAGCTTGGATAAAACCTGCCCTTTCACCAGCTTGGTAGGTTTAATGTCAACATCATACTCCATAACTTTGGCTATCCATCTACCTCTTTTTCCTTCACTATCGAGATGTACCAAGATTTCCCTGACTGCTGAAATTGGAACATAGGCTAGAAGTTTTGAATGCAAAACATAAGTTCTGAAAAACTTGAGAGATTTCTCTAGTGCATATGCTTGCTTTTCCATTGTACTATATTTAAGCTATGAGTCTCTTAATGTTTTATTGAAGAAAGATATTGGTTGTTCTAAGCCATCTAAATTCTTTTGGAGTAAAACAACAGCTATTGTATCTTTAGATGCTAATGAGAAAATTGCAAAATCTTTGGTGTAATCAGGGGTAGCTAAAACTGGTGCTTCTACAAGTGCCTGCTTTATCCTTTCAAATGACTGTCTAGCATGATCTGACCATTTAAATTCCCTTTCCTTTTTAAGCATCTCAGTGATATGTTTAATAATCTCTGCAAAGTTAGGAATAAACCATCTTAAAAATTTGATTTTCCCAATAAAATATTGAATTTCCTTTTTATTTATGGGGATGAAGATTTTCAAGATAGCCTTTACTCTTTCTGGATATATTTTTATTCCTTCAGCAGAAACTATATGGCCCAATAGTTTTCCCTCTGTCATGGCAAAATGAGAATTTTTTGGGTTTAGTGATAAACCAAATTTTCTGCTCTTAATGAAAGTTTGTTTTAAATGCTTCAAATGTTCATCAGCAAAATTAGAAAAAATTGTAATATCATCTTGATATATCACTACAAACTTTTCATTTTCCCCCACAAAGGCCATGTCCATAGCCCTTTGAAATGTGGCACCTGCGTTCATGAGCCCAAAAGGCATCTTATCATAGATAAATGTACCCCATGGGGTTGTGAATGCTGTCTTCTCTCTGTCCTCTGGCTGTACTACAATCTGGTTATAACCAGAAAACCCATCAATCATTGAAATCCTCTGGGAACCTACCACTCTTTGTAGGATCTGATCAATTTTAGGCAATGAATAATTATCTTTTAGGCAGCATCTATTCAGGTTATGAATATCCACACATAGTCTTATTTATCCATTTTTCTTGCATAGTGGCACATGATTTGCTACCCAAGATGAATATCTGAGGGGTTCAATAATTTTTGCATCCAACAATTTTTTCATTTCCTTTTTAATAACTGGTAGTAATGCTGGATTAAGCCTTCTAAGTTTCTATTTGAAAGGCTTAGTGTTTGGTTTCAATGGAATCTTATGTTGGATAATGATGGTATCATAAGTTCTAAGATCCCCATATGACCAAGCACAAATGTCAACAAATTCCTTCAACAAACTGATATATTTTTTCTTTTCCCCTTCTGAAAGTGTCTTAGATATTCTAATAATTTTGGGTTCAGCCTCAGAACCAATATTGCAACTTAAAACATCTTCTTCAGTGGTTTGCAATGTAGGTTTCAACAATGTGTCATCCTTTGAGAACAACCTTTCCAGTGGGACAAGTCCCTTAGGAATGAAGTTTCCTTTTAACTCAACAATTTTATGCTCTGCAATTGAATCTTTTGCATAGGAAATTTCATCAGCCAAGTCAACATCTTCATCCTGGTAAATTAAATCATCTACAAATTCAGTTGTTAATTCCAAAGACTCCTTTATCTCCTGATCATCATGAAAGACTTTCCAGTGTTTGATGTCGTCTGGAACAGATGGCATGTATCTTACATCAATTGGATACCTCAAATGTGTTAATTTCAGAATTTTGAAGTAAGCTGTTGCCAAGGCTAGTGATTCTGTTGTCTGAATATAATCTCTTGGGATATATGTTATATTGAAAGCTAAGAAGAAATTGTCTATCAAATCCCAAATTTCATTTCTATAGACTTTCAACAATTGTTGTTTTACCTGATAAACATTCTTGACCTGCTGAACAATCAATTCAGAGTCGCCAAATACAGCAAGATTTTGAATATTTAAATGTTTTGCAGCTCTCAATCCCATAACTAATGCCTCATACTCAGCAATATTATTAGTTGTTTGAAATTCCAGCTTATACATAAGAGAAATAATCTCACCTCCAACAAACATGAGTACAACACCTGCTCCCGCTCCTTCCTTACTTGATGCTCCATCAAAATACATTTTCCATATACCTTCTTGCTCTTCCTTCTTTTGGTGAACAGGATTATCTTTCTACACTTGAAAGACCTCTGTAGAATCATCATTCTGAACTTGCAACACACCTGTAAAATCATCATTCAAATGTAACATGCAAGAGCCCATATCTTCCTGTACTGAGTAAATAGGATGGTTTGTAGGGTTTTTATAATCACTTACCAAGAATGCCAGTTGCACTTCTCTATAAATCCTTCTATACTCTCCTCCATATATAGGTACTGAAGCATAAGACAAATCCATCTGAAGGGTTCCTCCTACCCTCTTTGCCCATGACCGTGATAATAGCATACCAAATTTAGGGGATACATCAGCTACAACAACATCCATAAGTATACTTTTCATAGGAAGATGTGCAAGACTAACCACCGGATCTTTGATGACCCCTAAGCATTTCACTGCTCTAGAATCAAAGGCATATAAATCATGATAAGGTTTAGTAACAAAAAGCCCTAAATATTCCATGACTGCCTTAGGCATAATATTATGTGAAGCACTTGAGTCTAGGAGACAGTTATGTAACATCTGATCATGAATAGTAAGTGTGATATAAAATGGAGGAGGATAAATAGATTTAGCATCTGGTTGATCAGCTGTTTTTGAGCCAGTACTAATGTAAAACATAGACATAAGACTTCGAGAAATTATGCATACCCCAACAACCCCATTTGGAAATTTGGATATCATATTTTGTAGTGATTTATGCCAAGCACCATGATTTTTGGATTCTTGAATAACCAAAATTCCAACTACAGAAAATCTCGTACAACTTTTGTTCATAAAACATTAAGTTCTTCAAGCTAAAAAAAGTCAGGAGACAACAATAAAAAATGTTTGTGCCTATTTGAAATAGAGTTAGAACATGTTCACAGACACATGACCTACTTGAAACCCTTTTTGGATTTTTGAGTTCAATCTTAGTCCACACGCAACATAAATAATAGATTATTATTGCTGGAGATTTCAACATCAATATGTTGCAAAACGACACATCTACACAAAAACTAGAATTGTTCATGAAAGCCAATGGGTTCAATGATCAACCCAACAGTTGGCATTATTTTCGAATGCCAACATCGAATTCGACAAGTTCAACAACTTCAAATTTGACAAGTTCAACAACTTAGACTTCGACAAGTTCAACAACTTCGACTTCGACCAGTTCAACAACTCGACTTCGACTAGTTCAACAACTTTGACAAGCACCGACGTCGACATGCATCATTGACATTGGCGACTGACGAACTACGATTGATTGTCTCTTTGTCTTCCAGTCGACCGTAACGGTTGAATTTTTGAAACCGTTCTAACTTCTCTTGTAACTAGACGTAAAGGGCAGACACCCAAGCGTTCTCAGCACTCTATATAAGCATGAAATTATTGTAATATACAGAGAACAAGTAATAGAGAAGAATCAAGATCAGTTTGCATTCCTGCATATTATCTGTGTGTGTATGTTTATGTGCGTAGTGTATTCCTGCTTTGCTTATTCTTATGCTTCCTCCATAACAATACGGACTGATTCAGTCGAATTGTTGTCCCCGTCTTGCACCTTGTCACGTACAAATCATTAGTATCAGAGCTTTTAGAGTTTGAATTATTCAGAGCTTAGCTTTGTTCGTGCTTAAATTGTGCGTAGACACTTCCATCAAAGTTACTTGACTTATGCCTATTCAAACATGCTCACAAACTCAACAATCCAAACAGACACTACCTTCAAAGATGGCAGAAGAAACATACAATAGACATGCAATTAATGAGACATAGCAACTCATAGAGCAAGCCCTGGCTTGATAACAAACTGAAATGTTCACCCAATTCAATGAGATTCTCATGCGATTTGTTTCGACATCAAGAGGATTTGCTTCGACAAGATATAACTCCGACAAAATCAGTCCATTCAAGGTCTAAATGAATTTGGACATACCGAATCTAGAAGGCAAGATTGACGCGGAATCCGTTGACAATTGGGTATAACAATCGAAATCCTATTACTCTGTGATTCAACTCTCAGAAGCTGAAAAGTCACCATTGCATCCTTAAATATGTCAACATCTGTGCACTGCTGGTGGGAGAACCTATCGACAAAGATGGAGAAAAGTGGAGACCCCATAGAGACATGGAAGAAATTTATCGAATATGTCCGAAAGGAGTTTCACCCGCCCAAGTACGTTGAATAGTAGTATAAGAGGTGGCAGCAGCTAAGGAAATGGAAAGACCAGTTCGTACAGAATTACACCGATGAGTTCTATCGAATAATGTCTAGACTTGGCGTTCAAGAAGAAGAGAAATTGCTTGTTCTGAAGTACGTCAGCGGATTATCCACATATATTTAGCAAGAGATGGAGTTTTTGACTGTCGATACGCTTGCAGATGCATTCGACTATGCTATTAAGCTTGAATCCAAACAGAAAGGAAAATCACACTTCACAACTAAAACAACAGGACGACCACTAGACAAGAAGGCACCAGCCGACTTCGACAAGTCAAGACCTTCTCAGTCCACTCCGACAAAACAAGATCATGGAAAAAAACATTTTTCAGAAAGACAAAAGGGAACGTAGTAAGAAACCTACCGGGAAATGGTGTGATTACCACAATTCATCATGACATGATACATCTGAATGCAAAGCTCATAAGACATTTTTGGCAAAAGTTTCAACATCCGACTCATTCGAAAAAAATCTAGTAGAAACTAACCCAAAAGCAACGACCCTTTTGACATCGACATCAACCACTCCAGCAGCCTCGACTATCGTCGACGAGGAGGAACGAGAGCACCTATTCCATACATAGATATGGGTTCAAAAAAATCCATTGCATCCGATTGTGGATAATGGTAGCCAAAAGAACTTTGTTTCTGAAGATCTCGTGAAGAAACTAGGTCTTGTTACCACTCCACATCCTCAACCTTATAACATAGGTTGGATGAAGGATGTACAGGAAGTAATTATCACCCGATAATGCAAACTCACCTACTTCATTAATCCTTTTGAAGATGAAGTACTCTGCAACGTGGCAGCACTCTCCGTAGTCGACGCCTTGTTTGGGAAACCTTACTTATGGGATCGACATGGAAGTTACCAGTCACGACCTCAGAAGGTGATTGTCAGAATTCAGAACCGATGGTACGACATACCAGAGCGACGACCTACACCAATGGTTGCAATGATATATGTCAAAAAGACGAAGAAGCTCATCAACCATGCTCAAAAATTCGCATTAATCATGATCAAGCCACAACATTACAGGAAGACTGCAACACTTAGTCGACTCACCGACCAGTGCAACTCCCGACAGAAGAAGCAGATCGACAATATTCTTGATGAGTATGAGAACCTATTCCAAGATCCAGATAGAGTACCTCTACATTGTTAGGTAAAACACTCTTTTGAACTTGCTCCCGGTTCTTCATTACCTAACATATCTGTTTACAAAAGATCCATTCTCGAAAATGAAGAGATTCGCAGACAAATTCAAGATTTGATCAACAAAGGTCATATCCGACCCAACTCCTCTCCTTATGGAAGTCCAATCATCCTCGTTCCAAAGAAATATGGGACTTGGCGCATGTGCATCGACTACCAGGCCCTTAACAAAATTTCGGTAAAGAATAGATACCCTCTATCGCGGATAGACGAGCTCATCGACTGTCTGAAAGGTGCTAAATTATTTACTAAGATCGACCTCAGGTCAGGATATCATCAGATTCCAATCAAGCCCGCAGATGTATGGAAAATTGCTTTCAAGACCAAGGAAGGATTGTTTGAATGGTTAGTCATGCCTTTTGACTTAAGCAATGCACCTGTGACCTTCATGCGCCACATGGACAACATTCTTCGACCTTTCATCGGAAAATGGGTCATTATCTACCTCGACGATATATTGATTTTCAGTCGATCATGGGAAGAACATGTCGGACAACTTCGGCAAGTCCTCGACACTCTCCAAGAACATCGACTCTACTTGAACATGGACAAATGTTCCTTTGCGATGAACAACATCAAATATTTGGGGTTTGTAATCGACTCTACTGGCATTCACGTCAATCCAGATCTAGTACAAATTCTCAAATATTGGCCCATTCCTCAAAGAATTCATGAACTAAGAATTTTTCTTGGTTTGGCGAATTTCTATCGATGATTCATACTCAGCTTTAGTCACATAGCATGGAATTTGAATCAGTTGACCAAGGGAAATGGGAAAACTGTCTTCAAATGGACATTGACATAATAAGCAGCTTTCGAACAACTCAAACACAAGCTTTGTACTGCACTAGTACTTGTGTTACCTGATTTGCATTAGCCCTTTGAGATTGAGACAGACGCATCAGACTATGCTTTGGGCACAGTGATCACTCAATCTGGTCACCCAGTCGCTTTTCATTCCAAAACTTTTAAAGACACCGTTAGAATATATTCGGCCTATGAAAAAGAACTATACACCATTGTGCAAGATCTTAAGCAATGGAGATATTATATCCTTGGCACATAGATGATCATTCTCACTGACCACAAGCCTTTACAGTTCACCCCATCCCAGTCGAAGTTACAAACAACTCGACAACTCAAGTGGATTAATTACCTGCAACAATTTCAGTTGGTAATTAAGTATCATAAAGGTAAAGCCAATGATGCCGCCGATTGTCTAAGTTGACCACCCATTACTCTCCTTCTTACAGTGATGAGTATGCAGGGTTATGACACCACCACGTGGCCTCAATTGTATCAGGACGACAACAACTTTTCATCAGTCTATCGACAACTTCAGACCGACAAGTCGTCGACCTCCGACTATTTCCTGAAGGATACCTTGCTATACAAGATTGGACAACTTTGTGTACCGACAAGTGAGCATCAACAACAACTCATTTGGGACGCGCACAACAGCAAGACTACAGGACATTTTGGAGTAGAAAAGACCCTTGCTATTCTCCAAAGTATTTCTTTTGGCCTTCACTTAAAATCAACGTCAACAATTACATTTGATCATGCGTGGTTTGTGCCATTGCTAAACCACCTAATCGATGTCAGGGATTGTACACACCTTTTCCAGTTCCTATTCGAGCATGGGAATCTATTTCTATGGACTACTTGACGGGATATTCTACTACCAAACATCAACATGACACGATATTAGTAGTAGTTGACAGATTTTCCAAGATGGCCATTCTCATTCCATGCAAGAAGACTACAACAGTGCATCAGACTGCTCAACTCTTCTTTGAACATGTCTGGAAAAATATTAACAAGTTGGACAAAAATATTAACAAGTTGGGAAAAACAATGGAACAAACATCAAGTGGACTCATACAAAAGAGGTAATAAAACCTTTTCATTGAAATATTAATCAACCATCTAGTGTCTACCAGTGCAACAATATCAATATAGAAATCTGTACATAAAGAACCTACTATTTTAGGGGTTTCTAGACATTAAATCTTGTCTCTCATCCAAATTTGTCATTCTCTTGATATTTTCTACTTGCTGATAGCTGCAAGCTTAAACAAGCCTCATTGCAACCATCGACTATATTTCAACTCTTCTCAACAACATACAACAAGTTTTTTGAAGGAGATGTTTTGACTCTATAAAGAAAAAATCGAAATTCACTGGCAAAGACCCAATTGGTTCATGATGACTTAGTAGATAAAGATGGGAAAATGAAAATAATAGTTGACATTAAAAACCACCTAATTACTTGTTTCATTGATCAATTTTACCCTAGAACTAGTTTCATAATCATAGTCTTTGCATTGAAAAAAAAGGAACCGTATCATAGAGGAGATGCAAAGTATTGCATTGTGCTTACTGATAAGACAAACATTGAAATTGTACAGCAAGTTTGAAGATATCAAAAACTTGCACCTAACACTACTATCAATGAATTGTTGGCATCAAATGATATCTATTAACTTGCTCCGTTGCATCTCCAAGATTACTCAAAAAGCATCTCGTCTACCATGTTCCATTGACGAAAGTTGTGTCATAAAGGCTTATTTACACTGACATTAGACAATAGTATTACCGAGGTCAAGAAACTATTGCCATGAAGCCAGATTTTTCAATTAGAAACCTTTTATTTTGTGAGGAGAGCTTTCCATTTTGAAAGATTGGGTGCTCGTACTTGGTTTTACATATGTCTTACAACCCGTTCAATGGTTTTTATTGTAATGAAACTGAAGTTTGTATGAGTGTTACTAAAATTCTATAGGAAAAACTTGCTTACACCATGTGAGCTCTTAAAATTTTTGATATATATATATATATATATATATATATAATATTCTACTGCCTTTGGCTTCATTGATATTGTTGTACATGCATTCCTACATACTTGTGTCTGAAAAATTTGTTGTATAGATACGGAATTTACGATCTTTCCTAGTCCAAATGTTATTCTTCTTTACGACCATAGATTTTGTCAGCTATGGTTGTTATTCAAAGAACATTCTTCTACCATGGAAAATGCTAAAATCAGAAGACTCCTTTGCTTGTGTTGATTGTAGACATGTTATTAGATTCAACATTAAAAGAAGTTTTATATTTTCCTGGATGTGAGTTAACAAGAAAAGAATTGAATAGAAATAAGCCCTACTAAAATTCTATAGGAAAAACTTGCTTACACCATGTGAGCTCTTAAAATTATATATATATATATATATATATATATATATATATATATATATATATATATATATATATATATATATATATATATATAATATTTTACTGCCTTTGGCTTCATTGATATTGTTGTACATGCATGCCTACATACTTGTGTCTGAAAAATTTGTTGTATAGATACGGAATTGACGATCTTTCCTAGTCCAAATGTTATTCTTCTTTACGACCATATATTTTGTCAGCTATGGTTGTTATTCAAAGAACATTCTTCTACCATGGAAAATGCTAAAATCATAAGACTCCTTTGCTTGTGTTGATTGTAGACATGCTATTAGATTCAACATTAAAAGAAGTTTTATATTTTTTTGGATGTGAGTTAACAAGAAAAGAATTGAATAGAAATAAGCCAATAGATACCTATTCATTCATTCCTATCATTATCTTCTACCTTACTCTCTTCTACCTTACTCAAATGAATATTCCAAATTACAAATCAAAACATGGCCAAATACATCTTGTTTCATGATTTCCCTTTGGCTTTACAACAATTTATGTTTGATAGTTTACTGGTATGGTTGTGATGATCCCCATGTTAGAACTTGTCATTTGCTCCTGCTAATTTTCATATAAATTTGTAATAGAGTATTTGTTGCTTCTCCATATTCTAGATATAACGGTTCTCCATTAATAATTGTTCGAGAATGATATAACAAGTTTTATAATTAATGTATACCTATATGGCTATTTGGAACTTCTAATATGTGCTCACAACCTTGTATCAAATGCAATTTCTGCCTACATATTTATGTAATTAGCTACTAGGTTAGTTGTTTTAAGAATCTGATTCTCTTTGATTGTATATAGCAGCATTCACTTCTTTTGGATTCAATGGTCAATTCCATTTTTAATGTGTGTAGTCTCTAAATTAGATATAGCTCACATTGATTTAATGGCATGCATTGGCACTCGGTATAAGCTCAATGGAATTGGATTTTACATTAATGTCGTAGTATGCGATTTTGGAATTTCGAAATATTGATACTGAATAAATATATAACTCTAAACCTAGGACATTATATCAAAACATTTTTTGGTATTTTTATCTAGAGTAGCCATGCCGCAATCAGTTACTTGGCTCTCTGTTCCACCTCTGTTCTTGTCATAATCAATCTAGTTTCTTTGTTTCTACATATGACTAGTTCTTAGTAACCCACAATTCAAGGCTATGCAAAACCCTTAGTTCGTGGCAAGATCATATACTCAAATATATGGTTATTGCATACTCTCCTATGTTAGTCAACAATATCATACTTATCTAGACAACGTTTTTCTTGGATATCTCTCATAGCAAAATGCTTCCTAGCAATGTTCTTTTTGTTCTTTTCTCTTTTGTCATATTGTTTTTTCTTCCACATCATGCTCCACAAGAAAGGATATCAATGTCTGCATCTGCGAGTTTTAGGCCTCCTAAAATGATTCTTTTGTCCCAAAGTTTTTTAACAGAAAGCCTCAAATAAGTTCTAAATGAACCACAACTCCTCCATTGATGTTTAGTGCAATTGTACTTTTTCTTCCAAATGGCATGTAGATATATCTTGAAATCTTATATATTTGCCATGTCTTCGATAGGGATTTTTGGTGCAATAGTCAATTGCTATAATAATCTATAGAAGAAAATGGAGTTATTGGCACTAGTTCTTAATTCCTTCACTACAAGAAATTCTGCCACATGGCATGTTTGCCAAGTGGTAGTATTGAATTTATTAATAGATAATTAGATTACATTGCATACTTATCTATAGGGAATAAAGCAAAAAAAAGGTGGAAATATGCAAAATTGATTGAACAGTAGTACATTGCACTCCTTCATCCAACATTTGCAAAGATTGACAACAATTTGGTTAGTATTCTATGTAGATTAAATCCATTATGGGTTAGAATGCTATATCTAAAACTTGGATTTCCAACATAAATAGTGTAGAAACGAAGAGTTACATATAATGTGTTTTCCAAATTGTCCAAAATGTGCTTACCTTGAAGCAATGTTTGTTCTCTACCACCAACATGAATGAATTGTACCTGAATATGGTGTTAGAATATGTGCCACAGGACACTTATAGAGTTGGAAGGAATTATGTTAGGATGAACTAGCATATGATTTTCATTTATACAAGGCTTTATACTTACTAGGTGAGTAAATGGTCCCCCTCTTTGGTATAATCTTTAGTCCATTGTTAGTGGGGCTTTTCTTAAATGAAAGGGATCTTTCTTTTTCTCTTTGTTTTGGATTTGCAGAACATTGGCTTATATCCATAATGATTTTTGTATATGTCACAGAGACATCAAACCACAAAATCTTCTGTTATTTTTTCCTATAAACTTTTCTAGCTCTTATTTATGTTTTTAAACTAATTTCCAAAGGAAACTAGCTTGGTTCATTAGTGCGTGGATGCTATCTGATTTTGATTATTGTTAACATATTGAAACTACCCTTCTAAAGTTGATTATGATTGCATTAGTGAGTGTACATTTCCAATAATGTTGGAAACTGTTAGGTTCCCATAAAAGCATTTGGTTCATGTGCTTGTTGGATCTAATGAATTATTTTGGTGACATGCGCTTTTTCCAGCAGGTTAATCCTTGCACCGAGGAATTTAGGATATGTGACATTGGAAGTACACAAGATTTGGTTAGTAACCAGAAATACAATAGATAGTTAATACTATTAGTTTGATGAAATTTTAGCTTCCTCCAACTAATATGTTATATTAGATCAAAGTAATGCTAGCGACATTTTTTTTCATTGTCACTAACAACTTCCAATTTTGTTCTGAAGTGTGGTAGATGATCACAGGTTAAGTGAGGGACTACTCCGTTTGTTTCACATAGGCTAGTCTACATGCTGATGTGAAAATCACGTATCCAATACTCAACCTGTTCCATCTTAATTGCCAAGTTCTTACTACAAATTTTTACATCTAATTCTGATTTGACAACAAATTAGGATCTAAGCACAAATAGCTCTAAAAAGTAGCATTACCATACAATAACCCGCTTCCCATTGTGTTATAAGCATGCTAAATTTAAATCAATTTCTTGTTACATGAAATTGAGGAAATTGATACACTGGACTATAACGTTTCCAAATTACTTTATAAGACACTTGAAACAATGACCAAAGACCAATTTTTATTTTACAAATTCACTTTAGATTGTCAAAGAAAAAAAAATTGACAATTGACGTTCCGTTGATTGAGTTTTAATCTACTTCGCAGTGGTAACTCCATTTAGCAACAAGTAAAACTTAAATATGAGTTTCATATACAAATTTTCTAGAAGTGCATTGCATATGTAGCCTGTTTTAGAGAATATATTTTTATTTAACTCTCGTTTTCACAAACAACGACTAACAAAATCAATTTATCTATTATAAGTTGAGGGTGAACCAAACATATATTACATCTGCTGAGGGTATTGTCAAGACCGTGAGGTCATGTTTGCATCCACACAATATACTACAACTATTGGCATGTTAGCCTATGTTCGGGTTAACAACATGGAATTTAGTTTCTCACGACTAAAACATTTATTATCAGATTAAAAGATAAAAGTTTGTGGTGTTTTTCTTTTTGTTGAAATCCTCTTTACATCTATCTTAATTTTTTTTGAATCTTTTGTATATTTGTTTTTGGGTGAAAGTGTAGTAGACAAGCTTGCAGAGATCACTAAGGTAAAATTCATATGTATATTAAATATATCTTCTGCATTTTCCAGTGTTGTACTAGCATAGATATTCATAAGATCTTTGGACTTTCTGAGAATGCATGCACATAATGTCTCTTTTATCTTTTTTTATTTGTCTTAAATTTTATGAATCTTTTTCAGTGTTTGTTTCCTAGACAGAGTGCAGTAGATGAGTTTGCGAAGATCCTTAAGGTGAAATTCATATCTTTATAAAATATATCTTCTTATGCTATACTAGCATGAATCTTCGTAATATGTATGGAATTTATGAGAATATGGACAAATTGTCTCTTTTATCTCTTTGTTCAGATCCTTGGGACCTCCACCTAACTGGAAATCAAATGTATGAATCCCATTTATATAGACCACAAGTTTCTCTATATAAAATCTTTGCACAAGGTTAGTATTATTGTTACTCATGCAATTTCATTGGCTTAGAATTTGAAAAGGGCTAAAAGCATTAATACATCTACTCTTATAGGTTTTTCATAGGCTAATACCAACATAGAAAATTGATCTTATCTCTATGTTCCTTCAGTACTCACCGAATATCCATTGTCCCCATGTAAGTGGCTATAATGAATTTGGAGTTTTCAAAGCAAGTAATATGTTTCAATAGTGCTATCCTCTTAATATGGTTTGTTTAAGTTTTATAACAGTTAACCCTTAACCTAATTTTATGGTGGAATTTGTTTAAATGCAGTTGGAAGCACATGTGCATCCATTTTTTGATCCACTGTGCGATCCTAGGACTCAGTTTTCAGATGGCCATTTCTTCTATGCTCTTTCTGACTTCAAGTCAAAGGGTATTCAACAAACATCTTATGTTTCCTACTCTTGTTTTTTAGTTTTTGGATAGCTTGAGATGATGCATTCGGGTGGACTGCCTGATCGTGAAAACTTGTCATTTCATACACTGGTGGTAGGTAGTAATATCATTTAGTTGGTTGGTTTCTCGGTAATTGAATGAATCCTTTGCGATGTTTGTTTCTTGGTTAGAATGCAGTAGATGAGCTTGACAAGATCATTAAGGTAAAAAAGATGTATCTTTATGAAATATATCTTCTGCATTTTTCAATATGCTATACTAGCATGAATGTTCGAAATATGTGTGGAATTTTTGAGAATATGGAAAAATTTCTCTTTAATGTCTTTGTATACTAGCATGAATGTTCGAAATATGTGTGGAATTTTTGAGAATATGGAAAAATGTCTCTTTAATGTCTTTGTTTATCCGTGGACCCCCACCCAAGGGGAAATCAAATATATGAGTCCCAATTATACAAACCACAATTTTCATTGTATAAAAGCCTATCATTGGTAGAAGGTACTATGATTCTTACTCATGCAATTTCATTGGCTTGAATTTGTAGAAGGTACTATGATTCTTACTCATGCAATTTCATAGGCTTGAATTTGAAGAGGGGTAAAAGTATTAATACACATATTCTCATAGGTTTTTATCAAGAGACAATTGATCTTATGTCTAGGTTCCTTTAGAGACAATTGATCTTATATCTAGCTTCCTTCAGCACTCACAAAATCTCCATTGTGCCCATGTAAATTGCTATGATGGAATTCAAGTTTTCAAAGCAAGTAATATGTTTCAATAAACCTGTCCTATTAATTTGGTTTGTTTAAGTTTATAGTAGTTGACCATTAACCTAATATTATGTTGGACTTCGTCTAAATGAAGTTGAAAGCTTGTGTGCATCCGTTTTTCGATCAGCTCTGCCATCTTAGGACTTGGGAAATGGCCATTTCTTCTCTGCTCGTTTTGACTTCAATCCAAAGGGTGTGACAAACAACCTATTTTTCATACTCTTGTTTTCTAGTATTCCAATATGTTGAGATCATGCATTCTATGACCTTTTCCCTTTGAATCTTGTTTACTTTGTATTCATGATATATATTTTCCTTTGCAGAATTAAAGGGAGCTACCCTTGAGCTTCTTTGGAAATTGATTCCAGAGCACAGAAAGAAGCAATTCCCACATCTTGGCTTCTATATATTGTTGCATATTATTGTCTATCCTTTTTTGTCTTGAGGTAAGGAGCTTGATAATTTTTTATCGCTGGCACTGGTGTTCACAGATTGATGCTCAAAGAGGAAGCAAGACACTCTGAAGCAAGCATACCATCTTTTGGTTATTGGATTATGTTATAATCAAACCTTGCAGATTGGTTTACGAATCACTCTAGCTATAACACCGACTCAAATGAAGAAAACTTGGCACTTTCCAAAATAACATATGATGACCTACCCTTCCATTACCAATAACATTATGATGACCTACTCTTCCATCCAAATTGAAAGTAAAAAACTGAATACCCAATATGATGAACTAGCCTTTCCTGCATCCAAACTGAATGAATCATTTAAAATACTTGGGAAGTCGGAACAAGTACAGATCAATGTCACTTCATTTTCGAAGTTAGCATGCTTAACTCAAGATTGACTTCTATTTCTTAAATTAACAACTCGTTGAGTCGACGTTTATATATAATCGAGTTCACGAATCCAATCTACGTGCTGGCTGTTATCGTAGATTTCTTCCCTTCCTTGATCATCGGCGAATGTAAAACTGTTATTAGAACACATACCTTCAGGCTCTTCCGTCTCTTCTGTCAATGACGTAGCAAGTCCCGTGCAGAACTCTTCTAATCCAAAGTCTGTCCAAGAAATGAATGGAGAAGAGAGCAGATTACACTGGGGAGACAATAACTCCTTCAAATCACATAAACTCTCGCCTAATGGGGATGCATGTCTTGCAAAATCATCGCAATGTGGCGATTGCTGGACCGCTAAAGTGGACACAGAACAGTTAAAGTTTCTAACTTCTTCTGTTTCAACCAGATTAACATCCACGCCCGGATTCGAAACAGCTAGAACATCTTCCGTGATCGAATCGTTCACAAGTAAGACGTTGCACCGTGACTTGGAAGGGTTCGTACTTTCATTAATGGTAATAGACAATTTGAAGGCATGATCTGAACTTATACCATTACTACAGCCAGAACCGTTCCATCCGTTTGGACTTACCATTTCAGAGTGTTTCACCCGATTTGTTATTCTGATGGGTTCTGTGGTTTTGAACACATTTTTTTGTAGAACAGAAGGAGATTTTGAACATGTCTTTAGATTTTGCCTGGTGTTGGGTTGAGATCGGTTGCAGATTGAAAGCTTCTTGCTGAGGCGAGTGTTCCAGTAGTTCCTGATTTCGTTGTCTGTGCGCCCAGGCAGTCGTCCTGCTATCAGCGACCACCTGTATGTATGCATGTTAACCGTACGTCACAGTGATTTTGCCAACACTTTAAAAATTTTGGGCATAGGGAATTAATGAATTTTAGTGCGTGAATAATTGATGTTCAGTCATTCTCCACAAACCTATTGCCAAGAAGGCCATGCATCCGAATAATGAGATCCTCCTCATCGGAGGAAATATTTCCGCGTTTGATGTCGGGACGAAGATAGTTCACCCAACGTAGTCTACAGCTCTTTCCACATCGGTTAAGGCCTGCAAAAAAACTCTCTCCGCTTATTTAGCTATGAATACATTGCTGAGAGTGGATTTTTATTTAGCTATGAATACATTGCTGAGAGTGGATTCACCTGCTTTTTGGGGAAGTTTTCTCCATCCACAATCGCCATGAATTCGAATGTATTCAGTCAGAATCGTATCCTCCTCGGCGCTCCAGGGACCCCGGTTGAGCCCTTCTTTTGAGCAGCAAGGAGATGGAGCCATGATAGATATTCTGCTTCTGTTACTCCACAGCTTCCAATCTATTCAACTGGGAACAGTAACAGCACTACCTTCTTTGTTTATCTTTTGCTGGGCCCTTTACTATATAGAAATCGCATATAGCTTCCATATTCGAAGCCACGAGGATCTCCTTCCCGGGAGAGTAGCTGCCGAGTCGCTTGTCAAGAGTGATTGAGACGCAGTAGTAGGTGGGTTGGTGAAAAATGATGGTTAAGTTTTTATAAGTCAAATCTAAATTTTGTGGGTTAGAGGTTGCGGCTGGGAGTCATACTAAACAGGCCTCAGCGGTGGGACATCCAAGGTGGTCCTAATCTTTGCATAAACTTGATTTGAGTATCTCTTGTGGCACTTGTAATATGGATTTACACTTTGTATATTTCATATATTATATATTTTGTATCTTTCATATATTATATATTTTGTATTTTGGGGTAAGATAGATTTAGGTTATCAACATCTTAGATGTAAGTAACAGTTTTTTTTTATTAATAAGTGTTGGAATTTTCTAATAAATGTAGTTTTTAGTATTTTATTTATTTATAAATATTTATTTTAAATTTCAAAAGATTTCTATAAAATAAATTTAGAAAAAACATATTTATAACTTCATTCTAAATTCTAATAAAAATAATTTTAAAAATTCAAAATAAAACTATTATAATACACATATACATATAGTTATAACTTAAAACATTCAAAAATTCAAAAATCATATATGATTATCACGTTTATAGTAAAAATGTTGATAGAAACATCCATAACACGCACAATAAAATGAGTATGATTAGAAAAGCTTTTTTTTTTAATATTGAGTTTTTAAATATATAGAAATGTTATAGTTTTTAAATTTAATAAGTTAGATAAAATTATTAAGGATGAGTATATGATGTTGGTTGATTTTTTAGAATTGGAAAATTTTATGGGCCAAATTTAGTCTATGGTTTATTTTTCAACATTTTTTTTCAAAGGTGATTGGCCCAAATTCCATGGATATTTTTTTTTACTCTAAAAATCCCAAAATTATCCAAAAACTATAAAAAGTCCTTAAAAATTTGACTATTTTTTTATACATATCCAAACATTTTATGGTTGCAAATTTAAGAATTAGTAAGATTAGCCAAAGTTTCTACACTTTGAGAAAATTATGGATCCTTAAAATTTTCGCTAATTTAGATGCAACTAGATTTATAGAAAACTAATCATGTTTCTGCCATAACTTTTTTTCCTCAACCATTTAGTAAAAAATAATTTGTTGCACTACTAGACACTGACCTCTACATGCTATAAAAAATCCAATCAATCATCATTAGGTTAACACCTCGAAAAAATGCACTCACACTTCACATACTAATTTGCTCACTTAGATAATTTTAAAAAATATTTAAAATTACTAATTTTATTTTGGAAAAATAGTGTTGCACTAGTACTATGTGTTATCCACGTAATTGCCAATTTTTGTATATGGATTTAGTCACTCAAAGGATGCACTAACATGGGCATATACCTTATGGTTTGCTAAAAAAAAATGTCGATGTTAGAAAAAATCAAAATTGAGTTAGTTGAGAACATTTAAATAAATAAAATTTATATATTTGAAAATGTGATTCAATTTCCTATGTTCCATTTTTTAAATAGAAGCAAGATTCATTGTGTAGGTATGCCAATATACCCATGTAAGGAGGATGTCTATTTTTCATTTCTATTGCATGTAATGTGTAGAAAGAGATCATCATTAACTTACACTCACCCTAAGAATAATTGAACATGGATACGTCACAGGTGTCTCTAACAAGTTAAGTGTTATGAACAATATGTTACTTGTTCTCTATGCATGTGTAGTTGTAATCACTGGTTGTTTGCCATTATGATGCCGTAGGACCTACTATTGTGATGTTGTACGACCTTTCATTATCAATACATTAGGTGCAAAGTTATTCATGCACCAGAAATGAGTTATCCATGCATTAGCTACCAATTATTTTTTATAATTGTTTATTTCGAATTTAGAACAATACACTTGTCTCATCCTCTTGCGATCTAGATCCACCCCAAATTCTATGATAAAAACATCTATGGATATAATTATAATGTTTATAGGAAAAATGTAGATAGAAGCATCTATCACACTAAATAATGAGTATTATGACAAGAATATCTTTGATAAATAATTTTCTTAATTTGTATATAATTGTTGGAGTTTGAAATTACATGTGACTATAATGTTTATAATGGAAATTTATCTTTACTAATGAACATGGAGTTGTTATAGTTGTTGTGATTTGAAATTATATGTGATTAAAATGATTATAATGGAAATTTATCTTTAGCATTGGGCATGGAGTTGTTAAAAAAGAATAGTTAAATATATAAAAAAACAATAACAATTATTTTTTAAAAATATAAAATTAAAGTGATCATTAATGAAACTTAATTAAAATTAAAAATGTAAAAATGGAATGAATGGTTAGAATCCAAGACAAATTATGAAGCTATACATGTATAGTTTGTAGTTTGTTGTTGGATTAATAGATATTTTATTAAAAAAATAAATAAAAGTAAATGTAACAATGTATAATATTTCAAAAAAAATAATTATATATGTTAGAAATCAATTTGCTTTATGAGTTCGGTGTATATAGATTTTTTTCTAATTTGAATTTATATAGATTTTTTTCTGATTTGAATCTATGACCTCTTAACAAGAAACACATGTTATTAATAAATAGACCCACTAAAAATGTATTTAAACATTATATCTAAAACCTTGACCTAACCACTGTTTCCAAAAACAACAACACCTTTACCTTTTTTATAAATAAATGGGTATTTACAATTTCTTTTTCAATAAATTGTATTGTATAAAGATGTTGCAGATATTACAAAGGAATTTCTTCTTCATTAAATTGTATAAAGATGTTGGTGATATTACAAAGGTTGTACATATGAGAGAGACATTAAACCGATCTTACAAGTGAGAGTGACATACAATATATTCTGTACGACGGCTACTAGCCACACAATGGCCAATAGCCACACAATGACGGCCACGTTGAGAACGTTAGAACCATCCATTGAGGATTGGTTGATTTAGGTTCTAGCCACAATAATCTCACTATCTCTAATGGAAAGAATTAACGTGGATGAATTTAAAGAATTCTTAGATGTTTTTAAGAATATGGGTCTTTACTCAATGAAATTTTGATAGAGCAAGTTTAAAACAAATTTTTATTTTTTATAAAAATTTTAAAACTTTAAAACAAAATTGTTAGATTTTTTTAGTTATATATATTTTAGTATTATTGTTATATAATTTTGATATTTATATGTGTTTTATTTTGGATATATATTATTGTGATAGTTAGTGTGTAATAGTGATTATTATTTCATTGAATTATTTAGCTAATTAATAGTTTTTTAGGAGAATTAAAGATTTGATTAAACTTCTTTAATGTTGAAATTTGATTTTATATAAAAGAAATAATAATAATGTTCTAATTGTATGATTATTTATCAATTTATATTTAAATAAATCAATAACCAATTAATTTTAACTAACAATTTTTTTATAAAAGTAACATTAATAAATAAAAAATATATTTTATATAAATACAAAGAATTTTTAAAACAAATTACACTATACTAAAAAAATTATTATTGAAATTTTATTATAAATGTCATATTACATATATCTAAATAAAAACTATCAAGAAAAAATAAAATAAATATTTAATGGATTTTAATTAAAAAAAATATTTTATTTAATTAATTAAAAATAAATAAAAATCCTAAACAAAATACTTTGTTTGTTTAATTAATAATAAATAAATATTAATTAAACAAAATCAAAATCAACTTCAATTATATTTATTAAATCATAGTAGTGTAAATGTTAAGAATTGGTTGTGCAGAGGGTGGTGCATTCAACTTTATGAAAAAAAAAAAATTCATATATATATATATATATATATATATATATATCTTTTTGAATGCATGCGTTAGAAGTTTTTTCTTGGATTTTTAAAATTTTTATTAGGTGTAGAGACCTGTGTGAAATATCCTGTTGGAGATTAACTTTATGCAAAAGGTTCTCCACATATATATTGAAATTCTGTGATGATGTATTATAAGTTTGTTTGGATTTCTTTTTTTAATAGGTGTTTTCTATATTGAAGCCTAAGTTTGTGTGTTATGCCACTTTGTTATTTACTTGGAAGTGGGCATTGATAGAATTTTTTTGTAAAGTGATCAAACATCATGATACCTTGTCGATGTAAATAAGAATAGCCCAAGTTTTTGATTGAAGGTTGAAATTATTTTTCATGTGTTTTAAGAAAATACATGGTTCAATGCTAATTGTTGGAAATGACTAAATCTTAAACCATCTTTGATATCAATTGAAGGATGGGGTAGAGCCAAAACCACTATGCTACCCAACTAAAACAACACATAGGCGAGCCTATAGACTCCCTGTACACAAAACATACAACACACACATAGACACTGAGCACACAATGGAACTACACATAAAATTTTCTTTTGATTCATCCACACATATCTAACCACCAAATAAAATTACAAAATGCCTATTTATAAATAGATGAAATATTTTCATGGCAACCAACATTTTCCTTTGAGCTATAAACTATTACAAACACAACATTATAAGCACCGACAAAACCATGCTCTGATTGAACCATCAAGCCCCAACATCGACGTTTCAATTTCGGGCCATCCATTTCAACTTTCAATACAAACCTCCACATGACATCCATGTGTCACATTGTGACTAGTTGGCAGCCTATTCCTTTCGGCCTTCTCCATCGGGCCTCCATGTGATGACTCCTTTTTAAAAGTCCACTACTTAACTCTGTAATGTTGAGGAGTGCCCCATCGAGACTCTCTAGAAGAACTTCAAACTTGTGTGGTCAATTTAAACTCTACTACGCAAACTCCAATATGATGACATGTGTCATATTGAACTTCTCCATCAAGGTTTCTATTATGTGCAGACATACATAACTTCGGTACTCTGGGTCCAATATGGTATTGTATTTTACTTGTCAGGATTTCCTTCCATTACAAATTTTTGTTCCTCTGATATAGCCACTGCAATAGACACTCAACCTTATCCATGTGTTTACATATGATTCTGGATCATACCTTATCTCTGAGGGATCATCCCGGGCATCCCCTATTTTATGTCCAATATGGTATTATGGGTACTCAAATATGCAATCAGAATTTGCCACGTGTCACCTCATTAAGGTTTCTAGTCGAACCTTCCACATGAACACATTATTTTGAACTTCGACGATTGAATTCTGACATCCTATCTCATGTTGCCACGCGTCGACTCTTGATTCGCTATTGGCATTATTCTATCATACCTTTCTGAGCTCCTCGTCACTTAGCCAAATTTTCATTTTTTATCGATGCTTCTGTTGAGAAAATCTAATGCAACTCCATATAGTGGCATTCAATTCAGTAGATATAAAATTAAATGTTAATCGAGACTAGAAGAAACACCATTATTGCTCACCTACAAACTTCTTCAATGCGATTGAAGACACCAATGCGGTTTGTACTTGACATGATCTAAACCGATCATGATCTCTATTATTTCTTCTGCATAACACCTTTTGATGCAATTATGAACCACCTTACTACCTGACTGATTGAACTTATTGATGGCTAAACCGCCATGCTTCCTATTTGGATAAACTTATCTTCGATCTGACTGCATAACTGTGTCGACTGATTTCAATGACTAATACAATAATTTGTGATATAATTACTCCCAACATTCTCCCCCTTAATTATGTCTTCAACACCAATAAAAACATCACATCTTCTTCGGCTTCTTCAACAATTTTATCATTTACTACTACCGAGAAATTTCACTTCGACTCTTCTTAGATATAACAAAATTAACTATAATGATACAACATAAAAATAAAGTTACACACATGCCTAAAAGCTTACCAAAAACATCAAATACTTGACAAAAATTCCCTACTGGTCTCAGTCTCATTTAGGCTTATACAATTATTCATAAGATTTTAATTATTCAATTTCTTCTTCTTCTTCGGGCTCCATACCTGAAACTTTGTGATCTTCGTCGCTTCTCTTTATCTTCTTCTTCCACTTCCAGGCATCCTCGAATGCTTATGGTATTTTGTCTAGGCTATCTTCTTTTTTCACTATGCTAATGATGCACTATCTTTGCATTCTTCCACAATTCCATCTCCAAATCTTCTCCATCTTTGCTTCTCTACTGCAAGAAGCTTCCTCATTTTTCATCTCTGATATTCAGATGTTCACACCATCATGCTCTTTAGCCATATACTTGTCCTTTGCAGTGTTAGTACTGCAAATTTTCTCACGCTTAGTTATATCAGTGCACAATCACAAACAAACAAATAATTAAATAAATCATGGACCTCTGTATGGTCCTTCTCCTTTTATTTCACATGCGTATCTCACGCAATCCTTCTTTCACCATTATGCAGACTAACTACTACATTCTTCAACCCATCAGTGTATTCATAATCAATATATCTTTCTTTATCTATTTTTGCAAGTTCATGAATGACTTGCTTTCCCTCATCTTTTCCATTCTGCTTCCATGGACTATACAATTGGTCCATGCTATCTATTACATCAACTATTTCTCCATGGAAGCTTCACCATTTATCTCCATACCCTAAGACAAGTACTCTTCCAATGCACTCATTTCATTGCTTGCCTCAACAAGGAACCCATATAGTTTTTCAAATATTCCCTCAACAATTTCTCCAACAGCCTCAGTTGTTGTCTTCACTACATCTGCTTCTATGGAAGTATGGTCTACATATGACCTCGACTGATAGATCCACTCCTCAAGGTAACTTATCTCCTTCTCCCAATAACACCAACCTTCTTCTCTACCTCCATTCTCTATTGTAGTTACAACCACTACAACAGGATCCACGACATTATGCCATTCTTTCCTTTCAAGACACATGCAATCTATCTCCTCCAATGCAAAATGATTTACTCACATAAATTCCTTAGCAATATTTAATTCTTCAATCTTAAAAATAAATTCAGCTTCACACTCCGAGGTCAATTTACTTACCTTTTTCCTACTAATAGGTTATGGTTTCTCTCTTCTGCAACAAAATCTTCAACTCTTTCTACAACAACTGTTCCACTAAGCTCATCTTCTTCCACTCCTACTGCAACCTCAAGGGATTCACCATCATCTTCCTCCACTAGGATGTTTTGCAAAACCTTTTATCTAGTTTCTATAACACCTCTATACAGTGCACATTCGTGACACAACACACATCATCGACAACTTGCTGGATTCTCCAAAGTATAGAAGGCCATACCGTAAGTACTGCAACCATCATCCACATGTGTCTAACCACCGTGGGATTCACCTTCCTCATTATGCACATTCTCTATGTTGTTGATAGAAACAGCACAATCCTCACTCTTCTATTCTCTCTCCTTGAACAGAGTCTATAACAACCTCTTTAGGTTCTACAACTTCTACAAGAGATACAACATTCCCTTCTTCTATGAAATTTTTATTTCCTTCTACAACAACCTCATCCACTTCCGTATACAAACAATGGGATTCACCATCAACATGTGCATGATCTCATTCCCACACAAGAGCTTCTTCAAAATTATCCATAACATATGCAAGGAGTTCTACCTCTTCAACCTCAACATCCACTGGTGTAATTGTATATTGGGATTCACAACACGATTCACAGTTTTTAGCTTATACTACCAACTTTCCCACGAATTCCATTATAGTCTTCTCACTGCCCCTTACACCACACTCCATCTTCAAACTTTCCCACACTTCTCTAGTAGTGGCAGATTTAGCAATTGCATGAAGCATATTGTCATCCAAGGCTTAATTGATGAAAAATAAAGCTGAGGCATCCATAGAATCATGTCATGGGTCACAATATCCATTCACACCAAAACTCCACAATCCTTCACAATGAAGGAACACTTACATCTTTACAAACAAGACTTCAAAATACTATCGATAAAGTGTGGGGGTGATCAATTCTACTCCCATCATCTTCATCTTGGCCTTTATCATCTCCATGGTTTATGGGCTCTTCTTCTATAGGTAGAACCTCCCCATATACTTATGCAAAATACTCTACTTTGGCTCTCCTATTTATTCTCTTGATTTGTTTGAGTCTTCATTGTTGACCCATATCTCCTTTACAATATTCTACTCAATAACTTACTCCTTAACCATGGGGTTAAAAACAACACCTCAAACTCTTTAGGACTGAATCATACTCCCCTTATACTAGCTTCATCTTCGACAGTCACAATTGATAAAGAACCTTGAGCTTCTGCTCGACTTCTCAGAACACAACATAGGCTACAACCTAAACATCAAAGTTTCATTTGTCGCTTTGGCATACATAGACCCGTTCCATTATACTCGGCCATGAGGATTTCTAGAAACAACACACTAGATAACCTCTAGTCGAATAGACCTTCTCTTCCAACGACCAACAAACACACAAACTGCCTCTTACTTAAACATGAGACATACACAAACAATACCCAAAACAAGATTCACATAACACTATCAAGACTAAAAAATTCTACTACACCAGAGACTTATTTCCCACAAACTAACTCACATGCTACTGCTCACAATACCCAACCTTACTCTGGTTGGACAACTAGTACCACAACAAACAATAACAAACAACTTTTAGACCAAAACATCACTAATACTCATAGATCTACAAATATGCCCTGCTCACAACTAGAGCGAACTCCACACAGCCTACATGGGCCTGTTCTAACCTCTCGACATCTATACACACAAGCGGAAGATAAATGAGATCAATAAGATATAAGAGCACAAATGGCTCAACCGACAAACCAAGGATTACAAAATAAATTGTGACCTATGACTCAAGACTTCCAATCAACAAAAAAATTTCCCTTCAACCTAACTAGTTGGATAAAACCAAATTATATGTGGCGGAACAAAGCTCAACACCAACAACATGGCTCTATATTCATCTCTAATGATTGGATTAAAAAAAACATATAACCAGCCGAGAGTGTCTCAATGCCAATAGACCTACTGTGATACCACTTGTTAGAAATAACCAAAGCTTGAACCAACTTTGATACCAATTAAAGGATGAGGTAGAGCCAAAACTGCTCTACCACCCAACTAAAACAACACATAGGAGAGCCTTCAAACTCCCTATACACAAAACATGAAACATAGACACATAACATAGCACATAATGAAAATGCACAATTTTTTTTCTTTTTATTCATCCACACATATTTAAGTAACCACCAAATAAAATTACAAATCACCTATTTATAGGTGAACAAAATATTTTTGTGTCAACCATAATTTTCATTCAGGAAATAAACTATTACAAACACAATGGCATAAGCACCAAAAAAACAATGCTCTTATTGAACCATTGGGCTCCAACATCAGTGTTTCAATTTTTGGCCATTCCTTTCAACTACCAATACAAACCCCCACATGATTTCCACATGTAACACTCTGACTAGCTAGCAGGCTATTCCTTTTATCCTTCTACATTGGACCTCCACGCAATAATTTCTTTTTACAACTCTACTACCAAAATACGTAATGTTAACACATGTCCCATTGGGACTCTCCAACATACGTACAAAATTGTGCACTAAATTTAAACTTTGCTACACAGACTCCGACATGTCTACATGTGTCCCATAAGACTTCTCAATCAGGATTTCTATTATGTCCACAAATTCATAACTCCAATACACTAGTTCTGAGATGATGTCGAACTAGACCCGTCGGGCCTTCCCTATATCACAACCTTTTGCTCTTCCAATATGACCACTCTGATAGCCACTTGGTGTTATCGATGTTGTCACATCCGATTCCTGGTCGGTCCTTATCTCTTAGGGCTCCTACTGACAAATCCCTATTTTAACTCCGATATGGGCACTTTGATACCCAATCGGACTACCACATGTCACCTCATCAAGGTTTCCAGTTGGAACTTCCACATGAACACATTATTTTTAACTCTTATGATATTTGAGTTTCGACACCCTCTCTCATGTTCCCACACATCGACTCCCGATTCGCTATCGAAATTATTTTATCGTACCTTTTAGAGCTCCTTGAAACTTAGCCAATTTTTCATTTTTTCTCTACGCTTATGTTGATAAACTCTAATGTGAATCCATACAGTGACATTTAATTTGATAGAATACAAAATTAAATATTCATCAAGACTGGAAGTGGTGCCATTATTGCTCACCTACAAACCTTTTCAATCCAATTGAAGACACCCATGCAGTTTGTACTTGACATGATCTAAACCGATCATGATCTCCATTACTACTTATGTAGAGCACCTTTAATGCAATTATGATCCGCCTTACTACCTGATCGACTGATCTAATTGATAGCTAAAGTGCCATGTTACCTATGTGGTTGAACTTATATTTGATCTAACTTAGCATATCTCGAGCCTTGCAATTGCATAACTGTGCTAACTGATTTCAATACTTGATACAACGATTGGTGAGATAATTAATCCCAACATTCTTCCCATTAATTATCTCTTCAATAATAAAAAAACATTAGCCTTTTGCTAGGATTCTTCAACAATTTTCTCATTTGCTGCTACTGAGCGATGTCACCTCGACTCTTCTTAGAGATAACAAAATTAACTACAATGATACAAGAAAAAAATAAAGTTACACAGAATCCTACATGCTTACCAAATACATCATATACTTAACAAAACTTCTCTACTGGTTTCAGTCCCATCTAGGATTATACAATGATTAATAAAATTTTAATTATTCATTTTTCCCTCTTCGGGCTCCATACACAAAACTATGTTATTCTTCTCTTCTTCTTTATATTCTTCTTACACTTCTAGGCCTCCTCAAATGCTTCTCATAATTTGCCTAGGTTATCCTCTTCTTTCACTGAGTGACTATTGCACTTTCTTGGCATTCTTCCATGATGTCATAACCCCCATTTCATTAGATTTAGACTTCCCAGTGAGAATATAGACTTACAACATGTTCTAAAAGTATCATTGTTGGTTTTCCATAGTGTGATTATTGGTTTTCATAAGTTTTATTATTTGTTTCCAGAATTGTGATCATCGGTTTCCAAAAGTATGATTAATGGTTTTTTAAAGTGTCATTGTCAGCTTCCAATAGTGTGAATACTGGTTTCCAATGTTCTGATTATCGATTTCTAAAAATTTCATTATCATTTAAAAAGTTACTCATAATAAGCGTAATTACTATAACCATTGGATTTCGTTAGTTCAACATGTGTTTTTTAATATTCACATAATTAATTACTTTACAATGACAAAGTATCTTGTATAGTGAGAAATGACACATGCTTTGAGTCTTCACTTCACCAAGGTTCCTATATTTAATTCCAATCACATGAATTTCTAAATCGTGAGAAAGGGATTATGCCCTTTCTCCTCATCATCCCAATGCCCAAATTTTTACATATTGCAAGTTATATGCCTCCTTATATGGGGGTCATCTGTCAAGTAATTTATCAGAGTTTGAGGTCGACGATTAGTGGTCGACCGATAGGAAATTTATCAGAGATTGAGGTCGATGATCAGTGGTTGACCATTGGGGAATCTATATGGAAGGTTCTATGAACATGAAATTTGGCGCTATGGAAAAACAACCAAGGGACCGTTGGTGACGACCAAGCCCTTAGGTGTAAAGGAACTAGGCCTGAATATGCATATCATCCCACAGAAAGAAAAATCAATGGCCAGTAGTAACAACGTGCCATGAAATAACGCATAAAGAAGATAAAGCAGAAATGATGAGTCATTTTCCCGAAACCGCTAGGTCACATGGAAGATTCGAATGGAAAACAACTCCAAAATTAGAGTTTTGAAACCACTTTGGGGCAGAGGTGTTACCGCCCAACCTAAAAGAATGTAAAATAAGAACTCCCAATATATCTGCATGCCTCGCCCTCACTTGGAAAGAATAGCTAACCGAATGACTTAGGAACAAGCTCAAGTATCTATAGGAAGTTTTGAGATGGATCCAAAAAATCAAAATATAGAAGCAGGGGTCAAGAGATCAGCTGAAGAGACACAAACATATTTGGAAATTGATGAGCCAGGGATAGCACCCCAATGGAAAAAAGATAGAACAAGAGTAGAATCAAGAGGTGAGATTTCCATGGTAGAACACACACATGGTGAGGAATTATCAAGTGAAGTAGAAACAAAATCGGAGTTTCCTCAAACTAGCATTAATATGCCTCCTTTCAGTATAACTCATTATCCCTCACTAATGTTTGGACCATCTCAGACACCAGGCTTCTTGATCTCTTATCATGTCTAAAGGGTAAGAGTCAAATTCGTAGGATGGTATGAAATGGAAATTGAGATATTCCATATGTGTTTATAGAGGTGGTAATTCTCATTTCTCACTTATATAAAGATGATTAAATAATTTGCATTACCATAATAGACCAGGTGGTATAAACAACAAATTCCATTCTTCTACTACACATTCTATACCTATTTTATGTCAATGAAAATTCTCTTGATATAATGAAAGTGCTAAGCAACAAGCTTTGCACCATGTTTATAGAATCGGTATACATGTATGGTGGGTATTGAGATTGGAATAGATATTTCATGTTAATATGACCTCTGTTCCTTCATCTATGTTCATGTATTAATAGTAATTGGTGGTTTTTGTAGCTGTTTGATATATGAATGCATGGGATGCCATTGTCAAGCATTAACCAATAATGATTTGCATTTTTTTCAAACTACTCAGTTCACCTTCACCTTTCCCTAGCATAGTCCAAATTGAGCCTTGGAATGTCTCATGGGAATTAACATCTGTAGGGAATTATGATGTAGGAAGACCCATCCTCAAGATTTACTACGACCAAAATTATACAGACGATGAAATAAAAACCCATATCACATTTTACATTGATAAATAAAGCATATTACAAATTGTTTGCCTGGTATGACAATAGAGTAATTTGGAAAGAAATTACATCTTAGATCAAGAGAAATAAGCTTGTTATATTTATTCAAACATAGCAAGAATGCCTCATTTATCATATAATAGATTTGATTCCCACTTGTTGTTGATACGTCTTGATCTCCATATGTCCCTTTTCATTTATTTTAACCTTCTCTTCAATTGTGGAACATGATCATCCATTACACTCCAAAGATTCACTTCTACCTCCGGTAAAATTTATTTAAATTTCATATCTAATCAAGCACCACTAACTTGCACCAACTGGTTAATAGGCCACCTTATCAAAGAACCTTCTGATAGAATGAAGTGGTTGCAATTTTGTGTGAAGCTTTTATAGATATGAATACCAGAATGAAGAGGATAATTGTACCACTTCTCCTTCAAGCACATTTTCAATAGTCCCCTCGACAACATACTTCTACTCAGATGAGCATAGATGATTTATCTTCACTGATATTCCTTTAGAATTCAAGTTATGATCTTCAATGTGGGAAGAGAATGATCATTTTGATTGGTGTATACCAATAACTTGTAATAAAGATCCATTTTTTTAGTCTAATAGTTTATCTATTGGCCAAAATATTATATTCATGGGTTGGAACAAGAGTGAGCAAGTCTTGTTTCAATTACTTGATAGAACTCTTTACACCATTACCCAAAAATTACATAATCCCATCATCTCTCCTTGAATACCATGGTCCTCGAGCACATTCGAGATAAAATATAAGGCTATGTGTTCCTCTGTATTTGAACATTAATTATTAAGTATGACATGGTGTGCAAGGAATTTTTTCCTTTCTTTGGGACCAATATTCACAGAATCATCTTGCTTCCCCACATATTCACACTCTGATGCATAAAATTCCCCTTAATTTGTTTCATCATCTAAAACACTATTATGATTTTCATCACTGTCATTCTTAGAATCACTAGCCATTGAACCACCCATCAAACCCTCATCTGAGGTACCATGCATTCACCATGCTTAAACTATTGCACACTCGACCAAGAAACAAAGTACATTCCACAACGGGTGTCTTCCAATGTTTTAAGTTCTTCGGTAGGACTGTATAATGAAACCTCTCTATTTAGAACATTTTCAACATTGAAGACAAAGCATTTGGATCTGATTTTGTTACAATGTAGCAACTTCCTACTTCGGTATAATTTTCCTTCCGCAAACTTTGAATTTCTCCAAAATAAGTCTCCGTCTTCTCCATCCACAAATGCAAAGACCTCATTATTGACAATATGCAATTCAAGCAATTCATTATTTGAATTATAAATTTTATCATTCAATATATATTTAAACATTAAAAATATTTTGTATTGAGGCATATTTTTAGTAACAAAATGAATTGATCCAAGGATCAAAAAATTGAAGTCGTCATTTCCAGTCAAGAGTCTTCTATCTTGTTATAGAAGTCTAATTTTTTTTCCATATGCAAATGAAATTTAAAATAAAAAAAATATATAGTTTTGGAGGTTAATTATTTGAACATTTGAAACTATTTATGTATCAAGAACTAGGTATTACGAAGTAGTAATAACACTTTAAACTTTAAGTAACCTTGAAACAAATCTCATCTACTCATAAGCATGGATTCTAAATTTTAAAGTGGAAAACAATAAGGCGCCAAGCCTACCATTGCATAATTGTAAGTTATCATGTGATATGAATTTACGTAGCCACTCAACAGTGAACTCATAAACAAAGTCCATGTCGACCCAAGAGTTGGTGTGCTATATTAACTTATGTCTTTATATGTCATGGATAGTGTTATATTATATATATTGATATAGAAATATTTCTAATCCTTAAAATAACACAATATTCATAAGATTATATATATATATAATCCTTTAATAATACACTATATACAATATGATTCCATGCATTGTCATGTAAGGAGAAAAAGTATATATGGAGGACATGCGATAGGTATCGAATGAAGGGTGAAACACACACACACACACACAAATATATATATGCAATGAAAAGTAATTTAATTGCATTAAACCAATGACAGGGTTTCATTAAAATGTTTACAAATTACCTCATCTAGAATTATAATTAATTATAATCCTATAGGGGACAGACCCCTCATTGAACACATGGGTGTCAGTTGGTTATTGAACACCCATAGACTTGGGAATAATATTTGAATATCACAACTGTTCTAACGATAAAGCAATAGACCTTAAGGATTATTGATCATGATACAGAGTAGAGATTATGAATCCATAATCTGTGTGATATTGCAGAATATCATTTCAAATTCTAAAACTATATGGTGTTGAATCTTGTGCGCATCGCATCGTTTGCTACAGCTTCTTCAAACTAAGTAGCCAAGTATGGCACTTAATAGCATCACAGTACCGCAATTTGTACTGAAAAATTCAGTGTTTAGTCTTTGTAACAACATCGGTATTTAGTCTCTGTGTTTAGTCGCTGATGACCACTTTGGAAGTGTGAGGAATGGCCAACCTAAATAGAGTAGGGAGAGAGACTTCCATTATTGCCACTCCCCCTTCCAACATGATACTCATTCGATAATAAGAAGTATTGGAAAGGGATAGTGCAATCTAGGTCCCATGCTCCTACTCCACGTCTTCACTCCTAATCACTCTAACGATTGAAGGGTGAGAAAGGGCCAGCGCTTCTTCTACTCTTTACTTAGATTTCAGAAGAGGGAGAGAGGCCCAGTGTAAATAGAATAGGGTGATATAGGGCCAATGTTTCCACTCCCCTTTACAATAGTCTAAGGGAGTGCCCATGTTATCATTCGAATGAAACAAGTGTAAGGAAAGGGCTAGTTCTCCTTGACCCTTTGTCCCGTAAAATACTAGAGCAAGAGAAAGGGATAGTTGCTCACTCAAAGACCAAGTCTAGAGTTTGAGAAAGTTAAGATGATCTGTATCACGTCCTCACTCCTCATCACTCTAACCATAGAAGGTTGATAAAGGGATAGTGCTCCTTCTACTCCTTAAAATTTAGAAGTGTGAGGAAGGCTAGAACAATTTAGAATAGAGTGATAAAGGGCCAAAGTTTCCACTCCTCCTCCCAACAATCTATGGGAGTTTCTCACTCAAATTACAAGAGTTTGAGAGAGGGCCCATTTTCTTTTTCTTACTATGTCCTAAAATTACTCGCTTGTTGGAAAGTGAGGCCAACTCATATCCTCCTATAAAAGGGTGAGAAAGGGCTAGTGCTCCTCCTCCTTACTCAAACTACAAGAATTCGAGAAAGGGAACATGCTCATTCTCCTGGAAAAAGTCTAAGTGAGTGCCCATGCTACCCATTATAATGTGGTGTTGTTCCTACAAAGTGCAATTTTTTATTCCAACAGTGTAATTTTGTATTCAAAGGTTTTTGGAATTTAGAAAACCTAATTTTGGGATTTAGAAAACCTGTTTTTGTTTTTTTTGCAAATGAATGTAGTCTTGAATTAGACTAGATTTAATGAATCATTTTGGGACACCTGGTCACAAATGGAGAATCATTTTGGCTGCAGAGTTACGAATAATTTTGGGTTGTGTGGTCACGAATGGAGAACCATTTTGGCCGCAGAGTTACGATAATCACTTTCATTTATATTGCTCCATTATAACTGCGACATCGCACCGAAGATATATCACGCAACGTTTCCCTGCCTCTTTAGTGCTTACCCTGTCCGTTATATGAGTCGTGGTTTTTGCGCCCACGTAGGAAAATCCATAGAAAATGCTGTCATCCATTAGGAATTACACCTTCATTGCATTTAATGTCCTTTAACCATCTTGTAAGTGGTAACGAATGATCCCAAATATTACGCATGATCACACATTTAATATCCTTTCACCATATCATGCGTGGTAATGAGTCCAATCAACAACTCCCAGTGTTATGGAAATGAGAGTCATCATGAATAATTAGTGTTCATTTACTTAATTATACGATGAATAATTATTGCACATTTACTTAATTATATGGTGAAAATTATTCATCCCGCTGCATGCCAGTTAATGCTGTGGCGGTAGCACTACTAGCCGTTGGATATCAAGTAATACTTTCACCCTGTAGGGAAACATTTAATGCAGCAGTGGGGTACATATACACCATTCCATTGGATGTGATGCATGCACCCCACTTGAAAGTTAAATACAACCATATAGGGTGCATATTAATCACCTTGGTTGAATATGGCTTTCTGCTCACTATCGATAGCTCGGTTTCTGAAGCACCTCATACATTTCCGTGTTTTTACCAAATGTCGAAGGAATCTTCACGCAGAGCTCCTCCCCATAGGGATGTAGAGGAAATCCCCCCACCAACCTCAGAAAAAGGATTGATATTATCAGACACTAGTGTAATGAGTGGGTTTGAAGGTGATCCCGACTAGGAAGAAATCTATAAAATATTCTCCATGGGGGATTTTCCCCTAGATGATGATGATTGGGACACGTATAAAAATATTCAGAAGAGTTGTGTGCATGCCATTGCAGCTAGGATAAAATTGATTCCATACAAATTGAATTATGCAACCAGGTGGTTATTCGACCACGTTGATCCACAAAATGGATTGATTATGGATGCAGAAGGAGAGGTAATCGCCTCGCTCAGAAATGAATCATTTTGGTGGATGTATAATATAAAGGACTCTAAGGTATTCATGGACCACGTCTTCATCAGAAATTTTTCCACTAAGCACCCAAATCTTGTGGAGCTCATCAAGGAGCAGTGGGCTAAGGGCAGTCCCTTCATAGAGAAGTCCAGTAAGAAGTATACGTTATAGTATTTACGGAGTCCATATAGGCTACTCATGGAAATGTTATACTGGTTGTATGGCCTTGAACATTATACACACTTCCTGTTGGTTTGGGCACACCTGGCGCACCATGTTACATAAACCGGAGAAGTTTTCAACTAGGGGAACATCCAGTCCAACAGCCTCTTTGCAACCCTTAAATATGCAAAATAGGTACCTAGCGTTTGAAATTTTTATATGATTTCTTTTCTATTTGATGCTATTTGTTATAGAAATGCATTTCCATCAATGAACTGGAACTAGAAGGAAGATTACTTTCATGTTCATGTTTACTGTAAAGAGCTGTGGCTGTCCTATTATAAACCCCATTTGTACGATATTTGCACCTATTTTTTCACACCATAGTATTTATTGATTTTTAGAAAACCCATACCAAGGCTAACTAACCAAACCATGGATCCCTTGTCACAAATTGGTGACTGGTATTGGTTGGAGTTATTTACCTACATTCAAGTATTCGGTGTGAATGCATCCCCCCATTTGTTACCATTGTATGTTCTTGACCGATTGATTGCCTGTGAAATTGCTTACCAAACTGTTGTAAATGGCGTCATAGCCCATTTGTCCTACATGAGTGAGAAATATTGGCCTAATTTCACCATTTACGTCGGTTTTGTTAGATTTTCACTATTTAATTCAATATGATCTAGGATCTTATCTGAGAGAATACCATGCACATCAAATCAAACACAAGAGACAAGAGCCACAAAGAGTTTCATTGGGGAAACCATAAAGGAGAAAACCCTGCAAATTCCTCAAATATAGAATGAGCGACAATACAAAACCCCAAAAGATAGAAATGGTCTCCAACAACTTCTCTCTTCTTCACTTGTGCGAAATTATCCTCCTTACTCACTTATGAGAACTTGATGAGTGAGTGAATGAGAAAATACAGAGGAGCACCCTCTCTATTTATAGTTTACCTTTCACTTAGCCTTAACCCGAAACAGGTCGGCCCCTAAATGTAACTAATTGGGCCGACTTCTTTAGGAGAGTCTAATAACCCATTAATAACTTAAATATGGGTTCTAATGCCCCAACATACAATGGAGGATTAACCTAATTTACTTTACATGACCCAAATACAATAATAACTTCTTCAACCGAAGGAATAAACATCTCCGTCAGAGGTACAATAATAAAATACAAATACAATATAAAATATACAAGTGAATACCTTCTGAAGTTACAATTACATTAACACTCCCTCTTAACTAGGAAGGTATTCTCTTGACACAGTTCATTAGAACAAGTCTTCATCATTGGATCATCATTGTCATTTCTGCTGCTATCTCAACCATCAGTCTCCAATCTAATTGTCATAGGAATTTCTACAGAGCCAACCCTTTTTCATGCTGGATGTAGGCCTAGCCTCCATGTAGGTATTCATCATCTCTGGGAGAAAGCCATCAAGTAGGTACATCTCAGGACTTATTATATGCCACTGCAAAACCTGCAAGATCTCCCAGGACTGACTATATGCCACTGCAAAACTTGAAGGAGCATCCCAAGACTAATTATATGCCTATGCAAAACCTGTGTACCTACTGTCACCTCATCGTATTTAGATCATCTCATCGTCAACGAAGCACAACCCAGATGCACATCATAATGTCTCGAGTATGGGAGGACTTTCCTACCACCATACAAGACCCCATCTACCAATATGCGAGGACTTTCCTACTAGCATGTGAGACACAACACTTACATCAACCGACATGGGAGGACTTTCCTACCACCATTCGAGAAAGGCTCATCAATTACATCAACGACCATGGGAGGAACAACCTACCACCATGTCGAAAAAGATTAGCAATTACATCAACGACCATGGGAGGACCAACCTACCACCATGTCGAAAAAGCCAATGTGCATCTGCGTCTTCCAGACTCATCACTTCCCCTTGGAAGAAAACTCGATCTGAAGTACACCAAGCTTCTTTCTGAAGTATTCAAACTTCACTCTGGCCAATGGCTTGGTCAATACATCGACTATCTTCTCATCTGTCACAACATACTGGAGCTTCAATGCTCCTCTCTGCACTATATCCCTAATATAGTGGTACTTGATCTCAATGTGCTTCGACTTGTCATGGAACACTGGGTTCTCGGACAAATTCACACAACTCTGGTTGTCTCAATATATACACGTCACGTCCAACTGGAGATCAAACAAATCAGATAGTATCTTCCTCAGCCATACTGCCTCATAACTAGCCGAACAAGCTGTGACATACTTTGCTTCGACTGTAATCAGCGCCATGCAGGACTGCTTCCTGCTAAAACAAGAGATCACACCTGATCCCATACTGAAGCAACACCCCTAAGTGCTCTTCCTATCAATGGCACTGCCTTCCCAATACGAATCAACATAACCCTCTAGTTTAATCTTCTGATTCGCATCATACTTGAGCCCATAATCAACCGTACCCTTCAGGTACCTCAGAATATGCTTTGCAACAATCAAGTGAACATGTCTCGGATCCGTTAGGAACTGGCTCAATGTTTTGACAATAAAGCAAATATCTAGTCTCGTATTCGTCAGGTACATCAAAGACCCAATCATCTGACGATACATCATGGCATCAACCGAATCTGATGAAGCATCACTCAATAGCTTCAGGTTCGATGCCCTAGGTGTGGCCATGGACTTGCAGTCCATCATCCTGAACATCTTCAGGATATCTACCACATACTTCCCTTGTCCAAGGAAGATTCCATCTGCACTCTGCCACACCTCTATGCCTAGAAAATAGTGCATCATACCCAAGTCCTTCATCTCGAACTCAGCAGCAAGCTTCCTCTTTGTGTCAACAATCAACCCATCCTGACCTGTCACAAACAGGTCATCTACATAAAGTAGAAGTATCATTGGGTTCCCTTCCTCAACCTTGTAGTAAAGGTTTGAATCTGCTTTACTCTTCATAAAGCCCAAACTAGTCAGGAAGCTGTTTATCCTGTCGTACCACGTCGTGGGTACCTGTTTCAATCCATACAAGGATTTCTTCAATTTACACACATGAGTCTCCCTGTCATGTGTCTCAAAACCGAGTGGCTTCTACACATACACTTCCTCCTCTACTACAACATTCAAGAACGTTGTCTTGAAATCCATCTGGTGTACCTTCCACTTAATCATTGCAGCCAGAGAAAGTACTGATCTGATGGAAGTGTATCTGGCCACAGGTGCAAATGTCTCTTCATAATTTATCCCTTCCTTCAGGGAGAAGCCACATGCCACAAATCTTTCCTTCTGTTTCTCTATGCTGCCATCTGTAGCATGGTTGATCTTGTAGATCCACTTGGAAGTCACAACATACTTCTCTACTGGTCTCAAAACCACATCCCAGACATCATTCTTCATGATCTTCTGGATTTACTTCATTCATTGTTGTATCTCGGATCCTGGGTGGTTCTGATTCTTCAATGTCTTCCACGGGTAGTTTTTTGATGTATGTTGATTCTTTGTCGCTTGTTCTTCGAAACAAGTCTTTCTTGTAGGTGATGGTATATGATCTTTCTTACAAGTCAAGTTTGATTGCATGATTAGAAACATTTCATATTTTTCAGAACAAATTCTTATGCATAAAGACATAGGTCATACAGTCATGCAATTATCTTAGGCAATGATTCAATACAACATATATCCATATCATGTAACTTTCTAGATGCCTTCCATCTCTACCAGAACATTGTTAAGAGTATGCACTACTCCAACATGTCAGCAAAGCGGTTTCAATCTAGATAAGTAGCAATGGAGTGTTGTACAGTACAATAGGCCACTTACCCATTACTTGCATATTAGTAGTATCTTGTTCATTAATGAAACTTTTCTAACATGCATAATATACATCCTAAATCTAGGAACATAAGTATGTACATGACTGAACAACATCATTTAAGTAATCACATATACAAGAAATGACAAGTCAAATACTTATCTTTGTTTGGTTATTGGGTGGACTCCCTCTCAATATTTGCTTCCTTGCAGGAACTACTGGACTGTGCTCCCTCTTGATATTTTCTTCCTTGCAGGAACTACTGGAGTGTGCTCCCTCTTGATCTTTGCTTCCTTGCAGAAACTATTGGATTCTCTGATAGTGTGCACCTTAACCAATGTTGAAAATGGATGAGAGGTTCTTCCATAGATTATTGATGTTTATTTGTTTTACGGAGTCCGACTCTGCATTATCTTCTTCTACTCCTTTCATGTAATACTGAAAGTCATCTCTAGCTTCACCTTATGAGGTGGAACCTTGTAAATAAACCCTTGTATCTGGTTACCTTCATTATAATACATATTCTTCATCACTTGAAGAATCTTCACTGTCTTCTTTGGTTCTCTTCCTTGGAGGTTCATCATCCTTTGCAATGTGAGCATGGTGTCTTTTCTTGTTGTTGTTCTTCTTGTGGGAGCTGCTTTTGTTCCTGGGACATCCTATGGAATTTTGCCCCTTCTCATCACAAGTATAACATCGAATGTGAGAAAGATCTCTCTTGGATCCTCTAAGGTTCTCCCTTTGATTTTGATGGTGGTGTTTGCCCTTATTGTGATGAGGATTCTCCCTCTTGTTGTTGTTCTTCCTGGTATGTGCTGTGAGAGCTTGGTCTTCATTACCCATCTTTTCTTCTCGAGCTGCAATTCGAGCTTCTTCCTGTGAGCACTCCTCCCACAGCCTACCGAAGGTGATGAACTTTATTCTTGCATAGATTCCATGAATAAAGGAATCCCATGACTTAGGAAGACCATTCAAGGTGGTCATCACTATTTATCCATTCTCTATGTCTTCTCCCACAGCTTCAATTTGTTCTTTTATCTGGGAGACCCTTGTAAAGTAGGAGTGCAGGGTCTCTGCATTTTGTATCTTGACATTCTTCAATTGGTTCCTCAATGTCATATTCCTATTTTTATTCCTCCCTTCAAATAAGGTGGTCAAGGCATCAAACATCTCTTTAGGTGTCTTCAGAGCTGACACATGTGGTATGAGATGGTCCTTGATAGAATCCGCAATGATTCTCTTATCCTTAACCAGGTTCTTCTTGTGTAATCCTTTAGCATAATCTCCCTCTGGAACTTGAACCTCTTGATTCACATAGGTGTCCAATTCATTCTCTTTTAGGACAAGCCCAATCATATACTTCCATGCCCAGAATTTATCAGCCCCTTCAACCTTATCCTCAAGATTTGTGTGGTGAGAAATATTTAATGAGAAACTCAAATGGAAATAGAAAAGCTTTAGGTCTTACAACTTGATTTGCTGAAACTGGATCTGGAGCTGGCTCGCCTAGGGTTTGTTAGAGAAACCCTAATTTTTTAAAGTTGGAATTTGGAACTTCTACTTGGACAGATAGATGTGCCTCCTCAAGGAGAGTTGTCCAATGTACTCACTTCCATAAATCAGTAAACAAAAACCCAAAATATATGATGCCCTAGTTTTCCTCTGACAATAGTGACGGGCCGAAAAATGAAAATTATTGGAATAGAATTATGCTTTCACAGGAGGATTCTTCTAGATGATGTGAGTATGCTGGTGCACTTGGTTTTTGAAAATTCCAAAAATTGACCCCTCAAAATTGACTTGCGAATTTCGAATCTGCAGTTTTTGGTCCTTTTTGGTTTTTTCTGGTCTAGAATTCAAAATAGGGTTTGACGTAACCTGGGGTTTTACTCAACCAAAAACTTAGATCTTGGTCTCTAAATTTTGATTTTGATGAGGAGAGCAATCCTGTGCTGAGAGCACTCCAAATTTCCACTTCTTTCAAAATCCCTAATTTCCCGCAGTAGTGACAGGCTGAAAATTGAAAATGCTCAGAATCAATTTCTGTTTCGATAGAAATACGTGCCTTCCTTAGGAGAGATATCCTATCCTCCTTCCCTTGATGATCTGTGGAAAGAGACCCATAAATTAAGAAGCCTTAGCTTCTGCAGCTGCACAATGTCTTCTTTTCAGGTTAGATCTGATACCATGTTAGATTTTCACTATTTAATTCAATATGATCTAGGATCTTATCTGATAGAATAACATGCAAAACAAATCAAACACAAGAGACAAGAGACACAAAGATTTTAATCAGGGAAACCATAAAGGAGAAAACCCCGCAACTTCCTTAGAGATAGAATGAGCAACAATACAAACCCCCCAAAGATAGAAATGGTCTTCAACAACTTCTCTCTTCTTCCTCCTTAATCACTTATGCGAACTTGTCCTCCTTAATCACTTATGCGAACTTGATGAGTGAGTGAATGAGCAAATAGAGAGGAGCACTCTCTTTATTTATACTTTACCTTTCACTTAGCCTTAACCCCAAACAGGTTGGCCCCTAAGTGTAACTGACTGGGTCGACTTCTCTAGGAGAGTCTAATAACCCATTAATAACTTAACTTTGGGGTCTAATGCCCCGACATACAATGGAGGGTTAATCTCATTGACTTTAGATGACCCAAATACAATAATGACTTCTCCGACCAGAGGAATAAACATCTCCGTCGAAGGTACAATAATAAAATACAAATACAATATAAAATATACAAGTGAATATCTTCCGAAGTTACAATTAGATTAACAGGATCCTTCACCGTAGCTAATTCTCAACATGCCCGTAAGTAAGTGACTCTATTGGAAAAGATGAAACTTGGATTTGTGAATACAAAAAGGAATGACCCTAGGAGGATGATTGAAGGACATTTCAAGTCATTATCGTTATATAATACATACATACATGAGGAAGACCCTGGAGAAACTTTGTTTCAAGAGGCTACTTCCTTTGATGAAGTTTTTGAGAAATTATCAGAATGGGAGAAGAGGACACTACACGATCGTAGTTATCCCTTTAGGATACTGTTAGAACTGAGAAAAGAGTTTCCTTTGCAGCTAAGGTGGTAAAATAAATGACAAATATAAAGAACCAATCTAGAATAAAGAGAGGGGAAAGGGTAAACAATTTTTTTGATGAACAAGCGAAGTTGTGGTGGCTTCAAACACAAATTTTGGTGTATTGGTTAGAGCATTAGAAATGAGGGGAGGAGGTCGCGGGTTTAAACCTACAGACCTCTCCCCATAACATGTTTTTGTTGGCATGTGTGTTGGCATATGGCGGAGGATTTGGACTATGGTTTGTGGTGGCAAATATTATATGTTGTGGCAAGCTCTTGGCCCATGGTTCTGTGTTCTATCAGTGGTATATTTTGAATACAATATAATATATATGGGGGAAGCTCGGTGTTGGCCATGGGGTCAAGGGATTATCCCTCGACCTCCCCCCTTTTCCAAAATAATTCTTGTTGAAACTTAAATACAATGTTCCAACCATACATAACAAGGAACACTTGCGGGGTAGATGGCTAGGCGTATTTGTGAAGGATTTGGGAAGACCATGGAGGTCTTAGGTTCGATCCCCATAGACTCCACTAAAGTTTTTATAAACCATAGATTATACATTTTTTTCTTCTAATTTAATCATTTTTTTTACCAATTTTGAACATTTTTGCCGAAACTTCAACCTTTAATAGCTTATGCATCTGGATACTGTTTCGCACGAAACAAGCATTGACAGAAATATCTTGACTAGCTCTTTACCCCTGTAAGATTTATTTTTTTCTGTTTGAATACTTCTACATTGATCGACCATTGAAGATCCTCCTGGATCAAACCTTCCCGCTGAGAAGCTTTTGGACCACCAAAATCCTGAATCATTCATAATTCAAGTGAGGACATGTTCTTCTCACTTGTCCTGTATCACTTGTCCATTCTTCTTGGAACCTATACATTTGAATCATAATAACAACAATCAACACTGCACTGACATTGTTAAGTACATTAATCCCTTTTTCAACAAAATCTTCATTCAATATTGTTGGAACAAACCATATACTGTTGATCAGTAGTAAGCTGAATATTAAAATTGAACACGTGAAAGAGATTGTACGCATATCATGCTTATGTTTTATCATAGGAACACTATTTATCATAGTAGGTGAATTGTGATGCAACGACACTTTCTCTTCATTCTTAGGATTATTTTCTTCCTTAAATTGCATAGACATAAGTGCTAAATTTTGACTTGCATTAACAACCCTTTTCAATTGTTGTGTAGTTCCCATTGATCTGTCATTTTTAAATGAATGTGAATGTACTATGTACTCAATTCCTTCCTTAAAAAAATTATACTGATTATGTTCTCTATAGAAGATTCCCTTTCGATCATATAAATACAGGATTCCCAACACAATTCCACAGATATATAATGGAACCACATCAAATTCAACTTCATCTACAAAATTGGATGTAATTGCAAACTTTAGATCACATTGCTTTGTTACTTGTAATATTTTATCTTTGCATAACCAACCTAATGGATAAGGTTTCCTGTGTGGTTTTGTTGATAATCCCAACTGCTTAACTACTTCTTATGAATAATATTAGCTTGAGATCCACTATCTATGAGTGTGTTGATCTTATTTTGTTTTGTAATTACCCTTATATGAAACATTGCATTCCTTTTTCTATCCTTAGAACTATCATGATCTTTAGAAGTAGAAGCACATGAAGAGCTAATGTTAGAATCATTACCAACAATAGCTTTACTTTTCACACCTACAATTGATATCTTTGTTTTGTCATCAGAATCCGATCCAAGGTCCTCAATGATAACTGCGGATTTTTTCTTCCCTTTCCGATCCTTAAACCACTTCGGTTTCAATTCTGGATGTAGCTTCCAACAGTTTTCTACATCATGTCCATCTCTTTGACAATGAGAACATGAAAATTTTGTATCCCCTTTCTTCATGGTAGTTGTATGTTTGTTTTTCCCTTTGTCCTTACCTTCTCTCAAATGATTGGATTCAGCTGAAGAAAATCTATCATGAACATTCTTCCCTTTAGATTCAATATGTGTGGCTTGAACACACACTTCGTCTAGGTTAGTAGGATTAAACATAAGTATTGTATGATGCAAATAACTATGTAATCCTCGAATACATTTGAGAAGAGTTTCTTGAGTGTAGAGAGGTATACCCAAAATCAAAGCTCTATTTCTGAATTCCTAAGTGTATTCTTATACATTCTAACCTTTACCTTGCCTTAATTTTTGCCAATCCATCATGACTTGTTGAATATAGCCCAATGGATAAAATTGCTTCTTTAACGCAGCAGTAAATTCATACCAAGAAGAAATAATTTTACCTTTGTTAAGGATGCCTTCTCGTGTCTTACTCTCCCACTAGGTGAGTGCAGTGCCTCCAAGATGGAAAGTAGCTAATTGGATCTTTGTACTATCATCTGCAAGCTTTTGGATCTTGCAATACACCTCAATCCGTCTGATCCAATCACCTAACTTTTTTGCGTTAAGTTCACCATTATATGTAGGCAAATCAAACTTAATATCAAGTTTCAAATAAGGTAAATCAAACTTAGTCTTCTCAAGTTGTTTCTTTGAATTTGAAGAAGCAATACTAGAGCTTTCAGAAGAGGAAGAAGATGTACAAGAAGGTTAAGAAGGGTCTCCTCCTTTTCCTGAATCATTATCCTATGCTTTCTCCTTCTTTATTTTCTTCTTTTCCAACCTCTCTTGATAATCTGCAAACAACTTTTCAACTTTATCTGCCATCTGATAGAAAGCTTTGAGGAAAGCCATTTCATCTTCTTGTCGATAGTCTTCATTTTCCATTTTCTTTCTTCTTTTTGAACCAATTTCTGGATCAAATTCTTCAAGCTCTCCTTCACCACGTTGAAGCCTAGATCTTGTTAACATTCACAAACTCACAATGCAATGGTTAAGCTGCTTTGATACCAAAATTGATTCGAAAATGATAGGATCTTTATAACCATTATTTGCATGTGAAAGTTTAAATGCTTAAATCCATTGAAGAGGATTTAAATAAAAAAAATTAAAGAGAATAATTGAAGCACATAAAACGCATAAAATATATGCAAACCATGAAATTTGTAGGCAAGAATTGATAATAGAGTTCACCCTCCTTGGGCTACGTCTCCGGGCCACTTCTAATGAGAAGGTCGATCTTATTTAGTCTTTAAAGCTTACAAATACGAGTTTTTGGAAACACTTCTATTTTTTGTCAGTTATCAACAAAAATAAACAGTACCACTGCGATCCTTTCGAAATTTCGAGAAAAATGAGTATAAACTCGACTATGTTTGCATGAGGTCTCCTTTGGCACGCAAATCGAGAAACTCTACCTATATAAAAGACAAAACAATACAGACTGTATGGATTCTCACATCGGGAACCGTGCCCATTAATGGATGTATGGACCTCAGGAACTGTGCTAAATCTACCTTGGGAATTGTGCCAAAATATTAGGAACCCATGTCAACCCTTCTCTTTACTTTGTTAGTATATTGTTGTTGGACACATATGCTTTGTAAGTCATCTCGTAGTATTATATGTTCCATGGTATTGATCCATAGTTTGTATTATCCCATAGTATTATATGTTCCATGGTATTGATCCATAGTATTGGACGCATATGCTTTGTAAGTCATTTCGTAGTATTATATTTTCCATGGTATTGGACGCATAGACTTAGTTTATAAGTACGTGTTGAGGCCAATGAAGGCATCCATGAGTTATTTGTATTGAGCTTGCTCAAAGGAGTTTGCCCCATCAAAGTGTCCCGCGATCAATTAATCTCTTCCGTGTTCTGTTATTTCTGATATATTGTGCATTTTCATTAATTAATTGTTGGAGGTTCCTCACATATGGTATCAAAGCACTATCTTGGGCTCGTTGGGTGAAATTTCTGCCAATTTTTTTTTCGCATCTGTATTGTTCCTTTCAATTGCAGGTTCGTATCCGGGAATAATCCCTATCTGCTTAACTGTGGGAAGTACGTGTTCATATCCCTAAAACTCATTGTAATGAGTACCATAGGAACCTCGAAGTAGCTGGCCCATTGAGGGAACGTTCCAATGAACAGGGCAACGACCCTTACTCGATTGACTAGTTCCCACCCATGAGGTAAACCAAGAGCTGTCGTTTGTGGCAAAGCGGTTATTAGTTTTACATGAGCCGTGGAGTGAGGGGTACTGCCCCAATACGCAAGCCGTCAGACATCATTGGTGGTCAAGTGAATCCGCTAAACCATTAGGAAGCCGAGCATACCTGGGGTCCATATCTATTTCCAACTGATAAATAGCAGATTCCATCTGTCTAGAGCCGTTGCAGATCAATTCCAAGCCGTTGCAGATTAATATCGGAAAAAAGTATAAAATTCTGTTTTTCACCATATCTTCTCTGTTTTAACTTCATTTCCCTTGAATATTCACTGACACCCCTGCAATCCCATTCTACATATTCCATTCCTAATGAACCTATCCCAAATTCCACTTCCCGAAGCCAGAAATCCCACATCTGTCTATTTCTAGGGTTTTCCATAACTTCTTCGATTTTTACCCAATTGCCTTCAAATTTTGCCACAGTGTTCATTTCCTATTTATGCTTCTTTCTCCCTCTCTGACAAATTTTCCCATTCTTTCACCCCACTTCTGAAATCCCAATTTTCTGCTTCCCTATCCATCAGAAAGTGTCAAAAACCTAGTCAAACCCCAATTAACCATCATATTTTTTCCCAAATCGAAATTATCCTTTACTAAAGAAGTTTTTGTTTTTGTTTTTCTACCCATGCCCCCCCCCAAAAAAAAAAAAAAATCTTGTTATGGTTGTCACCCGCGCGAGAAAAAAAAACATGGAGGAAGAACTTGCAACCCTCAAGACCAAACTCCAAGATCTGGATGAAAACATTCTCAACCTCCATCTTCATCCTTCAACCATGAACAATAGACGACAACTAGAGTCTTTTGCAGACACCGTGTTCTTTTCTTCCATCACTTTTCATGGGCCGAAGCTTGATTTTCCTCACTTCAATGGTGATGATCCGACTGGATGGATATACCGGGAAGAACAATATTTCAGTTTGCATAATACTTTTGATGTCAACAAAGTTCCACTTGCATCCTTTCATTTGGAACATGAAGCCCTTCAATGGTTCCGTTGGTACATCAAGGCTCATGCAGAGCCAAAATGGACAGATTTTTTCCAACTCGTTTTGCAATGATTTGGTCCTAGTGCTTTTGATGACTTCACATGAGCACTCACTAAAATTTTCCAAATTGGCATTGTGAGAGAGTATCAGACAAAATTTGAGAAACTAGCCAATCACACAGAAGGATTGTTTGATGAATTTTACAAGAGTTGTTTTGTCAGTGGTCTAAAAGATGCAATCCAATCTAAGGTTACAATGTTCTGTCCCAACACAATGATGGAAGTCCTAGGGTTGGCTAAGTTGGAGGAGGACAAGATCACAACCCAACAATGCTCCAAATCCACTTTTGTTCCATTTAGAAATATGGTTTCCCAACGACCTTCCATCGCGCTAGCTCCTAGAGAAAATCCTATCAAGCATTTGTCTAAAGCAGAGATGCGGGCATGTCGAGAAAAAGGGATTTGTTATAATTGTGATGAGAAATTCACTCGGGGACATAGATGTGTTGAGAAAAATCTATATCTCTTGGATGTGGATTCTCCGCTTGCAACTAAAATTTGTAAAGAAGCTCAAGATACAGTAGATGATCAGGTTGACATTCAACAGTCGCCTGTTGACCCTCCTTCTTAGGATGACCATCTAGAGATACCTCTCCATGCCTTAGCCAGGGTCACTACCCCACAAACAATGCGGGTCAAGGGTTACTTCAAGAAGATCCCTCTTACAATACTCATTGATTCTGGTAGCACTCATAACTTCACTGACCCTCAGAGCGCCAAAAAGGATGATTGTTTTGTCCATCCTTGCTCCAGATTTGAAGTGATGATTGCCAATGGGGGCACCTTACCTTGCAAGGGGAAGTGTTGCAATGTGTGTATATCTATTGGATATTGTAACCTACACTCCGACATGTTTGCATTGCCCTTAGGTGGATGTGATGTGGTTTTGGGTGCTCAATGGTTACGCACACTTGGACCCATATTATGGGATTTTGCTGAACTTTGGATGCAGTTTTTAGTCAATGGGAAAAAACACACATTGAAGGGATTACAACAAGGGTCTTTTAGCATCATCAGTTCACATTGCCTGGAAAATATCCTTAAGAAGAATTCACATGGTGTCATCACTCAGATCCATCCCATTCAGATGCCACCTTCAACGGTCTCTACTACTCCTTTGGATATACAACAAATTTTGGATGGATATGCATGTGTCTTTCTTGAACCAGTGGGATTGACTGGATACTACCGCAAGTTGTGAAGGATTATGGGAACATTGCAACTCCATTAACTGATCTCTTGCAAAAGGATGTTTTTACATGGACACATGCTACTGAGTGTGCATTTGACAAACTAAAACAAGCTACGTGTACTACACTTGTTCCAGCTATGCCCAATTTTTCCAATCCCTTCACTATTAAGAGTGATGCTTGCGACAATGGACTTGGTGCTGTTCCCCTTTAAGATGAACGTTCCCTTGATTTCACCAGCAATGCCCTTTTTGGTAAGAATTTAGTCACCCTACATATGAGAAGGAAATGATGGCTATTTTGCATGCAGTACTGAAGAGGCAGCCATACCTATTAGGGAATCATTTCTGCATCAAGACTGATCACCAAGGTTTGAAATATTTCTTGGCACAACGGGTCTCCTCCCTAGCACAACAGAATGGGTTAGCAAACTCATGCATTATGACTATGAGATCACTTACAGGAAGGGTAAGGACAATCTTATGGCAGATGCTCTTTCTCACACATATGATGACCAAGTTTCTCTTTTAGATATTTCTATGCCTGTTTCATATTGGTTGCAATCTGTTCAACAGGGCTATGTCAATGAATCCTCATTATCTCAAATCATCCAATGTTTATCCAAAAACCCTTATGTTGTACTGCATTACTCTTGGGATGGTGCTTCCCTGAGATACAAGGATCGTCTGGTGATTCCCCAAAGCACATATCTTCAACAAGATGTCTTCTATGAACTCCATGCTTATCCATCGGCATGGCACTCTGGGTTCCTCAAACCGTATGAGCGGGTACAGTGTAACTTATTTTCAAAGGGAATGAAAAGGACAATTCAACAGATGGTGGTTGAATGTGATACTGGCCAGTGCAACAAGGGTGAAACGACACTCCTTCTGGGGTTTCTCAAACCCTTTCCCATCCCGACACGGATTTGGACAGATATTTCTATGGATTTCATTGAAGGGATCCCTAAATCTGGAGGGAAGACAGTGATTTTGGTTGTGGTTGATCGCCTCTCCAAATATAGTAAATTTTGTGCCCTCAACCATCCCTATATCACCTCCTCAGTCGCACAGATTTTCTTGGACCAGATCTTCCGTCTTCATGGAATCCCTTCTTCCATTGTCTCAGATCACAATGCAACTTTCACTAGTCATTTTTGGACAAAACTATTTCACCATACTGGCTCTAAACTGAAGATGAGTTCAGGGTATCACCCACAAACATATGGTCCGACTAAATTTATCAACAAATGTTTGGACACTTCTCTTCGTTGCTTCACCTACGAACAACAACATCAGTGCGCAAAGTGGATTCCTCTCGTTGAATGTTGGTATAATACGTCCTACCACACTGCCTCTAAAATGAATCCATATGAAGAAGTCTATGGTCAGGCACTGCTAGTGCTCCTTTCATACAACCCCAACAGTTCACCAGTTCAGGAAGTTGACACGGTTCTTTGAACCTGAGATCATATTCTAAGCCTTTTGCGGGACAATATTCACATGGAAAGAAATCAAATGAAACAACAAGCTGATCAACACCATTCTGAGCACACTTTTCAAGTAGGTGATATGGTTTTTCTTCGTCTATGCCTTACAAGCAATCCTCCATGAAACTCAAAGGGCATCATAAGTTGGCTCCAAATTTCTATAAGACATATAAGGTTCCTCAAAATATTGGGTCTCTTGCTTATAAATTGGAACTTCCTCCTTCTTCCCACATTCATCCAGTATTTCATGTCTCTTTTCTAAAGCAATTTCTTGGCACCAACATCAGTGCACAAACTGTTTTACCAGAATTGGATAATCAAGGATCCATCATTTTGGAGCCGGAGGCCAACCTCACTAGGCGCACTAGTCAGCTTCGCTCTCAATCCATCACAGAGGTATCAATTCAGTGGCACATACTACAATCAAAGGATGCTACATGGGAACCACTCCTTCAGATTCAACACCAATTTCCACATATAAAGCTTTGAGGACAAATATTTTTCTAAGGGGGAGGGGATGTTAAGAACCTGTGTCAACCCTTCTCTTTACTTTGTTAGTATATTGTTGTTGGATGCATATGTTTTGTAAGTCGTCCCGTAGTATTATATGTTCCATGGAATTGATCCATAGTTTGTATTATCCCATAGTATTATATGTTCCATGGTATTGATCCATAGTATTGGATGCATATGCTTTGTAAGTCGTCTCGTAGTACTATATGTTCCATGGTATTCATCCATACTATTGGATGCATAGATTTAGTATATAAGTATGTGTTGAGGCCAATGAAGGTATCCATGAGTTATTTGTATTAATATTGCTCAAATGAGGTTTCCCCCTCGAAGTGGCCCGCGATCAATAAATCTCTTCTGTGTTATGTTATTTATGATATATCATGCATTTTCATTAATTAATTGTTGTAGGTTCCTCACACAAAATGCCTAAGAATCTGTGCAAAACCACCTCAGGATCCGTGCAATACCACCTTGGGAATTGAGCTGAAACCACCTTGGGAACTGTGCCCTGTAATTGCTTCGAACTCTGTGCCAAAACGTACCTGTTCTCTATCTTGGAATCCAATCCCAAATGTGATTTTTATAAGGTTTCTGGGTGGTTTTGGGTGCATGGTTTGGAGGGCCACGCGCCCATTTTGGGCTCCTTTTCCGCTTCAAATTCATAAGGAATAAGCACCATATCCCATGATATGTGGCGGATTTGGTGTATTGGTCAGACCATTGGAAATGAGGGGATAAGGTCGCGGGTTCAAACCCGCGGAGCTCTCCCCATAACATGTTTTTGTTGGCATGTGTATTGACATGTGGCAGAGGCTTTGGACTATGGTTTGTGGTGGAAAATATTATATGTTGTGGCAAGCTCTTGGCCTGTGGTTCTGTGGTCCACTGGTGGTATAGTTTGAATACAATATAATATATATGGGGGTGCCTCGGTGTTGGCCATGGGGTCGAGGGATTATCCCTTGACCTCCCCCCTTTTCCAAAATAATTCTTGTTCAAACTTAAATACAATGTTCCAACCATACATAACACGGAACACTTGCGGGGTATATTTCTAGGCGGACTTGTGAAGGCTTTGGGAAGACCATGGAGGTCTTGGGTTCGATCCCCATAGAATCCACTAATTTTTTTATAAACCATACATTATACATTTTTTTTCCAATTTAACCATTTTTTTACCAATTTTGAACTTTTTGCCGAAACTTCAACCTTTAATAACTTCTGCATCTGAAGATTGTTTCGCATGAAACAAGCATTGACGAAAATCTCTTGATGAGCTCTTTACCTCTACAAGATTTATTTTTCTATTCGAATTCTTATACTTTGATCTACCATTGAATATCCTCTTGGATCAAACAAACCTTGTCATTTCGTTGCTACAATGACAAATAACTCATATTCGTTGCTATAGCAACGAGTATTTGTCGCTATAGCGACAAAATATTATCTTTGTCACTATAGCGACGACTATCAGGGGATAACACAATTTATTTTCAATTTATTTTATCTATTTATCCACGAAAATTTCGATTTTAACTTATTCGTGGGAATATTTAGTGGAAATTTTGAGCCATATGTACTAGTGTATGTTATAAATTCTTTGGGATCAAATGCTCCCGTGGCCAAAGAAGGAGATGAGAGAAAAAGAAGCATGTTTACAATGATATTAGACACAATAGACGTCTCTCAAAATGCATGGTTTAAATTCCATGGGGTAAAAAAGGATCACTTTCTACAATTAGAAATGCATGTTTTTGAATGGTGATGTGAAAGCTATGCATGGTAACAGTGGCTTGGAAAAATATAGGGAAAACACTGTTGCACTGGTAGCTACTATTAATAAAACTATAGAAAAGAATTCAGAAAAATCTCCACATCTTACACGATTAATCAATGAAGATGGAACAAGTACAACCTTGAAATTATTTCCATCTAATATGTCCCATGGTTTGTTGCGAAAAATGACAAATGAATTAATCGAAAGTATTGGTTTTCCTCTAGTATCACAATCCTCCTTTAGCAAGGTGATGAGAGAATATTTTCGAGATGTTAAAATTTCTAAAGTAAACTCCTTTGCAAGGTGTAATGAATGAATTACAATACATGATAGGCTAAAGAGGACCACTGATCCAGCTAAGGTGGAAAGGTTGCGAGTACATCAGGTAGCTTATAATAAATATATCACAAGTTGTCACCAAATGTATTATTCTCACAGATTAGCTTCACAAAAAAATCCAAAGACTTTTATGAGTATTGTTCATGAAAAAATGGATAAGTTGAAGACTTCCATTCCAAGGATGGGTAAGAAGGAAAAAACATTTTAGTAATGTTATGAATCTTCCCATATCATTGACTGGAATGTTGACTCATGGGCACAAGATTGGGGGTTTTGGCCACTTCAGCCTCTCATTTTAGAGATGGGATCGAATTTCACTATGACATCCCTGACTAAATGCTTGAAGAGTCTTGAAGAACCAGTGGTTGATAAGTATGGTGATTTTGTCTACAAAGGCAGAACATCTAAGCACCAATTGCATGATGCTCTATTGCAATCAGAGTCATATGAAAAGTGTGTGATATACAAACAAGATGTAATGAAACATGATATATTGTGTGTTCATGGTACTGATCAATGCATGCCAAATAGAAAAACTACCACCCATATTGTTGTTGCAAATGGATAATTGTTCAGGTGATAACAAAAACCACTTTGTATTTGCCTTTTTATCTCTTTTAACAACAACGAGAGTGTTCGATATTGTTGAAGTTGGATTCATCCCGGTTGGACACACCCATGAAGACATAGATGGAACTTATGGAAGGTTATCATTAAAGCTAATGCGCAAGGATATATTTTCACTCTCATAAATTATGGATACGTATAGGACATGTGAGGATCAAAATTTCTATGTCCCTTATCTAATTCATAAACTTTATGATTTTAAGAGTTTTTTGAAACCCCACCTTTTGGATGGAAATGCCAAGATCATTGGTATCAAAGAATGCCAGTTTTTTAAATTTCAGTTCATAGATAACATTCCAGTCATGCAATGGAGGGCATCACTTCAGGATAAATCTTGGTCATCTACTATTAATATGTGGATGTCATTGCCAGATGGTAGCGCAGACTTGCTGGTGGGGTCACCTAGGTTATTAAATATGCAATAAAAAATACCTTTAGACATTGAAGAAATAAAAAAAAGGAATAGAAACATATATTCCATTCTAGAATCGAGGGATTGAGAAGGGAGGTTTACAATTTTGGCATCCTAAGTTAATTATTCGGAGGCTATATATAAAGCTTTGGACAATCCCTTTGAGAATGTTGATCAATCAACAAATAACTTTTGGCCATCAACAAGCCATGAAACTACTTGTTTTATGCCTTGGTTGTTCTATTGCATTTTTGCTACATGCCAATAGAGATAATAGAAGGGATCATGAACAATTTTCATGATTGTTTGGAATGAAAATACCCTATGGCTCTGCTATCCATGTGAACATAATTGACTAGATATTTCTTGTCAGAAATACACAATGCAACAGACGATGCTACATACTTGGATCTTATGTCATTTTTTGCTTTGCAATCAAATGGGCACAGTGGACATGGGTTGTGGGATGGAATTTTCTACATCAAGTGGTTTTCCAAATGGCTATATATTTCAGTATATGTCTAGTCATTGAAAAAAGGAACAAGATACCTTCATTTTAGTGCTATAGATATAGAATATCACTCTAACCTTTTGTTCTGTGACCATAATTATTTCTCAAGACACTTTGAACCAGTTTTGTCATATAAAAATTTAGGCTTTGTGGTAAGTTCTTGTTCCCTACTCACTCAAAGCAGTTGCAACTTAGGCCAATATTTGAAACCAAATAGACCTATTATCTATTCAACAAGCACTACTAGAAAAATATTTCTATATTGTTGGTTCTATTACTAATGATTGCCAAGATTCATTGATTGAGTTTGTTTTCATATTGACATCAATGTTTAGTGTGCACACACTAAGAAAGGAAATGTCACAAATGTTCTACAATTTATTTACTACAAATGACATAAGAGCAATGAAATGCCTAAATAAATACCTCATTGAAGCCACAATTAGACAAAAATCCTTGGTTTCTAATTGGCAAGGATATATTGTAAATTTTTCAAATCCATATATACATGGTAAGATAGAAGTAGGTGAATTTTCAATCCAGTGGTTGCACGAAATGACAGGTGCTAGAATATGCATTTGGAGTGCAAAGATTAAAAAAATTATCCTTATATTCCATCCAACACATGGTTCCCCAAAATTTTTATATCTAATGTGTCATGTCCTAGATTCCTTGCATTTTCATTTCCAACAATTGCTTTAAAAACATTCTATGGACCTATTTTCTACCATTTTCCGTGTAGTGGTGACTTATAGTCTCCATGCCCCTTCAAACAATTGCAAAGAGTGGAAAGAAAACAATTTGGATAACAAGACCATACATCGATATGTGAGTAATGAGCTGCTTAACATACTAAACAATTTATAACAAGTTAACAAAAATAAAAATAAAAATCATACTAACACATGGTACAATAGAACCTGGAAACCAAAGCATCCATTTTTGAAACTTGCAACAAGTTACCGACTCTCCGATCTAAGAAATGTAGGACATAGTTCCTGCCAATGAAGTGAAGAAACTGCATCAATTAAAAAAAATACGGAAACAAGGAAAATCTATTCATAAAAAAACAAACTGACTATGGAAAAAGAATCAAAGTAACAAATGCATATCTTGAATCCATTCAAGACACACCAATAGATGCATGCTCTATATGGAAGCGTTTGCAATTTCAAAAAGACATTTATTCCCTTGATAATGATACAATATTGGATTTAAATTCTCTTGCAATTGAGAAAAAAACAAAAGTAATTGGAATTAGTGATCAAATCTATATGTTTTGTAAAAAAACAACTGCCAATGAACAATTTCTTGTATATGTATCTCTTTTTCACATTTGTCATAATAATAAAATTCCCTCTATCACTTCTTTGACCCCATTGGAAGGAATTCTAATCTAACCAAGAATGTATTTTGCACAAATAAGACAACTTGGCTACAAACGAGCACAAATTGGACTCACTAAAACAATAATAAATATCCCAACATATTTGAATAAAGTTCAAATAGCATTGCCTAGGAGTCTATCTGACTCTATGACAATTGAAATAATGATAAAAAGGAAGCTGGAATACAAAACTGCCTATTTATCTGGAAATTTGTGACCAAATAATGTCATGGATGCTATTAATGGCCTATGCAAAATGACACTTTACAAAAATGAAGGAATTGTTATCAACAATGATTCGGAAAAAAATATTCAAGAAAAGCATTGAAGAGGAGTCGAGCAATCTACCAAACATAGAAATACATGATTTTATTAAGAAAGCAACAAGATAGATTAGATTTATATTAAAAAATGGTACATGGATATGGGAAATCACACCTAATAGATGACTTGGACAACATAATCATAAAAATTGCACCTTCAAAAGAATTTCGACCACTAGGCATTTTCCAAGACAAGTTTTTAGAAAAAACTAAATTTTCCTATACTTTTCTATGGAACTAATCAGCCTGAAGACATTCTAAGTTGTTTTTCTTATCAACACATAGAACAATGGGATATTCAACATATGAATGGAGACTTTGAATCACAAAGCACTAATATCTTTGTGTTTAATCTTTTGTATTTTGCACCGTGTCAGAGTTTTAAAACAATGCAAAATCCATACGATTAAACACAATGTTGATACACTGTGAAAATATTAATACTTAGACTAATATATATTTTTAAGGAAATACGAATTATTATAAAATAGATTTCAGGATCTGCATCGATATCCCTTCGTAAAGGTGGGCTAAAGGGAAAAAAATTGTTAGCCAAAGACGTTAAGCAAAAAAAACTTGAACAATCTCAAAACACCAATTGCATATCCCTCTCTAAAAGCAATACGAACATCACCTGATTACTTTGACAACATGGAAAAAATTTCATTTGTATGATACAACATCCTGGTCCACCTAACGTTTTCATGAGTTTTACAATTTTTGAACATCTTTGGACTCCATTCTGTGATGCATTGTAACAAATCAAAACACAACAACGCACAAAACCTTTTGAAAATATTTCTAAAGAAAACATTGATAAGAAAACACCATGTCATTTGTAGTTGGTACTATAGACACAAAATACTATCGTTAAGATCCTTGATCTCAAATAATAGTGTCTTGTTCGAAAAAGTGGAAGACTAGTTCTTCACAACATAATTTCAAAATGGAGACAATAAGCATGAGCATGGATTGCTTTGGATCCAAAATGCACCAGTCTATGGCCATAATTCTGAAGATGAGGTCACTGCATTTTTTGAGTAATATATATCTTCTAATTAACCATTGCTTTATGAAGGCCTTCTTAAGATTCAAACCATAAAAAAATGCAAAAAAATCGATGCTTGAACTATAGATTCAATTTTCCATTTGCTCCAATGGATAAAACAATAATTTTGCATCCATTGCAACAAAGTGCAAATGATACCATTGAAAAAAAAATCTCCTTATAGAACAAAGAGAGTATCCTAAGAGTATGTCTTTTGCAATGTTCTTATCAGATCTTGGTGTAACTATAGACAAATACATTCTCGTCCTACATTACTCTCTTTTGCTAAAAAGAGGTCCAACATATATATGGATAAATGCATTTTCCAATTGAATACTGCTACTATGGCAAGAAAACACAGATGCACAATTCATATAGGATGCATATGCTGCAACAACATATTGTAGTTCCTATATAACTAATATGGATAGGATGATGACAACTGCATTCAAGAAAATCAAAGACAAATATATTTCTCACAATGATGGAAAACTAGAAATAATACACAAACTTGGAAATGCGCTTCTAAACATGCAACAAATGTAAAGTCTACAAGCTATACACATAATCCTTTTGTTTCCTTTGAATTCAACATCAAGAAAGCTAATATTCATTAACACCTCACCAAATGAAAAAATTAACATATGTGCTAAAAAACCAGTACTTTTGCAACAAGAACTTGGTGATTTTGAGGGCATTGTTTGCGGTTCAATTATTAAAAAAAAAAAAATCTTGCCTAGTTGAGCTTGACTAAGATTGTCTAGTGGAATATGTTGCTTGTTACTCCAGTACCAATACAACCACAAAGGCAAGAACATGACCATCTATCATATGATACGTTCGATACAATAAAGAAAAATACCAGGATAATTTCTATAGAGAAAAAATGCTACTATATGTTCTACATAGACAAACCAATAATTTGCTAATGGGAGAATATCAAATATGGATTGAAGCATATATGTCTAAAAAATAACAAATAGATCCTATCAAACAAAGGTTTGTAGCAAAAATAGAAACAAAATGGGCCAATATTGACATAGTTGCTGAAACAATTGCCTCTAATGCTGACCAAATATTTGCAATTGCAACTAGAGAGCGCTCATAACAAGAATCCTTTGATCATGTCTCTAAAAAAATATGATATTAAACATGACATGGTGTCAAGGCTTCTAGTTCAATGAATATAGCATAATGCACCCATCCAATACACTAAAAAACCGTTTGTTCTAAGGACAGGAGAGTACTATGCTATTAGGGAAAAACTAAACAGAGAACAACAATTAATAAATAAATCATAATGGAAAAAAAATAATCCAACCACACCCATCTACTTGTTCTTAACTTGCGGGTAGGAACAGGGAAATTTTTTATCGCAAAAACACTTTACGATAGCTTATTTCACTTTATAACAAAGATATTGAAGCCGATCGATTGAAAAAAAAGGTATCATAGTTGGATTTACCGAAAAGGATGCATACAAGGTAAATGGCATCATATTCCATTCAACTTTACCTCTTCCACTTAATTCAATGAACGTGATCCCCCTAAGTTCAAATACATTAGATCTATTAACCAAGGAATATCAACAACTTTGATTATTGTTGATAGATGAAGCATTGTTGATTGGTTCACCAATGTTGTACAACATAGAAAAAATACTTTGAGAAATTTTGCAACCCCAACTACCCCATTTGGATATTTGGATATCATATTCTATGGTGATTTATGCAAAGTACAATGTGTGCATGGTTATTCAATTTTTGAACAACCAAAATTCCAACGACAGAAAATCCTATATAGATTTTGGCTAGAAAACATTAAGTTCTTTCAGCTAAAAAATGTCTCAAGAGAACAAGATGAAATGTTTGTGTGTATTTTAAATAGAGTTAGAACATGTTCACAGACATAGGCCCCGCTTGAAACCCTTTTTGTCTTTTTGAGTTCAATCCTAGTTCACACATAGTAGAAATAATAGATTCTTATTGCTGGAGATTTCAACATCGATATGTTGCAAAACAACACATCTACACAAAGACTAGAATTGTTCATGAAAACCAATGGCTTCAAATTGCACACAACTAAAACAACAACAGACAATGGCTTTATGCTTGACCATTTCTGGATAATCTACTAAATAATAATTTTATCTTTAATATTTTCGATACCTATTGGACTCATGATCATGCAACTTATCTTTCAATTTCTTTGAAAACAACATAAAATTTTCTTATCCTTTAAATTCAATATTTGAATTTGCATATGTTCTTTTATCTCTTATATATAGCTGCAATACAACAGATAATTTTTTTTCCCTTTTATTTTAGGGGTTTCTAGACATTAAATATTTTATCTCATCCACATTTTTCATTCTCTTGATATCTTCTATTTGTGGATAACTACAGGATTAAAGAAGCCTCATTGCAACCCTTGAGTATAATTCAACTCTGCTTAACAACTACAACAATGTTTTTGAAGGAGATGTTTTGGTGCTATATGTACCCGACAAAAACAAAAATACAAACTCAATGACAAAGACCCAATTGGTTCATGCTGACTTAGCCAACAAAGATTGGAAAATGAAAATAACATTTGACATTAAGGACCACCTGATTCCTCATTTCATTGATCAGTTTTCTCGTGGAACTAGTGTTAGAATCATAGACTTTGCTTTAGGAAAAAAAAGGGACTGTATCGTAGAGGTAATTCAAAGTATTGCATTGTGTTTACTCACAAGACAAACATTGAATTTATAAAGAAAGTTTGTAGATATCACAAACTTGCACCATACAATACTATCACCGAATCCCTGGCATCAAATAATATCTATTCAGTTGAATCTGTTGCAGCAATTGTTATTGGATGCCAACAAAACACTACACAATATGAGCCAAGCATCAGAGACGGATAAACAATATATGATCATGCAATGGTAAGTCCATTTCCTTTCTAATAGAAATTATTTGTCCGCTGGCCGTTTGCAATTTCTTTTACCTTTCCCTGCTATTCAACATTGAAATTGTTGAAATGCACTTGAATCCATAGACATACCCTAATACTACTTTCTAATCTATTTTAGTTACACTTTAATGAAATTTACAAAGATCTTGTTTAGCAAATACGGGAACAACTTGAAAGCAATATTGCACCACTGTATATGTTCAAAAGCATTGTGAGAAATGGTCCAAAAGGAATCCATATATTACGATTATCTGCAACAACATTTGTAGATGTCCTTAATAATTAATTTTTTGGAATATTCTCACCATCTCATTTTGGTCTTGCATGCATTCCATGCATTAGCAGTTGAGTCTCCTAGCACCTAGTGCTTACTTTCCCCCCCCCCAGAGCTCGTTTTTCCATCATTATCCCTCCTATCCACTCGGAGCACCTTGGTTACATCATTGAAGTCCAAATTCTCCCTCATGCATGATTTTAGGAGTTAGCACACGTCAGTTCCATGATTTAGGCCACCTTGTCCCGTTGATTTCCTAGTTAACTGACTGTTACACCTAGTTTCATTGCTACTGAGTGTAGGAGCACTTATTTTGACAACTACAAGAAATTATTTCGCCCCCTTGGAGTTTCCGCCCCTACGTTTGTGCCCACATGATTCAGTTATGCTCACTTCTACCTCAGTTAACTGATTATTCATCATCGGTGGCCACTGAACCTTATCGGGAGATGGTTCCAATGCAAACTAAGCCTATACTTGAGGTGAATTCGAATCCTACCAGGAGTATCGAATTCATTCTATTGTAACATTCTTTGATTTCCATATTACAACTGATTAATGTATCAACAACATTTTTTCATGTGTGTTTAAGTTTCATGAGTGAATTGATCCATGTCTTTGTCTAATTCTTCTTAGTAATAACAATGTGAAATTGTGAGGTTTGTTCTAGCTTAGTGATCTATCCTTGTGGAATTTCACATGGTATCAGAGATCGTGAGAGATTTTGAGTGCAATAGTTGCAACAGTTGTAGCAGTAGATTGAGCAGATGCTTTCAGTAGAGTACTAGAAGCCTTTGTATTTCCACAACATATCCTAGTGCCATTGCATTGAATTCATTGGAGAAATCCTTTGAGGTCTAGCCAGGTGTGAAGGATTCGGATAAAAGTGCCTATTGTCTTAAAGTAGTGTTCAATAGATTCAGTAAAAATCCTCCAAATATTTTTCCATTGTTTTTGCAGGTATTCTACAATAGCTGCCATGGATTTGAAATCAATTCCTCCTCTCTCTCAATTAAACTATGATGAGTGAAACCAAATATGATAGCATATATGAAGAGACAAGGTATTTTTGATATGTATATTTGTGTTATGAGATATTTTTCTTCCTATCAAGAAGAGAATGATTGGCTAAATGAATGTGACAGACCCTTCGAAGCAATGTGTATTTCTATGTCTCCTAGTATGCACTACCTTATGGAAACTGCTGAATATCCAAGTGATATATGGGCCCAACTGGACAAATCATTTGGAAAGCAGAATGAAGAGATTGGTGCAAATTATTTGGAGAACAAGCCCAGTGATACCTTTTTAAGTGTTCTCTCTAATTATGTCTCATCCTCAATCATCTCTCATGATGAAGTTGTTCAAGATGAAGAAGAAGTTACATATTCAACATATAAAGTTCATGTTGAATACATTCCTTCCTCTATTGCTCTAGAAGTTGAAGAAAGTTTCGAATTGTCCCCTTCCCATGTAGCTAATGCAAATGAAAGTGATACAACTAATGAAGTTGATCCTTTTGGAGATATTATCCATTCCTCACTCATGTTCTCAATATCTTCTATTTCGAATTCTAATCAAGATAATCCAGTTCATAATCTAGAATCTGAAGAGGCTCTTAAATCCTCTCTTTCACATGATTCTGCAGGTGTTAAAAATGATGATTTATTGAATGTTTTGGAGGTTAAATCAAAGTTTGGAGGTGATGCATTCACCCTCCTTGATCACATGCTTCCTATGAAATTCTATTTGATCATTGGCACATGCTCTCAAAGTTTCTTTGAAGATGGAGGATACTACCATTCGCTTGGGTTCAAGTCTTACGTAAATTTTGATGATTTTGGTTTTGATCTCACCCCCACTAGTTCAAAGGAGATCACAAGAAACCATCTATCAATTCTTGGAGCTGATTTAACTTCCACTGATTAGAAGTTCAAGTTTCAAGAGAAATTAGATATTATTGGAGCTGATCCTACCTCAATTGGTTCGAATTACAGGATCCAGGATGATCTTCATATTTTTGGATTTGTTCTCACCATGTTTGGTCTGAAGAGAAAGTTCAGAAAGCCTCCATATTCACTTGCATCCACTGAAGGAGAATTCAAACACATGTTTTTGGAGCATGATCCACTTCATCCCAAGAGGAAGATACCTCTGGACATTGAATCAAGCATCACACCTACTTGAGTCTTAAGCTGAAAATTTTTGGTGTGTTTCAGTCTATCTTGAGGGGTTTTCTTTTCCCACTGGGTTATCCCTCTTTCCTCACTTTTTTAGATTGTTGTACGAGGTGACCTTTGTCTCAGTAACCAGGGCCCTAATTTACTTATATTTTTCCTCATAGTCTGGCTTAAGGGTGGGTGTTAGAATATTCTCACCATCTCATTTTGGTCTTACATGCTTTGCATGCATTTTTCATGCATCCATGCATTCCATACATTAACAATTGAGTCTTCTAGCACCTAGTCCTTACTTTGGCCCCCCTGAAGCTTGTTTTTGGCCATAATTGTCCCTCCTATCACTCAGAGCACCTTGGTTACATCACTGAACTCCAAATTCACCCTCATGCATGATTTTAGGAGTTAGCACAATCAGTTCCATGATTTAGGGCACCTTGTCCCCTTGATTTCCTAGTTAACTAACTATTACACCTAGTTTCACTGCTACTGAGTGTAGGATCCATGCATTCCATACATTAACAATTGAGTCTCCTAGCACCTAGTCCTTACTTTGCCCCCCCTGAAGCTTGTTTTTGGCCATAATTGTCCCTCTTATCACTCAGAGCACCTTGGTTACATCACTGAACTCCAAATTTACCCTCATGCATGATTTTAGGAGTTAGCACAATCAGTTCCATGATTTAGGGCACCTTGTCCCCTTGATTTCCTAGTTAACTAACTGTTACACCTAGTTTCACTGCTACTGAGTGTAGGATCACCTATTTTGACCACTACAAGTCAGTATTTCTTCCCCTTGGATTTTCCTCCCCTATTTTGGTTCCCACATGATTAAGTTATGCTCAGTTCTACCTCGGTTAACTGGTTATTCTTCATCGATGGCCATTGAACCTTATCGGGAGATGGTTACAATGCAAACTAAACCTATACTTGAGGTGAATTCAAATCCTACTAGGAGTATTGAATTCATTCTATTGTAACATTCTTTGATTTCTAGCTTACAACTAATTAATGTATCAACAACAATTTTTTATGTGTGTTTCAGTTTTATGAGTGAATTGATCCATGTCTTTGTCTAATTCTTCTTAGTAATAACAATGTGAAATTGTGAGGTTTGTTCTAGCTCAGTGATCTATCCCTGTGGAATTTCACATAATTTGCTTGAAATGATTCACTCAAAGACTTAGGTAACTCACTAATTCCATTTTGCATTTTAGGGTTTTACCATATTGCTTGCCAACCTTTCTGTTTTAAATTCATTGTTTCTTATTACCAAGAAAAAACAAGACCAAAAAAAAACCGCAATTTCCTATATGCAGATAGAAGGTTTGCTAAAAACCAAAAATGCTTTTTCCCCACCATTTCAATGAATATGTAGAACATGTGAGTAGCCAATGATACCAAATTCCTCCCAATACAAATCTTGCAAGGAAGCAACAAATACCAAATATGAGCATATAATTGAATATATTCTAGAAATAGAAAACATACCGATCAAATGCACTCTACAACAATCCTCATTGCAAACATCAAGTATAATTCAACTCTGCTTAACAACTGCAACAATATTTTAGGAGATGTTTTGGTGGTGTATGGACCTAGCCAAAGAAAAAATCCAAAATCACCGACAATGACCCAATGTGTTCATGCTGACTTAGTATACAAAGATGGGAAAATGACAATAGCATCTGACATTAAAAAGCACCTAATTCCTCGTTTCATTGATCAATTTCCCCCTAGAACTAGTGTCAGAATCATAGACTTTGCATTGAAAAAAAGGGGACTGTACCATAGAGGAGATGCAAAGTATTTCCTTGTACTTACTAACCAGACAAACATTGAAATTCTAGAGAAAATTTGTAGATATCACAAACTTTCACGAGACAGAACTATCAGTGAATTCCTAGAATCAAATGATATCTATTCAGTTGGCTATGTTGCAACAATTGTTGTTGGATGCCAATGAAACAATACACAATATGAGCCAAGCATAAAAATATATGATCATGCAATAGTAAGTCCATTTCTTTTTTGATAGAAATTATTTGTCCGTTGGCTCTTTGCAATTCATTTTACCTTTCCCTACTATTCAACATTGAAATTGTTGCAATGCCCTTGACTCCATAGACATAACCTAATATTAATTTCTAATATGTTTTAGTTACACATTAATGAAAGTTACAAAGTCCTTCTCGAGCAAATACAGGAATAGCTTGCAAGCGATATTGCACCAATGTACATATGTTCAAAACATTGTGAGAAATGGTCCAAAAGGAAGCCTGATATTGTGATTCACTGCAACAACATTTGTGGATGTCCTTAATGATGATTTTTCACAACACAATTTTCTTGCAATTATTCACTCAAAGACTAAGGGAATTAGCTAATTCCATTTTTCATTTTAGGTTTTCCCCATATTGCTTGTCATCCTTTCCGTTTTAAATTCATTGTTTCTTCTTATCAAGAAAAAACAAGACCAAAAAGTAACTGCAATTTCCTATATGCATATAGAAGGTTTTATAAAAACAAAAAATGCTTTTGCCCCACCATTTCAATTAATATGTAGCAAATGTGAGCATCCAATGATACCGAATTCCTTCGAATGCAAATCTTGCAAGGAAGTGACATATAGGTCATAAATAAGCATAGTGTTGAATTTATTCTAGAAACATAAAATGGACGAATTGAATGTACTCTATGCAGTTCAACACTAGAGTATTGTTGCCCAGCAATTGCAAAAATTTCCCATGAACATTACTCAAAAAGCATCTCATCCACTGTGTTCCATTTACAAAGGATGTGTCAGAAAGGATTATTTACATTGACATTAGACAATAGTATAACTGAGGTCAAGAAACTATGACCATTGGCTTAATGCCATGCAACCAAATTTTGCAATTAGAAACCTATTATTTTGTCATAAGAGCCTTTCATTTTGGAATATTAGGTGCTCGTACTTGGTTTTCCATGTGCCTTAAAACTTGTTTCAATGGTTTTTCCTATAATGAAACAAAAGTTTGTATTCTAGTGTTAATAAAATTCCATAGGAAAAACTTGCTTTACACCATGTGAGCTCTTATAAATTTTGATAGAATTAAGTAAGAAAAATATATAAAAAGTTAATATATATTATCTACTAGATTTAGCTTCATTGATATTGTTGTACATGTATGCCTGCATACTTGTGTCTGAAAAATAGGTTATATTAGATACTGAATTTATGATCTTTCATGGTCCATATGTTGTTCTTCTTTACAACCATACATTTTGTGAGCTATTGTTATTACTCAAAGAACATTCTTCTACTATGGAAAATGTTAAATTCAAAAGACTCATTTGCTTGTGTTGTTTGTAGATAGGCTATTGAATTCAACATTAAAAGAAGTTTTATGTTTTCCTGGATGTGAGTTAACAAGAAAATAATTGAATATAAATAAGCCAATAGTAAGCGTTCATTCATTCCTATCATTATCTTCTACCTTTTTTTTGTAAATATGCAACAATATATTTATAAAAGGAGTTCAAAAATTACATGGCGGCTAGCTAGCCTTGGCGGTCTTGGGTGGTGAAACCACCAACCCATACGCTCAAAATTGCTAGGAAGATAAGTAACATGGAAAAACAGAACTGTCCGAGGAGACCAGGTTCCATAAGAGTCATCACATAGCATATCAAAAAACATAACAAAGCATAAAAACAGTTCATAGAGACAAAAAAAACAACCTCTGACAGTCACAGAGAGAGTTAGGGACTTCCATCAAGATTGCTTGCTTCTTCATTCCGAGAGCTCGACTTTTCTTCAACAATAGGGAAATTGCCGAAGAAGTCATCATCCCAAACCTGGGGGGGGGAGCTTTGTTGTCAGTGGTTCTATTTTGCGACAGGGGGAGGCATCCTCTTCGGTCTTCCGAACATGTTTGTAGTGCAGCAAGTTGATGGTGGATGGAATGGGAAAAGTGGCATGAAGGGGAGGGAATCCCAAAGTGACTCCAGAAGCAGGCAGTACTGACCCAGAAGGAGTGTCAACAGCGGTGACAGAGACTTCAGCACCAACATCCACCATATCCTGTGAAATTGGAGGAGCTTCAGTAGCAGAGGAGACCACTCCAGGCTGAGCGATATCCATTCTAGCAGAGCCAACATTGTTTTTACTGGGTTGAGCTTGAGCCAAGCCCTTGCAAAGAGTCGCACACCTTTCCAGGGAGTATTTACCACCAGCTATACTAGTGTCAAAATTAACCATATTTTCATCCAGGTGAATCAAGATAGCCCTGATATCCAGAATGGAGAACTTGGCAGAGTTCCAATTAGCCAACATCTCCTCGACCAAGTTACCCATCATGTTTTTTATTAGCCAGTAATAATTAATCTGGTTACCGTGATTGCTGGTGGATAGAATATCAACTACATGACTTGATTCCCAGTCATCGATTAATAGGCGAGCCAGAGCCAAAACATTGTTGTCATAGCCGCTAATGGATTCCTTGTTCTTTCCCGGAGAAGCAACATCACGTCTGACACCATGACCAGCCCCACGCTTGGAGGTTCCACGCAGATGAGTCATGGTGTAAAGATGAAGCTCCTAGGTGATGAGAATTCAAGCAGAGCAATTCATAGCAAAGTATTGCATATGATTACAAATGAGGGTGGAATAAGGCCTATCCATCTTGTTAACACCTAAAAAGTGCTCACTAGCTCATTTCCCTATTCACATGACCCATTTGTCCACTTTTTCAATATCGGAGCCTCTGAAACCAACAAAAGGTCACCAAAAGACCTGAGTACACCCCTTTTTCCATTAAAAAAGATTATTTTTCCTGAAAAGCATAAAAAACTCTCAAAAAGGGTCCAAATTCCCAATATTAAAAAGGGAATTAAAATATTATTTTTATTCAAAATAGGAAAAAGGAGGGAAAAGTACCTAAACCATGTTGGTCAATACCATTTGGTTTCCACAAAACCACAAATGGTATTCCCCACCACCAAAACCTATAAAAAGGTGGTAGGGGCTCCTCATTTCACATCCATCCATTATCTCATCCTTATGCTGCTGAAATCTCCCTTGAGCATTTTAGCCATTGAAGCAACCTTGGAGAAGGAGACCTCTTGGAGTTTGGAGCTACTCATCTTGGGAGTTGCTCAACATCAACCTTCACCATTGAAGGTATTATCGCAAGCACTTGCTTGCCCCCCATTTTTCAATACAAATTCATTCTTTAATATTTTCTTGTTCTTGTTTTTAAATGTTTACATTATTTGCTTAGATTCTTGCATAGATCCATGATTAGTTTAGTTTAGATTAGATTGTTATTTATTTCTATTGAAACTGCTGCTACTAGTTAGCAGGTGCCCATAGCACTAAGCCTGGTTGCAAAACCGGGCCAACAGTTTTTGGCGACTCCGCTGGGTTTTGAACAATAGATCTCTAGTTTTGCTTTTAATCTTAGTTTTTTATTAGTTTTTAACCTTTAGATCCATAGATCTGCCATCTTAGACAGCAGATCCATTACTACTCTAAGTTTTGGCCACATCTATTGCCATTAACAGCCCGGAATTCACAATTTTCGGGTTCGTTTTTTGGCTTCCGTGCACGGCTTTCTCCTCGTGGCTTTTAGCTTGACAGTCGCGCGGTCCATCGCGGCTTTCGGCCTTTTTTCCGTGCGGTTCACCGCGGCTTTTCTGCCGGTTTCCGCGCTGCACATCGCGGCATCACGGTCATTTACCGCGCTGCACATCGCGACTGCGCGACCCTTTTCCGCGCGGGCCACCGCGACTTCGCGGCCTATTTGCGCGCTGCACACAGCGGCTTCGCGGACATTTTCCGCCCGGTCCATCGCGACTGCGTGACCGAAACCCGCGCGGTCCATCGTGACTGTGCGACCGAAACCCGCGCGGTCCATCGCGGCTTTTCTGTCAAAAGACGCGCTGCTGATTTTTTCATTCGGCCATTCCGATTTTAAAAATTAATTTTTACTGTACTTCCTGCCCACAAAGCACATTTTTTTTACAGTATTAAATTCTGCATATTTTACAGCCTTGAAATTTTTTTTTACTATTTAAAATGCATATCTAGAAATCTTTTTAAAAAATTTCAAGAAAGTGAAAGAAAGACTTAATTTGCATTTTTATCTAGATTAAAAATTTTCCTGTTTACTTCTTTAAAATCTTGCCCTTAGCAATTTACTTGAAAGAAGAAATCCATTTATTTCTTTAAAAGAAGTTTATTATTTGCTTTCATAATTCAAAGGATCCATTGTTTTTTGAGTTGATATTTGCAAAAGCATTTAATTTATTTGAAAAAGTCATAAATATTTGCTTTTTTATTTTCGAAAGCTCCTTTGTTTTGTGAAAATTTCCTATAAAGCATTTACCTTTTTCAAAAGTTCAGTTTACAATACCTCACGTGCACTCACTCGATCACTTAATTGAACTAAGCCTTAAAACGTACCCTAATTTCAACACACTTTTAACCCCACTTGGGGAACACTAAAAGAACTTTGTAGCTAGGTAGTATTGGGGGGATAGGTGTTCCAATAACACCCCTCAGTTATTACATCTGAGACATAGAAGTTGTCCAATTAGGGAGCTAAAATCTCTTAGTACTTTTTGGCGCGGTCACAACCGGTTTGTGGGAAGGCCTCTCCCCTAGGAGGGTTGAAGTCACGAGGATGGTTCCGGAAGCCTGAGTGGAATATCGAAATCCATTCAGTAACCGAAAAGCTACCATTCGCAGTTCTCGGGATATCCCTATATTGGGATATTGCGATCAAAGGACCAAACGGCAGATTTACCTTTTCTCGACGCGTCATGAACGGAGTATCCTAGTAGCCTGTCTTTAGGATTGATTACTCGGTGTCCCTCCCGGTAGGGGGATATCTAGCCGTTGTCTCAACAATCATATTGTCTGACTTGGATTTCATCACCTTGCAGAGGATATCAATTGTTTGAGTCACAATACTTTTAGTTAGGTGTTTGCATGATTCAACCCACCTTTGGTCTAGTTACACCTATTTTTTCTAGAAGCCGTTTGCATGTTGGTACTCTGACCATTTGTTGCATTCCTCCACTTATTGTAGCACAGCTGCTAGAATAAGTGCCTTTTTTGAGGTTGATTTTTTGGCCTGAGAGCCTTCTTTTTCACTCCCCTTCCTGCACCCTTGGTTGCATTAGGGTTTTGAGTCTTTTATATATATATCACCACCTGATACTTAAACAAATTTTTCACACAAAAACTTAATTCTCACCATTGAGAATTTTAGACGCTCTCGTCGTCTACAGGGCGAACTCCCAGAGTTTAGTCCACTTGGCTCTCCACGTCACGGACGCAGAGCCTTATCCCTTGATTCGACACATCGTCAATCATCTAGACAGTCATCCGATTCTGACACACCTCACTTCACATTTGATTTGGAGGTAGAATCCGAAAACCTCACAGAGTTACCACCAACCACCATTATGGCTGGAACACCATTTGATCCACTGTTTACCAGCACCATAGGTGAGACATCCACAGACCCTTCTGCGGCGGTGCCATCCATGGCGACAACCACCCCCCTGGGTATGCCCAACATGGGTAAAACTCCACATTTAGGAATTCCCAACACAGGGCCACCACTTGTTATGGGTATACCCAACATAGGGGTCACACCCCCTCTGGTTTCCACAAACCCTATCCCAGGAATCCCCACTGCTATTCCTAACCCAAGTGTAACCCATGTTGCACTTGGAGGCGCTGGCCCATACCAGACTACACCTATTGGAGGGCACATACCCTCCATACCTAGCATACCTTTAGGCGCAACTGGACCCCTACATCATACCACAATGACTAGGCATGTCCCAGTTCCAGTCACCACATCTGCTAGCTTACCATACATGGCGAGTCTGAACCTGCCAGATTTGGCTAGGCTCACAAATGACCCCATCAGACACGATCCTGTGTGGCCTCACATGCCCACCAAACTCCCCTCTGACATCCCTAAATTTGAGGGCAAGGCAGGTGAAGACCCCCAGAACCATATCATGTCCTTCCATCTATGGTGTTCCTCCAACTCCATAGTGGAAGACTCTGTCCGCCTCCGGCTCTTACAGCGCACCTTCACTGGCTCTGCAGCCAAGTGGTATATTGAACAACCCCATGGGACGCATGCCACCTTTACCTCCCTTGCCTCGACCTTCCTGCAGTTTTTCCAGTTACCTGTCCGCTATGATGCGGGAGTCGAGATCCTACTGTCTTGCAGACAGAACACGGCCACCCATATCACTGACCACATTCATGAGTGGCATCGACGCCGAAGCCTCTGCAAAATCAAATTAGACAACCGTATCTTTTTAGATTGGTTTCTAAAATCCCTCCTCCCGCTCATCGCGAAGGATGTGGCATCTGAAAAACCCCAGTCTGAAGAAGAGGCCATCCTCAAAGCCCAACAGTTTGATCTCATCTACGCCCAGTCGGGTTATCTATACACAATCATACCAGACGCCGCACGATGTGACTCTTCACGCAGTGACGTGCCGGGGGCATCTCATGCCGCCGATGGCATTATTGGCCAAATCACACCCCAAGCTAAACCTTTCAGCATGGTGAGCACCATGCCTGCCCCAGACCTCTCTAGGGCTACATCCAGTTCCAGAGCGACAACTTCTTATGCTCCAACAAACCAGACCCATCACATTCATGGGCCCTCTTGTCCACAACATTGCTATGGACAAACGCCATCAGCATATGTACCTCCTACATACTATACTCAACCTACCACACATACCCCCATGCAGTTCCCACAACAGCAGATGCATTACCCACAACCAGCTGCACCAGCTAATCTCACACCTCCAACAGCTCAGGGGTACCAACAATCCCAACAGGCAGCTGGACCACCTCCAGCTCCACCTGCATACTACCCACCGCAACCTGCTCCCGCACCTGCGGCTCCCCAGAATCCCCCCAATGCTCAAGGGCATGTGTACGCACAACAACATCAGCCCCAATACCAAAATAACCAACGCAACCAGGGTGGGCAACCAAACCGCGGAAGAGGACGTAACCGTGGAAATAACCAAAACCATAACCAAGCTCCACAACCTACCCATCCTCCGCAAAACAATAACGCGGCGCCTGCTCATCAAAATCCTAATCGGCCACCTAAGCAAGCCAAAAATGCTAATTTACGAACAAACCATCCTTGTTCTATTTGCGGTGTCTATGGCCACTATACCCACGCTTGCCCACATCTAGAGCGAGCTCGACAACTATGGACAGATGACGCCCATTGTCAAGGGCAGGCGGCTCCTCAGCCGCCACCCAACCCTCCACCACCTCAACAACAACCTTTGGTGCTACAAAACCCTTTTCCAAGACAAGGAGTGGTGAACACTTAGCCGTTAGCCCCCCCACAGGGCAACGTACAACCACAACAAATCACTTACGCCGCTCCTGATCAACCCATGTTTGATTCAGGCACTCACCACTTATTGATGATGTCCACTGCCGACGTCAATATCCAAACCCGTCGAAACCAGTATGGCCCTACCTCCGACGCCCCTCCCACCGATAAGGATACTAACGCTCATCCCACCGATCAGCCGTTACGAATACCACCTCTTCCACTTGATGGCGCATCTAAAGCACCTTGTTTCCCACTCCGCCGTATCAACAACAACCCCAATGCACGGGCTGCGTCAAATTACAACATCGTAGATGACCTAGCTCAATCTCCCGCAGCCATGTCTGCGTTAGAAGTCTTGAAAAACTGTCCTACACAGCGCAAGACTTTACTTTCCGCCATTGGGGCGATTGACCCAAATGATTCGAAATTGATGACCTTTGATTTATACCAGTCTGAACCACGTCTGCCTTCCACCATAGCAGTCCAAGTTTCTGTTTCTATTCGGAATCTTGTCATCCATCGATGTATCATCGACGAGGGTTCCTCCACATGCGTCATGTCCACATTTGTTTGGCAGAAGTTGGGATCCCCTACTCTCCAGCAATCCACCACTGCATTGCGGGCCTACGACGGTCGGTCAGCTCAACCTCAAGGTTTACTACCCAAGGTCCCCATCCAATTAGGTGCGAAAAATGTGCTCATTGACATAGAGGTCATTAATGCCCAGCTCGATTATAACCTTTTACTTGGCCGCAGTTACATGTACGCCATGAAAGCGGTCGCCTCATCCGTTTTTCGCACCATGATGTTCCCCCACAAGGGACGCGTGGTCAAAATCGACCAACTCACATACTATGATCCCAATGCCCCCGCAGCACCCGAAAATGTTCTTCCCATGATTGAACAACCAACTTCTAGTGCAACTACCTCCTTTGTCTCTTCTTTGGGACCCGGACTTTACTCAGATACACCAATGACCTCTACATTCCAGGCCATTCCACCACCGTCACCGGAGACCCACGTCGCAAACCTCTGTACTCTTTCACAGAATACACAAACATCCGGTAGTCAACCACCATTGATCCCTAGTCACATTGGTGTTACACCCATCCACACCATCCCCTTTCTATTTCCTCCTTCGGGTGTAGTAAGCGCCCTGGTTATGGCTACCCTTAGTCTACCTGGGTTAACATTGGGATTACCCATGTGGTATATTTCGCCTCCCGTTCGACCGCCGACACCAAACGTCATTCTCCAACCGGTACAACCTATTGTTACCACAAATCAACCTCCTCCTGGTGTCGCAATCCCTTCGTCGTCAACGAAACCTCCTCCTAGCCTCAATATCCCTTCGTCGTCAACGAATCCTCCCCCTCCTATCAAGCCCACTGGGGGCAGAGGTCCACAACCATACGCTGCTATACCACCTCCTAAGGCAGTTAAACCCCCACCGGTGTTTCGAGCTCCCCCTAAATGCTCGTTGTGCGATGAGATAGGACATCCAACTCATCAATGCCCACAGTTACCAGCACTCCAAGAGCATATGAATATGTTGGACGATGACGCCGGCATCCCAGTCGTTAGACTTGAGCCACCACCTCAACCTCGCGACAAATCACTGCGCACCAACCATCCTTGTGCCATATGCAATGTTTACGGCCACTACTCTCACCATTGTCCCGATCTCCCTGACTATAGAGCAGCATTATACGAGTTAAACAATGTTGATTTGGAGATATCTCCTACCCGAATCGAGGAGATCTACCCCCCGCCATCATCCTCGTCGGAAGAAGTCAGTACAATATATATGATTTCAACAACTTTCAAACCAGAACCCCTTGATCTATGGTCTGACTACTTCAATACTGATGAGCAAATTTTGGAGACACTCACTGCACCCGACTATCCTTGGGATGATATGCATCATCGCTCGTACTTCCTCCCGGAAGCATATACATCCACCGCATCTAACCAGCTATCAGTCAAATCGAAAGATTTCATACCCACTAAGGTCGATTGGTTAAAGGACCCCATCCCAGCACCGGATGCCTTTGAAGAAGGGAACATGTCGAACATTTCCCCCACTATACAGATAGACATTTCCACAACACCAGGGAAACCTGAGCTCATCTCGCTGGGCGCATCTTACACTCAAGCAGAAACTCAGGCGTACAAAAGGCTCTTTCAAGAGTTCCGTGATGTCTTTTCCTGGTCCTATACCGAGATGCCTGGTCTCGACCCCGCCATTATAGAACACCACATTGATACATGGCCTGAGGTACCCCCTGTTCGTCAGAAATAGCGACCCATTCACCCTTCCAAGCTCCCCGCTGTTAAAGCTGAGGTCGAGAAACTTTGCAAAGCAGGATTCATTTATCCTATTCCGTACACCACCTGGGTGTCGAACCCCGTTCCCGTCAATAAAAAGCAAGGCACCCTTAGAGTATGCACTGACTTCCGCGATTTAAACCACGCTTGTCCAAAAGACAATTTCCCCACGCCATTCATTGACCAACTCATTGATGAGTGTGCGGGCCATGAAGTCCTATCCTTCATGGACAGGTTTTCCGGATATAACCAGATTCACATCCGCAAGGAGGATCAGTACAAGACTGCCTTCACCACCCCATGGGGCACCTTTGCCTATCGCGTCATGCCATTTGGCCTTAAAAATGCTGGTGCCACTTTCCAGCGAGCCATGACCTATTGTTTTCACGACTTGGTCCATATCCTGCGAGTCTATCTTGACGACCTCACAGCTCGTTCCCGAAAAAGATCAGACCACCTTAATGACCTCCGGCAAGTTTTCCTGCGTTGTCGCAAATATAAAATCCGCTTGAAGCCACACAAGTGTGTCTTTTGCGTCCCGGCAGGCCGCTTATTGGGTTTCATTGTTTCCCAAGATGGAATCACTGTTGATCCCCTGAAAGTCAAATCCATCTTAGAACTTCCGCCTCCTCGCACGCTTCGGCAACTCCAAAGTCTACAAGGGCGGTCCAATTTCCTTAGGCGCTTCGTTCCTGATTATTCCACCAAAGTCCACGGGTTCTTACGCTTACTTTGTACCCACATACCCTTTGTTTGGGATGAGCAAGCAGACACGGCATTCGAAGCCCTCAAGAAAGCTCTCACACAAGCCCCCTTGATATCCCCACCAGATTTCTCTCAAGACTTCACCCTTTATGTCTCGGCATCTGAATATGCTGTGTCCGGAGTTTTGGTCTAAGAAGATGCCTCCCACCAAGAGCATGTGATTTATTACGTCAGCCAGACCTTGTCTAGCCCGCCTCTTCGTTACCCATACGGGGAAAGATTAGCCCTAGATGTAGTCTTTTCCGTACAAAAATTGTGACACTACATCCTACTCAGTCATACCATGGTCGTGGCCGACTCCAACCCTATGGTCTATCTCCTAACTCAGCGACTCCTACAAGGTCGTGTTGCTAAATGGGTCATTATCCTCCAGGAATATGACCTCACTTTCAGAACTCCCAAAAGCACTAAAGCCCTCGCGCTTGCTCACCTCATCACCGACCTGCCATCCTCTTCAACATCACCCGTTATCCAAACGGACCTGATTGACGAGCAGATCTTCATCATTTCGTCTGATGACCCTTGGTACGGAGACATTTTGACTTACCTTCGTACGCAAAAATTTCGACCACACATCGATCGTGATGGACGTCGTCGCATACGACACCACGCCCTCCGATACCTCTTGTTAGGGGATGTACTTTACCGACGCGGCATTGATACCATCTTACGCCGCTGCCTATCCCATAGTGAGGCAGAACAAGTCCTCAATGATTGTCATAGCGGTGCCTGCGGAGGCCATTTCTCCGGTATGGCCACCGCCCAGAAAATCATTCGGGCCGGTTATTTTTGGCCATCATTGTTTACTGATTGCATCACCACAGTCAAGCATTGACAGAACTGCCAGCTATTTGCCCCCAAAGCAAGAACCCCCCCCGCCCCCCTTCATCCAGTCATCACTGTTGGACCATTCTGCAAATGGGCCATCGACTTCCTTGACTGCAACCCCACGTCAGCCGACGGTCACAAACACATCGTTGTGGCTGTAGATTATTTCACCAAGTGGGCAGAAGCCATGCCGACCTATAATTGCAAAGCCGACACTGCAGCATGGTTTTTCTTCAACCATGTTATCGCTCGTTTCGGAGTGCCAAAGCAACTAGTCTCTGACCACGGCTCTCACTTCGAAGATGCTGTCTTGAAGGAATTATCAACCATGTTGAAATTTGAACACCATTTCTCTTCCGCTTACTATCCCCAAGGAAATGGCCAAGTTGAAGCGATCAATAAAATCTTGAAGACCATTCTCCAACGTACTGTAGACAATCACAAATCCAATTGGCACCACATGCTTTTCCCGGCACTATGGGCCTACCGCACCTCAACCAAAACCGCTACCGATTTTACCCCTTTCCATTTAGTCCACGGTGTCGAATCCGTCCTCCCTATTGAGTGCCAGATCCCAGCCTTACATATCGCCGTTGAACTCCTACCGGACACTTCCCCGATCGAGCAACGTTTACTACTCCTAGAGCAGGCCGATGAAGATCGGCGCACAGCCATTCAAAACATGGAAGCAGCTAAACAACGATCGAAACTAAGTTACGACAAACACGTCCACCCAAGAACCTTTTCTGAGGGAGACCTTGTCCTCGCTTACGATCAAGCTCATGATAAAACCAGAAAGGGAAAGTTCGTGTCTATGTGGCAAGGCCCCTACATCATACACACCTGCCTCGGGCAGGGGACATACATTCGGACCGATTCAGAAGGCAATCCCCTACGCAACCCACGCAATGGGTTGTACCTTAAACGATTTTACCCATAGAAAATCTGATGGACACCATCGTCCATTTTAGTATAGGCATACTTTCTTTGTTCACAAAAAATTCAAAAAACCTAAATATTTGTTTTTCTCTGCATGACCACAGATGGAGCCTCTTCCACTTTGCCATGTTGGTTTCGCTGATGGTGCAAGCCGATGGTCTCCCAATCTCGCCTCCGCAGCGTGGGTAATATACTCCCCTTCACATGAGTTAATTCACATTGACGGAGTATGTTTAGGTTCCGCTACCAATAATCAAGCTGAATACGATGCCGTGACCGGTCTCCTGGCCGCAGCTCTCCAAATGAGCATCCGTCACCTCAACGTTTTCTTGGACTCACAGCTCCTAGTTTCCCAGCTCAACAATGATTACCAGGTACGCGATCCCTGTCTTTTCAGAAAATTCCTGCACACTAAACAAATGGTTAGACAGTTTGAATCCATTTCGTTCACACATGTCCCAAGACACCTCAATAGCGTAGCAGACTATATGGCCAACAATGTCCTCGATTGGCACACCAATCACATCATGTCATATCCATAAACAAAATGCATCCACGTGCATAACATGTGCCTCCACGGGCATATACAAAAAACAATATTGCATCCACGTGCATAACATGTGCCTCCACGGGCATATACAAAAAACAATATTGCATCCACGTGCATAACATGTGCCTCCACGGGCATAAAAACAAATAACCAAATAATGCATCCACGTGCATAACATCTGCCTCCACGGGCATACATAAATAAACCAACATACTGCATCCAAGTACATAACATGTGCCTCCACGGGCATATACAAAAGACAAAGGTGCATCCATGTGCATACACGACAATATATACAAATATATATCCACATATATATATAAGCCAAATAGTTAGCATGTCATAGGTGCCCTCAGCACCCGATATACAAAAAATAACTATACATCTGTCACACAAAAATGCTTCCCCATATGCTTATCAGCATTTGGGGGTAGATACAATATCATCTACTCATCTGGATCCCTACGATCCTCCGGCTCCTCCTCCGCTGGCCCCGCCGGGTCATGGCGAGCCCGAACTCTCCGCTCTGCCGGCCCTGCTGGATCATCCCGCAGACGTATCCTCCCGTGAGCCGGCCCTGCCGGATCATCTCGTCTACCATCCCTGTGCCTCGCCACGAACACCGCTGTCCTCAATAGGAGCGACTGCCACTCAGGCGGTGCACCGAAACAACCCTGCAAAATATCCCGATCCAGGTCTCTCCAACCATCCTCAGGGAGTCCAGCTAGGATCCGGGTAAAGGTCTGTCTGACACCATCTATGGAGTCATCACGAGGGCCAACCCCTCGCCCACGAGCCGCATATCCTCCACCACGTGGAGGTGGTACCGCTGCGGGTGGATGGGCGACCACCATCGCCCGCCCCTGACGAGGCACGTAGTCGTCCGGTGGCACTAGACCCACATCTGCACAAAGAAAGTAAGCCATCACATACTATACAATAATAATCATCAATGATAAATCAAACAACATATGATATAATATCAAATAAAACACAAAACATACCGTCTAAACTCCAGGCCTGTCCTGGGGCACGAGGCATCTCTTGGTCACCTCGGTAATCCATGCCGGCGTAGGGATAGTCCTCAATCACCAGAGGCATCTGCTCCCACTGCTGATAAAAATCCTCCGTGAAGTAACCGCGGACACCACCGCCGCCACGAGGCATCATCTGCCCCCATCTCATCATACGAGGCTCACTCGGAAGACCAGCACGAATGGGTACCCATGGCCGCAAGGTCGGCACCCGCTCGAAGAAAAAACAGCATAAAAATGAGGCATAACAAAACTCGCCTCCCTCTCTAATGGCCTTGTCCAGATCTCTCCGGACTCCAGCCAGAAACATCTGCCCCCAAGCATAATAAGTACCCTGAAGAACAGAATCCACTATCATCGTCTGCCCCCCAGACATACGATGTGGCGCAGCAGCACCCAATATCCGTAGAACGCAGGCCCCAACAGCTCGCATATCCCACTCACGTAGGGATCACAGACTAATAGAGCTGTTCTGCAGAACAGCATCATCAACACAAAAAGTCTGTAACAGGTCCTCCATATCTATACCTGGAGGCAACCTCGGCAAGATATCGCCCACCTCACCCAAGCGAGGCAACCCAGTCAAAAAATAGACATCAGTGAGAGTAATCTCTAACCTCTCACCCCCAATGATGAATGCACCCTCTGCCGGCACCCACCAACTCACGAGCTTGTTCAGGAGCCGTCTCACTGAACGAATAGGGGGGATCTGAGCGAACTTCAAAAGTCCACTCATAGCCAGAGTCTGTCTCACCCCTGCATCAGTCTCAATCCTCAGCATGAGATCATCATCGATCTCTCGCTCCCGCCATGAGGACTGTGGTCTCCTCAACATCCTGCCAGCAAACAGAAGAAATTTTTAGCCCTAGCATAAAATTCTTATGAAAAAATCCCATCGCGGCTTTTACACAAAAAGCCGCGATGCCCATCGCGGCTTTTCCACCAAAAGCCGCGATGACCATCGCGGGATCCATGCAAAAACCCGCGATGAACATCGCGGGTTTTGGCCGGACAGTCGCGATGAACATCGCGACTATCCCCCATAAACCCGCGATGAACATCGCGGGTTCCAGCCTCACAGTCGTGATGAACATCGCGACTGTCAGCCTAAAACCCGCGCGGTTCATCGCGGGTTCAGCCCCGAAACCCGCGCGGTTCCACGTTGGAGAGTCAACATGGAATTTCGCGGCCTTCGGGGGCCCGCCGCCAAACAAAAAAGACATAATTGACAAGGCTAAGGAAAATAGAGTTACCTGCAACTCGCTGAATCGAAAACCAACGGTGAAATCTCCCGAAAATCGAGAAAAAGCTCTGATAGCTCTATCAAACTCGCACGTAACAATGACAAGTCATTTGGGCCCCACGCCCTATTTATAGAAATTCCACCAATTTTCCAACAACCATTTTGGTATCATACGAAGTCCATTTCTCAAACCGTTGGTACCGTTGGAATCAGCATAGCGAGAACTTCATGCAGGTTCCTTCCTTTTTCCGTTTTCACGGGGTCCATTTTTGACCTTTTTTGGGCCTCTCTCGTGGCCTCGGTTTGCGTGCCAAATCGGCCGTTCTCCGTTTTGGACGTGCCTTATATCACCGGATTCAGTTTTCTGCGCTCGTGATGATGCTTGAGATCATTTCTCGCTGTCACGTCCCGATTTTCAGGGCATTTTTTCCATGCCCCCTTGTCACCTCGGTTTGCGTGCCACATCGGTCGTTTTCAGTTCGGGGCATGCCTTATATCGTCGGATTCAGTTTTCCACGCTCGTGATGATGCTTGAGATCATTTCTCTCTCTCACCTTTAGATTTGTCGGGCATTTTTTCCATGCCCCCTTGTCACCTCGGTTTGCGTGCCACATCGGCCGTTCTCTGTTCTGGGCATGCCTTATATCGCCAGATTCAGTTTTCCGCACTCGTGATGATGCTTGAGATCATTTCTCGCTCTCACCTTTAGATTTTTTGGGCATTTCTTTCATGCCCCCTCGTCACCTCGGTGTGCGTGCCACATCGGTCGTTCTCCGTTTTCAACAAGCCTTATGTCACTGGAACCAGTTTTCCGCACTGATTACAATGCTTGAGACCTTTTCTCGCCCTCATCAATCCATGTTTGTTCGGTATAATTTTACCCCTTTTTCGGGCCGAGCAACTCCTTTTACGAAAAAGGCACTTAGGGAGTTTCTGTTAAGCTCTTTTCTGACTCCTAAAAACAATGAAAAGATTGCCGAGCAACCTTGCTTCCTTTCATGCTCGTTAAACGTATCTGAAAGGGCGTCTACCTGGTATAAGTTTACCCCTTTTCCGGACCTTATAGACTAATTACGAAAAAGGTATACTCTAGTCACATCGGCTAGAAGAGTTCTCCATCCGCATCATTTTATGCTTTTTCGGGCCTTGGAGACTAAACCTACGAAAAAGAAACACCAATAGAGTCCACTTACCGTTTTCAGACTCTCTAAACATGAAAGCAACCATGAGCATGAGCCGTCCTGGGCTCACAAAATCCACAGGACCGTACCATTTCAGAGCACACTTTTATCCCTTCTTGGAGCTCATTAAAACTATGAAAAAGGAATCAATGGTGCCTCTTGGCGCCACGACAGATCAAATCTACTCATCAGGAAGCTTCCCCATTTTGGTCGCCTTTGTTCAGAGTATTCTGCAGTATGTCACCTTGATAATCCCTCGACGGCACCTATTAGCTCGTCCTCCCCCCCAGAGTCAATATATACCATTCAGTCAAAGCAATGATCCCCACACCTACAAGTCAGTTCCCCACGCTGCTAGGTCAACCATGTCATCATGCTCTGAACAAAGGAAGTTTGAGTCTACCCACTTTTGACCCAGTTATTTCCCATCCCCACAAGTATGTCAGTCCTACCATCAGTACTACAACACTTCAGTTTTACACCTCGTGCTCCTATCAAGGAAACATCATTGCCTTGTTAGTTGCTGGTCTCCCTCTGTCGACGACAACCACATTGATTCCAGAGGATAGACCTAGAGGTCCCTGTTTCTTGGACTCATCACCATTTATGATGAGTGCCTACGAATCATTTCGAGAGGAATCTTCAGTGCCTCTCCAAATGGTTGTTTTTCACATGCTCGACTTCAACACCTTGATTGCATCGTTGAGACTCGCACAGGGTATTCGTCCGTTTCACTTATTAGTCGAAGACCCCGGATATCTCCTGATTCCTCCACATTTGAGAGTCTTCCTATGGATAACACCAGTTACACTTTTTCTACAGATATCTGGGTTGCGCATGGCGACAGTATTCAGATGTACCCCAGTTTCATACTCCCTTGAGTATACAGTTACATTATTTCTCAGAGATGACTCATAGTCTTTGAGTCCCTACAGATGTTGGACACCTTCAGTTTCAGCAGTTCCTCAGTTATTCCAGTGTATCAGTTATTGAGATCCGTTATGATCAGGAGTACATCCCAAAATAATGTCCCCCCTAGACCGTTATGGTGTACCAGTAGATTCTTTATGTATTAGATCCCCCTTCTTGGGACTAATTGTTATGTATATGTCTTGATACGAGCATGGGAATGCCCGCCTCGTCCATTATCAGATATTATACCTCATTCATATTGAGGCCATGTAATATTTTTTGTTTCTTGCAGCTTCCAAGGGCCGTGGCTCCAGTCTCCAATCGGTCTCTTCTCCTTCCCAAACCCCTGAAAAAAGACAAAAGAACTATGATGTCTATCGGCCATACGATGAGCTCCTGCCCTCACACATCAGGGGGCAATCTGTTAACACCTAAAAAGTGCTCACTAGCTCATTTCCCTATTCACATGACCCATTTGTCCACTTTTTCACCATCGGAGCCTCTGAAACCAACAAAAGGTCACCAAAAGACCTGAGTACACCCCTTTTTCCATTAAAAAATATTATTTTTCCTGAAAAGCATAAAAAACCCTAAAAAAGGGTCCAAATTCCCAATATTAAAAAGGGAATTAAAATATTATTTTTATTCAAAATAGGAAAAAGGAGGGAAAAGTACCTAAACCATGTTGGTCAATACCATTTGGTTTCCACAAAACCACAAATGGTATTCCCCACCACCAAAACCTATAAAAAGGTGGTAGGGGCTCCTCATTTCACATCCATCCATTATCTCATCCTTATGCTACTGAAATCTCCCTTGAGCATTTTAGCCATTGAAGCAACCTTGGAGAAGGAGACCTCTTGGAGTTTGGAGCTACTCATCTTGGGAGTTGCTCAACATCAACCTTCACCATTGAAGGTATTATCGTAAGCACTTGCTTGCCCCCCATTTTTCAATACAAATTCATTCTTTAATATTTTCTTGTTCTTGTTTTTAAATGTTTACATTATTTGCTTAGATTCTTGCATAGATCCATGATTAGTTTAGTTTAGATTAGATTGTTATTTATTTCTATTGAAACTGCTGCTACTAGTTAGTAGGTGCCCATAGCACTAAGCCTGGTTGCAAAACCGGGCCAACACATCTTATCACGTGCCTTGGAGAAGGGACATAGGAGATCCACATGCGGGAAACTTAAGAACCAACTACCTTAGTTAATGTGAAGGGACGAAGACAACCGAGTGTTATATTTGGAGCATTAATTCAATATGATCTAGAATCTTATCTGAGAGAATAACAAGCAAAACATATCAATCATAAAAGACAAGCACAAGAGACAATAGACATAGAGTTTCCTCGGGGAAAACCAAGAAGGTGAAAAACCCCGCAACTTCCTCAGAGATAGAAAGAGCAATGATACAAAACCCAAGTACAAGAGATAGTCTCCTTAGCAGCTTCTTCTCCTTCAGTAGTGCGCATCACTCAAGTGAGAGATAGATGAGTAAGTGAATGATCAAATAGAGTGACACCCTCACTCTATTTATACACAACTCGACTTAACTAATAACCTAACAGGGCCGACTTCTATAGGAGAGTCTAATAACCCATGGTAACTCAGGGCTGACCCCACACTTGGTGGTCTAATAACCCCTCTTGTATAAGTTACGACACTTGCAACACTTGTAAATACAAATGACGACACTTCCGTACAGAGGAATAATAACCTCTATGTAGGGATACAATATACATATATGAAATACATTCTGAAGTTACATATACATCAACACTCCCTCCTAACTAGGAAGGTATTTCTCGACATAGGTATTCTAGCACAAGTATTCTTCTCTGGATCATCAGATCATCGTCATCGGATCATCGTTATTGTATCATCGTCATCGTCACTGCTGCTATCTGAATCAATCTCCAATCTACTCGTCATAGGAAGTTCTACAGAGCCAACCCTTTTTAATGCTGGTTGTAGGCCTAGCGTCCATGTAGGTCTTCATCATCTCTACGAGCAAGCCATCAAGTAAGTACACCTCAGGACTGATTACAATGCCTTTGCAAAACCTGCAAGAGCATCTCAGGACTGATTATATACCTCTTCAAAACCTGTGTACCATACTGTCACCTCATCGTCTTCAAATCATCGTCATCGTCCACGGAGCACAACCCAGATGCACACGCACACAACACTTATATACACCGGCATGGGAGGACCTACCTACCACCATCCAGGAATGGATCAACACTTACATCACGACCATGAGAGGACTTACCTACCACCATGTCACCATGGGAGGACCTACCTACCATCATGTCGAAAAGGCAAGTCAATTACATCAACGACCATGAGAGGACTTACCTACCACCATGTCACCATGGGAGGACCTACCTACCATCATGTCGAAAAATCCTGGCAATTACATCAACGAACATGGGAGGACTTACCTACCACCATGTCACCATAGGAGAACCTACCTACCACCATGTCGAAAAAGCCCGCCTATCGCTTACATCTCACCATGGGAGGACCTACCTACCACCATGTGAGAATGGCCCAGCCCTTACATCTGCATCATGTGAGGACCTACCTACCACCATGTGAGAATGGCCCTAGCCCTTACATCTGCACCACAGGAGGACCTACCTACCACTATGTGAGAATGTCTCGTGTGCATCTGTGTTTCCGGACTCATCACTTCCCTTTGGAGGGAATCTCGATGTGAAGTACACCAAGTCTCTCTCTGAAGTATTCAAACTTCACTCTAGACAACGGCTTGGTCAACACATCGGCTATCTGCTTGTCCGTCGCAACATACAGGAGCTTCACTGCTCCTCTTTCCACCATATCCCTGATATAGTGATATTTGATCTCAATGTGCTTTGACCTGTCATGGAAAACTGGTTCTCAGATAGCTTCAGACAACTCTGGTTGTCACAAAAGATACCAGTAGCATCCAACAGGAGATCAAATAACTTAGACAATAGCTTCCTAAGCCATACTTCCTCACAACTAGCCGAACAAGCTGCAACATCTCTACTTCGGCTGTACTCAGTGCCACATAGGACTGCTTCCTGCTAAACCAAGATATCACACCTAATCCCATACTGAAGCAACACCCAGAAGTGCTCTTCCTATCTGCAACACTGCTTGCCCAATCTGAATCAACATAACCCTCCAGGTTAAAATTTTGATTTGCATCATACTTAAGCCCATAATACCCCATACCCTTCAGGTACCTCAGAATATGCTTTACAACAACCAGGTGAAAACTTCTTGGATCCATTAGGAACTGGCTCAATGTGTTCACATCAAAGCAAATATCTGGTCTCGTGTTCGTTAGGTACATCAAGGACCCAATCATCTGATGATACACCGTGACATCAACCGACTCACATGAAGCATCACACAGAAGCTTCAGGTTCGATGCCATATGTGTGGCCATGGCCTTGCAGTCCATTATCCTGAACCGCTTCAGGATCTCTACTGCATACTTCCCCTATCCAAGGAAGATTCCATCTTCACTCTGCCACACCTCCATTCCTAGAAAGTAGTGCATCATCCCCAAGTCCTTCATCTCGAACTCAGTAGCAAGCTTCTTCTTTGTGTCGGCAATCAATCTATCCTCACCTGTCATAAACAGGTCATCCACATATAATAGTAGTATCACTTGACTTCCTTCCTCAACCTTGTAGTAAAGGTTGGAATCCGTTTTACTCTTAGTAAATCCCAAACTGGATAGGAAGTTGTCTATCCTACCGTACCAAGTCCTGGGTGCCATACAGGGCTTTCTTGAACTTGCACACATATGACTCCTTGTCATGTGTCTCAAAACCAAGTGGCTACTCCACATACACTTCCTCTTCAAATACACCATTCAAGAAAGTTGTCTTGACATCCATTTGGTGTATCTTCCATTTCATCACTCCAGCCATGAAAAGTACTATTTTAATGGAAGTGTACTTGGCTACACGAGAAAAATTCTTTTCATAATCTATCCCCTCTTTATGGGAGAAGCCACAAGCTACAAACCTCACCTTGTATTTCTCTATGCTACCATCTGTAGCATGCTTGATCTTATAGATCCACTTGGAAGTCATAATAGACTTCCCTTCAGGTCTTGGGATCACATCCCAAACATCATTCTTCATGATCGACTGGTATTCCTCGACCATGGCATCCTTCCATTCTTTCTTTTCTGCTGCTTCTTCATAACTGGAAGGTTCTTTGTTCATAATATCACAGAGTAAGGAAACATAGCTGGTATGTGACCTAGTCCTTTTCCTTTCTCTGTGTTCCTCTTCTGGAATGCCATACCTTTCTACATCTTGGATGAGCTCTCTAGCCCATGTTGGTTTCCTCTTGTGAGAGTTCTTCTCACGGGGTGGATCTACAGGTTCTTGTGGATCTTCCATCTCACAATCTTCTTCAGGAATTGCTTCATTCATAGTGGTGTCTTGTGTTCTGGATATTCTGGGTTCTTCATTGTCTTCAACATATGTCTTCCTTGATTTGATGTATGCCGAGCCTTCATCAAATGTTACATCCCTGTTGATGTCAATCTTCTTGAATCCTGGGAAGTAGGTTCTGTAAGCCTTTGAGCTTTCACTGTAACCCACGAATATGCCCTTCTTTCCTTAAGGATCTAGCTTTGTCCTCTTTTCTTTTGGGATGTGAGTGTATACTGGACAACCAAATATTCTGAGATGGCTAACTTCTGGTTTCTTACCAGTGAACAATTCTTCTGATTTTTTGTTGTCAAGTATCTTATGAGGTGTTCTGTTTTGCACATATACAATTGTCCTTGCTACTTCTGCCCATAAGTGCGTTGGTAGATCTTGGTCATGAAGCATTGCCCTTGCTGCTTCCATAATTATTCTATTCTTCCTTTCGGCAACCCCATTTTGTTGTGGATTGTAAGGAGTGGTCAACTCCCTCTTAATCCCTGAATCACTGCATAGATTCTTGAAGTCTCCTGAAGTAAATTCTCCGCTATTGTCGGATATGAAGATTTTGATCTTCATATCAGTTTGATTTTCTATCAAGGCTTTGAATTCCTTGAACTTATCAAACACTTCATCTTTATTCTTCAAGAAGTGAACCCAAGTATTCCTAGAGAAATCATCAATGAAGGAAACATAGTATACATACCCACTCAGAGAACTAGATGACATCGGACCGCATACATTGGAGTGGATGATTTCCAAGATTCATTTTGCCTTGCTTTCACTACTTGGAAATGTCTTCTTTGTGTTCTTCCCCTTTGCACATCCTTTTCAAATGCCTTCATGTTTTTTCTAGATTTCAGGAAGACCTTCCACTGCTTTGCTTGCAATTGGTAGTTCCCTATAGTGCATGTGTGCAAGCCTTCTATGCAAAAGCTCAATTGGCTCTATTGAGTCATGGACCAAGGCTTGTTCTGGTTGGCCCTTCAGTTTTTATAATCCTCCCTCTTGTTCTCCAATCACTACTGCATCATCTATAGTCTTACCCTTTGGCCACATTAGGACTTGGCCATCTACAAATGCAACCCTCATGCCTTTTGCATCCAATGCAGATATGGAGAGAAGGTTCTTCTTGAGACTTGGAACATATAGTACATTTTTCATCTTCATAGGCTTTCCAGAGTCTAGCTTGTAGGAGGCTTCACCACTTCCTTTTATGGGATACTGGTAGTCATCCCCAAGTTTCACCTTGTGGGGTGATTCATGTTCAGATAGGTTCATAAAGGATTCCTTGAATCCTGTCATATGTTTGGAAGCCCCACTATCTATAAGCCAATCATTACTTCCATGAGTAATGGTACCAGTGAGGGCAGAAATCATAACATACTCTTCATCACTTGAAGAATCTTCACTTTCTTCCCTAGCCCTCTTCCTCGGAGGTTCATCATCCTCTGCAGTGTGAGCATGATGCTTTCTTTTGATGTTCTTCTTTTTCTTGTGGGAGCCATCTTTATTGTTTCTAGGAAAATACCTAGCATAGTGCCCCTTTTCATCACATGTGAAGCATCGATCATGTGATGTGTTTCTTCGAGATCTGAAGCTACCCCTCTGGTTCTGATGGTGGTGCTTTTCTTTCTTACTGTGGTGATGTCCCTTCTTATCATCATACTTCTTGGAGTGTGCTGTGAGAGCTTGGTCTTCATTCCCCATCTTCTCTTCTCATGCTACAATTTGAGCTTCTTCTTGTGAGCATTCTTCCCACAGCCTACTGAATGTGATAAGTTTCTTCCTAGTACAAATTCCTTGGATGAAGGAATCCCATGACCTAGGAAGGCCATTAAGAGTGGTCATTACCACTTCTCCATTTTCTATATCTTCTCCCACAGCTTCAAGTTGTTCTTTTATCTGGGAGACCCTTGAGAAATAATACTGCATGGTCTCTGCATTTTGGATCTTGATATTCTTCAATTGATTCCTCAAGGTCATCTTCCGATTTATGTTCTTCCCTTCAAATAGCTTGGTCAAGGAATCAAACATCTCCTTGGGTGTCTTCAGAGATGAGACATGTGGTATGAGATGATCTTTGATAGAATCAACAATGATTCTCTTGGCCTTGACCAAGTTTCTCTTGTGTAAGGCCTTAGCCTCTTCTCCCTCTGGGACAGGGATCTCTTCACTTATGTAAGTGTCCAACTCATTCTCTTCCAGGATTAAACCAATCCTATACTTCCATGCTCAAAAGTTATCATCCCCTTCAAGCTTATCCTCAAGCTTGGTGTGGTGAGACATCTTTATAGAGTAATTCAAATGGAAATAGAAAAGATTTATGTCTTACCACTTGTTTTGCTGAAAACTGGATCTGGTGCTGGATTACGGTTTGTTAGAGAAACCCTAAAAATTCAAAATTTGAATTTAAAACCTTTGAAAGGATAGAAAGATGCGCCTTGATGAGCAGATCAAGTTGGTATACTTAGAATTTGAAAACTGCAAAGTTTCACCCCTCAAAATTGCTTTTGAAACTTCTGGATTCACTTGGCAGGACCTTGAATTAGGGTTTGACATTCCCGGAGCCTCACCCAACCAAAAAGTTCGATCCAAAGCTCTAAAATTCTATTTTTCAGAGGAGCTTCCAGCCATGGTCTCGGATTTCAGAAATTCCATTTTTTTTTAAGAAACCCTAATTTTTAGGTCAAAAAATGAAAGTGCTCAGAATTGAATTCTGTTTCGATAGAAAGATGCGCCCTTGCAAGGAGAGTCAATCTAGCCTCCTGGATTTGAAGATCTGTGGAGAGAAACCCAAAAAACAAGAAGCCCTAGCTTATGCAGCTGTATAGTGTCTTCTTCTGAGGTTAGCTCTGATACCATGTTAGATTTTGAGCATTAATTCAATATGATCTAGGATCTTATCTGAGAGAATAACAAGCACAACATATCAATCTTAAGAGACAAGCACAAGAGACAATAGACACAAATTTTTCTCGGGGAAAACCAATAAGGTGAAAAACCCCGCAACTTCCTTAGAGATAGAAAGAGCAATGATACAAAACCCAAGTGCAAGAGATAGTCTCCTTAGCAGCTTCTCCTCCTCCACTAGTGCACATCACTCAAGTGAGAGATATATGAGTAAGTGAATGATCAAATAGAGTGACACCCTCACTCTATTTATACACAACTCGACTTGCCTAATAACCTAACAGGGCCGACTTCTCTATGAGAGTCTAATAACCCATGGTAACTCAGGGCTGACCCCACACTTGGTGGTATAATAACCCATCTTGTATAAGTTATGACATTTGTGACACTTGTAAATACAAATGACGACACTTCCATACAGAGGAATAATAACCTCTCTGTAGGGATACAATATACATATATGAAATACATTCTGAAGTTACCTATACATCAACACTGAGTCCTTCCTCGACATATTTACTGCAGTTGTATTACCATTAATTCTCGCATCCTCCTCATTACCATTTACGCTCGAGTCCCTGCCAGCGTGTTGAGGAGGGGATTGGTGCAGTGTGCTGTTTCCAGGTGGATGATTTGGGATGCCATCTGTGGCATGAACGGGAAGGACACCCGCATTCGATCATTATCTTCTACCTTATTCAAATGAATATGCCAAATTAGAAAATCAAAACATGGACAAATACATAGTTTTTCATGATTTCCCTTTGGATTTACAATGATTTATTTTTTATAGTTTACTGATATGGTTGTGATGATCCCCATGTTAGAACTTGTCATTTACTCCTGCTAATTTTGATATAAATTTGTAAAAGAGTATTCACTTCTTTTCCATATTCTAGATATAACTTGTGTCCATTAATAAATATTTGATCTTGCTATAACAAGTTCTATAATCAATGTATATCTATATGGCTATTTGAAACTTCTAATAGGTGTATACAACCTTGTATCAAATGTAGTTTCTTCTTACATATTTATTTAATTGGAAACCAAGTTAGCTGTTTTTTTAATATGCAATATTGCCTTCTTTTCGATTGTATATAGCAACATTCATTTCTTTTGGTTTCAATGGTCAATTCCATTTTTGTTGTGCACAATCTCTAAATTAGATATAAATCACATTGATTTAACGACATGTATTGGCATTCGGTATAATCTCAACCAGATTGTATTTTACATTAGTACCATAGTTTGTGATTTTGGAATTTTGAAATATTGATACTGAATAAATATATAACTCTAAACCAAGGACATTGTATCAAAATATTTTTGTATTATATCTAGAGTAGGGCCATACTGCAATCAGTTACTTGTCTATTTATTCCTGTCATAATCAATCTGGTTTCTTTGTTTCTTATACATGTGACTAGTTTTCAGTAACCCTCATCTTAAGGTTGTGCAAAGCTCTTAGTTCATGGGAATATCATATACTTAAGTATATGGTTACTGCATACTCTCCTATATTAGTCAACAATATCATACTTATCTGGACAATGTTTTTCTTGGAGATCTTTGATGGCAAAATGCTTCCTAGCAATATTTTTTTGTTCTTTTCTCTTTTGTCATATTTTTTCTTCCTGACATCATGCCCCACAAGCAAGGATATCAATATGCACATCTAAAAGGTGCATTTGGGATTTTTAGGCCTACTAAAATGATTCTCCTGTCCCAAATTTTTTTAACAAAAACTCTCAAATAAGTGATAAATGGACCACAACTCCTCTATTGATGTTGAGTGCAATTTTACTTTGTCTTCCAAATGGCACGTAGATATATCTTGAAAGTGATATTTTCCATGTATTCGATAGGTATTTTTGTTGCAATAGTTGATTATTATAATACTCTATAGAAGCAAATGGAGTAAGAAATTATGACTTAATTCCTTCACTATATGAAATTATGCCCCTTGGCATGTTTGCCAAGTGGTAGTATTGAATTTATTGAAAGATAATTAGATTACACTGCAGGCTTATCTATTAGAAAAAAAATGTTGGAAATAAAGAGAAATTGATTTAGCAGCAGCACATTGCACTCATGCATCCAACATTTGCAAAGATTTATAGCAATTTGGTTAATGTTCTATGTAGATTAAATCCATTATGGGATAGAATACTATATTTGAAACTTGGATTTCGAGGATAAATAGTGTAGAAATAGAGAGTTACGGATAATGTGTTTTCCAAATTGTTCAAATATGCTTACCTTGAAGCATTGTTTGTTATCTACCACCAACAGGAATGAATTGTACCTGAATATGGTGTTAGAGTATGTGACATAGGCTCTTTACATAGTTGAAAGGAATTATGTTAGGATGAACTAGCATATGCCTCTCATTTATACAAGGCTTTATACTTACAAAGTGAGTAAATGGTCTGCCTCTTTGGTACAATCTTTAGTCCATTGTTAGTGGCACTTCTTATATGAAAGGGCTCTTTGTTTCCTCTTTGTTTTGGATTTGAAGAACATTGGCTTATATCCATCATCATTTTGGTTGGTATATGTCATAGAGACATCAAACCACAAAATCTTTTGGTATTTTTCCTCAACACTTTGGTTGGTATATGTCACAGAGACATCAAACCACAAAATCTTCCGGTATTTTTCCTCGACAAACTTTTCTAGCTCTTATTAATGTTTTTGAAGTAATTTCCAAAGGAAACCAGTTTGGTTCATTAGTGTGTGGATGCTATTTGATTTTGATGATTATTCAAGAGATTTTAAACTACTCTTCTAAAGTCGATTATGATTGAATTAGTTAGTGTACATATCCAATAATAATGGAAACTATTAGGTTCCCATAAAAGCATTTGGTTCTTTCGTGTTGGATCTAATGAATTATTTTGGTGACATGCACTTTTTCTAGCAGATTAATCCTTGCACATGTTAAGAGTTGTAATCTCAATGGTCCTAAGTTGGTTAGTTAGTTGAGTCAATGGTCCTAAGTTAGTTGAGTTAGTTGTTGACTAGGTTATTAGTCGACCCATGGTTTACACTGTCCCATATTATTAGCCAGTTGTTTTGAGTCTTATGAGAAACTATATATATGTGTGTTTAATAATGAGAAGGCAATTAATATGTCCTTTGTGTTTTTGCTATATTCTATGTCTCTGTAAACTTTATCATGGTATCAGAGCTGATGGCCTGATCCTTAGATCTTCTTTTTGGGTAAGCCTTTTCAGAAACTGGAGAGCACACACACTTGACCTAAAGTTGCAGCACAGGACGGAGACGGAACACTCGGGCCGTGACATTTGTTTTTATTGCCCACGATCCGAAAAAGTCGCACCTTGATCCGGCAAAGGATACCTCAAAAAACCCATTGAAAAGAGGCTGTTGCACCCTTCCTGAAGAGAACTTGCGACGCTGTCTCACCCTTCCTGAAAAGAAACTGCGCCGATCGTCTCACCCTTCCTGAAGAGAAACTGCGATGACCGTCTCATCCTACTTGAAGAGAAACTGCGACGACCGTCCTACCTGAAGACAAATTGTGACGACCATCTCATCCTGCCTGAAGAGAAACTACAACACTATCTCACCTTTCCTGAAGACAAACTGCAATGGCTGTCTCACCTTGCTAGAAGGAAAATTGCGACGGTGAGCCTTTACTTATAGAATTTTGTTCGGCGCACCCCGGCAATGCACTGTGTCAATTAGAAAGCTGCGCCGAACAGTTTAAGAGTTGTCATAAGCCATGGCAAGTACGAGCATTGTTAAGATACAGTTTTGAGCGAAAGTATTGTTGACGCTGAGCCAAAATATTAAATAATGTTCCAACATTGATTCAAGAAGATCGAGTCTTACATAGATCGATTCAGAAGAACTTGTGTTGAAAAGGGAAAAGAAGATTTGAAGTCTAAAGGACCACTGATATTGAATAAAACCAAGAAGATCAAAGATGATGCTAGAAGAGCTACCAGAAGAAATCGAAGAGGTAAGAAATTTGTTAATTTCAATAGGTTCCTGGCAGACCTTTGATGGAGACAATTATGCATTATGGTCATTAAAAATTAGGGATCTGTTAAGGTCACAAGATCTGTGGCATTTTGTAGTTGAAGAGGATCCTAGTGATCTAGAATCATTTGAGAATTTGACAGAGTATCAAAAAGAAGGGAGGCAAGTTGTTTCCTTAAGTATCATACAAAATAGTATAGATTATTCCATTTTTCATAATATTGCAGAAGTTTATACTCCCAAAGAAGCTTGGGATATATTGAAAGCAGAGTTTAGTGAAGAGGAACCTGAAATAGAAGAAGATGAAGCAGAGTTCAGTGAAGAAGAACCAGCTGACTTTGCAAGCCATGCAAAGCACTAGGTATCCTACAATGAAGTGGAAGACAACCAAGAATACTATGTTTATGATGCAGCCAATGATCAATTAAGCCCAACAAAGCTTGTTGATCTAGCTCTATTTGTTGATGACAGTGAAATCAAACTTGTCAATGCAGTCGTCCCCAGTGACGTGAGTGATAGTCTCTAAGAGAAAGAGATAGTTGATAGCAGTAGTGATAGTCTCTCAGAGAAAGAGACAGTTGATATCAGCATAGAAGTTGCAGCAGCCTATTCATCACAGAACCAAAAAACCAGAATTTTGAGGGAGCTATATGAGCAGACTCCCATTATTAATGAGCAGTATGAGTATGCTTTGTTTCCCTGTCAGCCCACAGATGTTGAGGAAGTAGTGAAGGATACACATTGTGTATAAGTTGCAACAGTTAATGAGAATAATGATGTTGCTGCCATTGAAACACCAGAAGAGGAAGATGCGGAACACGAAGATGAGGAAGACGAAGAAGTTCTTGCTCTCCAAGAAGAGCTGAAATATATTCATATTTTTTCTGACAAAATTTTTGAGTGTGAAGGTAAAATGGACACCAACATACAATATACTGAAGCATAAGAAGAAGAAACAGAAGAAGAAGAAGACTTGCACTATGTTCCAGGACCAATGGAAAACAATAACACTGTTTATTGTGCAGAATACAAAGAAGATGTTGAAGAACACTTACTTAGCATCAAGTTCAAGAAGACAAAGAAGAAGCAGTCCAAGTACACATCAAGGAAGAAAGTAAAGCTTAAGTTTATTTGAATGAAATGTATGCCTAGCTGAGACATAGACTAGTAGGCACAACACTTAGGCATTGATAGTGCTAACCACACCATCCCACTTGAGATTAAGGGGGTGTGTTAAGAGTTGTAATCTCAATGGTCCTAAGTTGGTTAGTTAGTTGAGTCAATGGTCCTAAGTTAGTTGAGTTAGTTGTTGACTAGGTCATTAGTCGACCCATGGTTTACACTGGCCCATAGTATTAGCCAGATGTTTTGAGTCTTATGAGAAACTATATATATGTGTGTTTAATAATGAGAAGGAAATCAATATGCCTTTTGTGTTTCCGCTCTATTCTGTGTCTATGCAAACTTTATCAGCACAGAGGAACTTAAGATATGTGAGTTTGGAAGTACGCAAACTTTGGTGAATAACTAGAAATACAATAGATAGTTAATACTATTAGTCTAATGAAATTTTAACTTCCTCCAACTAATATGTTATATTAGATCAAAGTAATGATACTGGCCTATTTTTGGATTGTCACTAACAACTTCCAATTTGTTTTGAAGAGTGGTAGATGCTCACAGGTTAAGTGAGGGTCTACTCTGTTCATTTCACATAGGTTGGTCTACATCTTGATGTGAAAACCAGGTATCCAATACTCGACTTATTCCATCTTAATTGCCAACTTCTTATTACCAAAATTTTAGATCTAATTCTAATTCAACCACAAAATAGGATCTAAGCACAAGTAGCTCTAAAAAGTAGCATTACGATACAATAACCCTGCTTCCCATTGTGTTATAAGTATGATGAATTTAAATCAATTTCAATAAAATTGTTACGGGAAATTGATACGTTGGCCTATAAATTTTCCAAATTACTTTATGAAACACTTGAAACAATGACCAAAGACCAATTGATTTTTTACAAATTCACTTCAGATTTTCAAAGCAAAAAAATTGAAAATTGAAGTTCTGTTGATCAAGTTTTAATCTTCCTAGTAGGGTAACTCCATTTAAAAACAAGTAAAACTTAAACATGAGGTTCATATACACATTTTCTAGAAGTGCATTGTATGTATAGCTTGTTTTAGTGAATGTCTTTTTATATAACTCTCATTTTCACAAGCATTTCCTAATAAAATCAATTTATCTATTATAAGTTGAAGGTGAAGAAAACATATATTACATCTGCTCAAGGTATTGTCGAGCATGTGAGGTCATATTTGCATCCACACAGTATACAATAACTATTGGCATATTAGCTTGTGTCTTGTTCAAACTTCTTCTAGGCTAGGTTAACAGCATGGAATTTAGTTTCTCACTACTAAAACATTTATTATTAGATTAAATGGTAAAAGTTTGTAGTGTTTTTCTTTTTGTTGAAATCATATTTACGTCTATATTAAATTTTTTGAATCTTTTGTAGCTTCTATTTTTTGGTGAATGATCCAGGTGGATATTGGTGGCCACCCACCTTTCCAACTGGCTCAAAACAGTTTTATGGCAATTTTGGTATTGTACTATTTTTAGCAATTTTTTGGGTCCTAAACTTACGGGGCCATTTTGAGGCCCTAAACGACCTTTTTTGGAAATTTGGGGAGCTAGATGATTTCCTTTAGCATGCATCTGGCCCCATTTGAAAGTTGTAAATCTTGGATAGACCTTTCCAATGGGCTACCGAGCGCCCCAAATGGAGATCATATGCAAAAGTTATGACCCCGGGAAGTTGATGTACTAACTTACCCAAACGGGGCCCACATGACTTTTGGGGCTTCATCTCCTAGGGTTAGGTTTTTGGATGTCTAAGGTTTTTGACATTCCTGTTTATTGTAAAAGGCCTTGAGAGCCTCATTGTAACCATCTTCTTGTGAAATGAGCGCAGCCGTCACATCTCTTCTCAGAGATAAGCCGCCACCATTCCAGCAAGCTTGTTTTCCGCTGCATTTTACAGCTCTACCTTATTTCCTTATTGAATAGAAAAATAGTTTTACTATAACTCTGTTATTTTGTGTTAAGCATCTGATAATAATTTGTATTCATTTCGTTCTGCTCATAAAATCCGGATCAGTGGTATCAGAGCGGTCTGCTCCTTGTCATCTTAATGCATGTCCCCAACGAGGTCAGGGTACAAAGAATTGGGTCTTGAGCTTGTTTCTCTTGAGGACAAAAGCTCTCGCATGCCCAAGCGACCTCTCATGGCAGGAGAAAAGAAAGATGACGAGACAGGAGATCCTATAAAACGTTGCTTGAGGAAGCCCTCACGCAACAGAGGAACGAGATGATGGATAATTTCGCGCAAATCCTTCGGCGACTACCAACAAGCTACGCATCTTCCTCGAGCGGAGGTGCCGCCCCCTTCAAGGTACAAATCAACTTCGATATCCCTATATTTGAAGGACAGATAGACGCACATGCTGTAGATAAGTGGTTGAATCTATTAGAAGGGTATTTTTCTGTCCATAACTTTTTGAATAAAGAAAAGATTACTTTTGCGCTCCTCAAAGCCGTTCCCCATGTCAAAGATTGGTGGGAAACATTCTGCGAGCAAAAGGACACAGAAGAAACCTCATTATTTTCAGTCACGGCCACCTGGGAATCCTTCAGGGATGCTATTAAGGAACAATACTACCCTGTTGGAAGTTATGATGACTTGTATACCAAATGGACCACACTACGACAAGAAAGAGACCAAGCAGTGCCAGAGTTCACAAATATCTTCCATACCTTGCGCACCAAGCTGGGTATCAAAGATTCAGAGCGACATCTGGTGCTCAAGTATCTCGGTGGTTTGCATAGATACATCCAGACCGAAATGGAATTTCTGGACATCTCTTCCTTGGGCGCGGCCTACCGATATGCCGTCAAAATCGAGAAAAAGCTCAAACAAAAGACGCAGCAATTTGGGCCTGGGAACCCTTCACAGCAAAAGACAGGAAAGGGCGGCCCCAACCAACAGAATAAAGGACAAAGCAAAGATGGACAGTATCAGGACAACCAATCCAAGCCGCAAGCAAAGAAAAACACCGAAAAAACAAAGAAAGATATTGGGAAGTGGTGCGACTTCCATAAGAGCCCTTGGCATAACACTGCTGATTGCCGCTCAAAGCAGTTGCTAGTGGCTGAAGTGAAAGCATCTGAATCAGATGCAGGTTCTGACTCTGAGTCCAAACCAGAAAGGGGAAGACAAATAATTGACGCGAAACCCAGTGCCACCATTGCTACCACCAAGCTCCAGCCTGATGAACTAGACGAGCCAGAAGAAGGAGAACGCCTCTTCCATTCACAGATGTGGGTAAAATGCACCCCGCTGCATTTCATCATTGATAGCGGTAGCCAGAAGAATCTCATCTCAGCAGAGGTCATCAAGCGCCTGGCCCTGCCGACAACGCCGCACCCACAACCCTACACCATTAGATGGCTCCGCAAAGGAAGCGATCTCCACGTCAGCCAACAGTGCCGACTGCCATACGGCATCAAGCCCTTCAAGGACGAGGTATTGTGTGATGTTGCCCCTCTCGAAGTTTCAAATGTTCTTTTGGGCCAACCTTATTTATGGAAACGTCATGCTGTATATGAGTCTAGGCCTCGTAGTGTTATTATTTATTTGAATAGGAAATTGTACATGATACTCGAGGTAGTCCCTCCTAGTGCTATTTCCTTGATCTCTGCCAAGCAATGCAGGAAGGTCATCTCTCAGACTGGGAAATTTGTCTTCTTCGTGATTCGCTCTCAGAGTGAAAGAAAGATTGTAGCCACATCCCGGGCCTCCACGACCGATCTATCCACACAACAGAAGCAAGTGGATAAGGTGGTGGAAGGATACTCAGATATCTTCTCCTCTCTGACCGAGGTACCTCTGCACTGCCAGGTCAAGCATTCCATCGATCTGACTCCAGGCGCACCGCCACCCAATGGGCCAGTCTATCGCCGCTCTCTGTTGGAAAACGAGGAGATCAAGAGGCAGATCCAAGAATTGCTCCACAAGGGGCACATCCGTTCCATTTCATCACCTTGTGGGAGCCCAATCGTGCTGGTGCAAAAGAAAGATGGGACTTGGAGACTCTGCATTGATTACCGAGCCCTGAATAAAATCACAGTCCGTAACCGGTACCCGATTCCCTGAATCAACGACCTCCTTGATCAGCTCACGGGGGCCAAATACTTCAGTAAGATTGATCTGAAGTCTGGCTACCACCAGGTCCCAATAGAATAGACAGATGTATGGAACACTACCTTCAAGTCAAAAGAAGGTCTTTTTGAATGGCTGGTCATGCCTTTTGGTTTGACAAATGCTCCAACAACTTTTATGAGGATGATGGACGATATCCTACGACCTTTCACCAACAATTTTGTAGTGGTGTATCTGGATGACATCCTCATCTACAGCAAGACTTGGGAGGAACACTTGCAGCATATTCAGCAGGTTCTGCACACCCTGCAGAAGCACAAACTATATGCAAACTTGGAAAAATGCTCCTTCGGCATGGACAGGGTCCATTACTTAGGCTACATCGTTGATCGACATGGTGTGCATGTGGATCCATCCAAGATCCAGGTCATCCGTGACTGGCCAGCCCCAACCAAACTCACTGAACTTCAGAGCTTCTTGGGCCTCGCCAATTTCTATTGCCGGTTCGTGCTGGGATTCTCTCATATTGCATGGGCCCTCAGCGAAGTGACCAGGGGTGGTGGTAAGGAAAAATTTGTGTGGGTCCTGTCCTAACAACAAGCCTTCGATGATTTGAAGAAGCGTTTGTGCTCATCACTGGTACTCTCATTACCGAACCTGCAACATCCCTTTGAGATCGAGACAGATGCTTCAGATCATGCTGTGGGTGCCGTTCTCACTCAACACAACCACCCTGTGGCATATCATAGTGAGACACTATCAGATGCTGTCCGCAAGTACCCTACCTATGACAAAGAAATGTACTCCATTGTACAAGCTTGCCACCAGTGGAGACATTACATTCTTGGGAAGGAGACAGTCATCCACACTGATCACAAGCCACTACAGTTCATGCAGACCCAAGGAAAGTTGCAGAATGACTGCCATAATAAGTGGTCAACATATTTACAGTAGTTCCACCTCAACATCAAATATAAAACAGGGAGTACCAATCGAGTTGCTGACTGCCTCAGTCGACCTCCAGTCGCGAAACTTACCACGGTGCTAGACTCTTGCGGCCACGAGGCCTTCGGATGGCCCCACCTCTATGAGACAGACCCTGACTTCTCCTCCACCTATCAAATGTTGGGCACCAACTCAGTGGTAGCTAATTTCCATCTTCAGGACGGGTTGTTGTGTCATCTGGGCCATATCTGCGTTCCATCAAGCGAGCGTGCGAAGCTGATTTGGGAAGCTCACTATAGTCGGGTGGCAGGACACTTTGGCGTCGAAAAGATAGTGGCAGTGTTGCAGAAACATTTCTACTGGCCGAAACTTCGACAGGATTTCGGCAAGTATATCAGGTCCTGCACTACTTGCGCTATTGCCAAACCGACCACTAAGAAACAGGGCCTATACACACCTCTACCTACTCCTGACAGGCCATGGGAATCCATCTCAATGGACTACATGTCAGGCCTTTCGTCCACCAAGAGGGGAAACGACTATGTTTTCATGGTTGTAGATCGCTTTTCCAAGATGGCGATTCTAGCCGCTTGCAAGAAGAACATCACAGCAGAAGCCACTGCCAAGCTCTTCTTTGAACGAGTATGGGTACATTTTGGGATCCCATAGACCATTATCTCAAACCGTGACAGTCGGTTCCTCAACTCATTATGTTCAAGCCTCTGGTCACTGCTGGATACCAAGCTCACCAAATCCACTGCCTTCCACCCCCAGACCGATGGAAAAATGGTGGTCGTCAACCGGATGGTCGTACATATCCTGCGCATGTACAATTCAACACACCCCCGCACATGGGATGAGAGTCTCCCCTATGTCCAACATAGCTACAACCGAGCCCTGCATAGCTCAACTGGCCACAACCCCTTTTAGGTGGGGTTGGGCTTCCAACCATTGGGCCCCATGGATGTTGCACTTCCCCTTGCGACCACCTCGGCCGACTCATCCCCAGAAGCTGACAAAGCTGCTCGGTTCATTGAACAGATCCAGCATATCCGCCAACAGGTTCAGGATATTCTACAGAAGTCTAATGCAAAGTACAAGCAACGCCATGATCAACATCGGGTGCCACATAAGTTTCAGGTGGGCGACAAAGTTTGGTTGCATTTGCAGAAAGAACGCTTTACAGGGCCCCATCGAAAGCTTCACCCACTCCGTTATGGGATGTACACCATCAACAAGGAGGTGGGTGACAATGCTTTTGAGCTCAACATTCCCCCCTTCCTTGGTCTGCATCCAGTCTTCAACGTGGCTCTCCTTCGGCCATATTTCCCACCACTATTAGACACCTCAGAGATAGCAGAGAAGTTGACACCAACAGAGCTCAACCCTGACTGCCTACAACAAGCATCCAATGATCATATTGTAGACACATAGATCAAGGGCACTTGACATCAAAGGATCCAACTTTATCGAGTTGTTAAAGCAGGGCAACTCTTGCACCAAGGCAAGTGGCTCACCCGAGGCCAAATTCAGTAGAAATTTCCTCATCTAATGGGGGAACTCAACGCAATGGAGACCATTGCTTCCTAAGGAGAGAGGATTGATCCAGGTGGATATTGGTGGCCAGCCACCTTTCCAACTGGCTCAAAACAGTTTTATGGCAATTTTGGTATTGTACTATTTTTAACAGTTTTTCGGGTCCTAAACTTCTGGGGCCATTTTGAGGCCCTAAACGACCTTTTTTGGCAATTTTGGGGGCCAAATGGTTACCTTTGGCATACATTTGGCCCAATTGAAAGCTGTAAATCTCGGATAGACCTTTCCAACGGGCTACCGAGCGCCCCAAACGGAGATCGTATGCAAAAGTTACGACCCCGGGAAGTTGATGTACTAACTTACCTAAACGGGGCCCACATGACTTTTGGCGCTTCATCTCCTAGGGTTAGGTTTTTGGATGTCTAGGGCTTTTGACATTCCTGTTTATTGTAAAAGGCCTTGAGAGCCTCATTGTAACCATCTTCTTGCGAAATGAGTGCAGCCGTCACATCTCTTCTCAGAGATAAGCCGCCACCATTCCAGCAAGCTTGTTTTCCGCTGCATTTTACAGTTCTATCTTATTTCCTTATTGAATAGAAAACCAATTTTACTGTATCTCTGTTACTTTGTGTTAAGCATCTGATAATAATCTGTATTCATTTCGTTTTGCTCATAAAATCCGAATCAGTGAAAGTACAATAGACAAGCTTGTAGAGATCACTAAGGTAAATTCATATATCTATTAAATATATCTTCTGCATTTTCCAATGTGCTATACTAGCATAGATCTTCATAGTATTTATGGACTTGATGAGAATATGCATATAATGTCTCTTTTATATCCTTATATTTGTCTTAAATTTTATGAATCTTTTGCAGTGTTTGTTTCCTAGAGAGAGTGCAGTAGATGATTTTGTGAAGATCATTAAGGTGAAATTCCTAAATTCATATATCTATTAAATATATCTTCTGCATTTTCCAATGTGCTATACTAACATAGATCTTCATAGCATTTATGTACTTTATAAGAATATACGTATAATGTCTCTTTTATCTCCTTATATTTGTCTTAAATTTTATGAATCTTTTGCAGTGTTTGTTTCGTAGATAGAGTGCAGTAGATGCGTTTGTGAGGATCATTAAGGTGAAATTCATATCTTTATGAAATATATCTTCTGCATTTTCCAATATGCTATACTAGCATGAATCTTTGTAATATGTATGGAACTTCTAAGAATATGGAAAAAATGTCTCTTTTATCTCTTTGTTCAGACCCTTGGTATGAATCCAAGTTATACCGGCCACAAGTTTCTTTACATAAGAGCTTTGGCACAAGGTCAATATTATTGTTTCTCATGTGATTTCATTGGCTTGAATTTGAAGAGGGATAAACGCATTAATACGTCTACTCTTATAGGTTTTTCATATGCAAGTACCAACAAAGACAATTGATCTTATCTCTATGTTCCTTCAGTACTCATCGAATATCCATTGTGCCCATGTAAGTGGTTATAATGAAATTGGAGTTTTCAAAGAAAGTAATATGTTTCATCTAACTTCGGAATGTATTTCATCTGTATATTATATATATATTTATTGTACCCTTATAAGAGATGTGTTATTCCTCTATAAGGAAGTGTCGTCATATGGATTGACAAGTGTCGCAAGTGTGTGTACTTGTCGATGGGTTATTAGACCACCTTATGGGGTCGGCCCTGATTAATATATAATATAATGTGGGTGTATCTAAGTAGACAAGTCAGCCCCAGTAAGTCACTGGGCAAAAAGGTGAGTATAAATAGAGATAGGAGATCTCTATTTTACTCACTCGAAAAAGTAACTATCTCTCTCTCTGAAAAGTGGCGCACTAGTGAGGAGGAGGAGGATCATCTGCTAGGAGACTATCTCAGTGTTATTTGGTTGTATTTTGGTTGAGCCATTGCTCTCTCTATCTTTGAGGAAGTTGTGGGGTTTTTCACCTTAGGGTTTTCCCCACGGAAACTCTGTGTCTCTTGTCTCTATGCTTTTGATTCTTGTGATGCTTGTGATGCTTGTCATATTATGATTGTCATGCATTGATATACTGTAGATGTTATTCTCTCAGCAAAGATCCTATAGTATTGTGATTTAATACTAAAAATTTAACACAATAGTGATATCCTCTTAATCATGTTTGTTTAAGTTTTATAACAGTTGACCCTTAACCTAATTTTATGGTCGAATTTGTTTAAATGCAGTTGGAAGCGCGTGTACACCCATTTTTTCATCAACTATGCGATCCTAGGACTCCGTTACCAAACAACCATTTCTTCTATGCTCTTTCTCACTTCAATCCAAAGGGTATGACAAACAACTTATGTTTCCTACTCTTGTTTTCTAGTTTTTCGAAACCTTGACATGATGCATTCGGGTGGACCCCCTGATTGTGGTTTCAATCCTTGTCATTTCATACCCTTCTATTATGTAGTAATCTCATTTAATCGGCTGGTTGCTTGGTAATTGAATGGATCCTTTGCGATGTTTATTTCCTAGTAAGAGTGCAATAGACGAGCTTGACAAGATCATTAAGGTCAAATACATGTATCTTTATGAAATATATCTTCTGCATTTTTCAATATGCTATACTAGCATGAATGTTTGAACTATGAGTGGACTTTATGAGAATATGGAAAAAATGTCTCTTTTTTCTCTTTGTTAAGATCCTTGGGACCCCACCCAAGAGGAAATCAAATGTATGAATCCCAATTATACATACTGCAATTTGCTTTGTACAAAATCCTATCATTGACACTAGGCCATTATGATTCTTACTCATGCAATTTCATTGGCTTGAATTTGAAGAGGGGTAAAAGCATTAATACATTTATTCTCATAGGTTTTTCTCAAGCTAGTGCTAGCAGAGACAATTGATATTATCTCTATGTTGTTAGCACTCACCCACCAAATCTCCATTGTGCCCATGTAAGTTGTATGATGGAATTCAAGTTTTCAAAGTAAGTAATATGTTAGTCTTGTCCTGTTAATTTGGTTTGTTTAATTTTTATAGTAGTTGACTGTGAGTTGTATGATTGAATTCAAGTTTTCAAAGTAAGTAATATGTTTTAATAGTCTTGTCCTGTTAATTTGGTTCGTTTAAGTTTTATAGTAGTTGACTGTGAACCTAATCTTATGTTGGAATTTGTTTAAATGCAATTGGAAGGTTGTGTGCATCCGTTTTAACTTCAAGTGAAAGGGTATGACAGACAACCTATTTTTCCTACTCTTGTTTTCTAGTCTTCCAATATGTTGAGATCATGCATTGTGACATTTTCTCTTTGAATTTTGTTTATCTTATATCCATGATATATATTATCTTTACAAATTTAAAGGAAGCTACCCTTGAGCCTCTTTGGAAACTGATTCCAAAGAATCAATCCTCACATCATGGATTTTAGATATTATTGCTTATTGACTATTAATTATGCTCAAATTCTGGTATCTTTTTTTTGTCTTGAGCTAAAGAGCTAGATATTTTTTTATTATTAGCATTTGTGTTCAGAGATTGAGGCTTAGAGAGGAAGCAAGACACTCTCAAGGAAGCATATGGTATCTTTTGTTTATTGGATTATGTTATAATCAAAACTTGCAGATTGGTTTACCAATCTTTCTAGCTACAACAACAACTCAAAAGAAGAATGCAGCATTTATATATTAAAGTAATGCAAAAGTAGAATTTTTTTTTGAAGGTTCTACGTATATAGAAACTCAAAGGCCTATAAATCAGAGCTTTATTTTGATATTTATAATTGTTCTTTTGTTTATTGGATTATGTTATAATCAAACTTGCAGATTGGTTTACCAATCACTCTAGGTATAACACCAACTCAAAAGAATACTGCAGCATTTATGTATTAAAGTAATGCAAAAGTAGATTTTTTTGGATTAATTTTTTTGAAGGTTCTACCTATATAGGAACTCAAAGGCATATAAATCACAGCTTTATTTTGATATTTATAATTGCAAACAATAGAAAATTTAATCTCATGTGCAGCAATCAATTTTGGCAATTTATTTATTTTTAATAGAAGTGATGTCTAAAATACCTATTCTACGCCATTGGGAAAATAGAATTGGATTTCTGTCCGGTTTGAACAAGAGCACAAAGATTTTACATTGTATACTGGTTCAGAAAATCTTTCCTATTGGTTAATAATTTTTCACACAAACATAATTGCATTTGATGATTTATTTGAATAGAAAGATAGAAATATATCAAATGCTTGTTTGCAATTAGCTTGCTTGTATGTGACAATAGCTCAAAAAATGCTAAATAATGGTAGAAAATTACAAAATCTTTTTAACCAGAGGGACAAGTGGAACTGATTAAAATAAATGTTTTCCTCACCATCAGTGTATGCAATTAAAAAACAGTTTGACTTGGCACTTTCGAAAATAACATTTGATGAGCTACCCTTCCATTACCAGTAACATTAATATGATGACCTACCCTTCCATCCAAATTGAAAGTAAAAAACTGAATACCCAATGTGATGAACTAGCCTTTCGTGCATCCAAACTGAATGAATCATTTCAAGAACTTGGGAAGAGGGAACAAGTACAGAATAATGTCACTTCATTTTCGAATTAGCATGCTTAACTCAAGATTGACTTGCTATTTCTTAAATTAACAACTCGTTGAGTCGTTTATATATAATCGAGTTCATGAATCCAATCTACGTGCTGCCTGTTATCGTAGATTTCTTCCCTTCGTTGACCACCGGCGAATGTAAAATTGTTATTAGAACACATACCTTCAGGCTCTTCCGTCTCTGCTGTCAATGACGTAGCAAGTCCCGTGCAGAACTCTTCTAATCCAAAGTCTGTCCAAGAAATGAATGGAGAAGAGAGCAGATTACACTGGGGAGACAATAACTCCTTCAAATCACATAAACTCTCGCCTAACGGGGCTGCATGGCTTGCAAAATCATCGCATTGTGGCGATTGCTGGACCGCTAAAGTGGACACAGAACAGTTAAAGTTTCTAACTTCTTCTGTTTCAACCAGATTAACATCCACTCCCGGATTCGAAACAGCTAGAACATCTTCTGTGATCGAATCGTTCACAAGTAAGTTGCACCCTGACTTAGAAGGGTTCGTACTTTCATTAATGCTATTAGAAAATTTGAAGGCATGATCTGAACTTATACCATTACTGCAGCCAGAACCGTACTTCCATCCGTTTGGACTTACCATTTCAGAGTGTTTCACCCGATTTGTTATTCTGATGGGTACTGTGGTTGTCAACACATTTTTTTGTAGAACAGATGGAGATTTTGAACATGTATTCATATTTTTCCTGGTCTTGGGTTGAGATCGGTTTATTGACAGCTTCTTGCTGAGGTGATTGTTCCAGTAGTTCTTGATTTCGTTGTCTGTCCGCCCCGGCAGTCGTCCTGCTATCAGCGACCACCTGTATGCATGGTAACCGTACGTCACACTCATTTTGCCAACACTTTAAAATTTTTGGATACAGGGAATTAGTGAATTTTAGTGCGTGAATAATTGATGTTCAGTCATTCTACACAAACCTATTGCCAAGAAAGCGATGCATCCTAATAATGAGATCCTCCTCATCGGAGGCAATATTTCCGCGTTTGATGTCGGGACGAAGATAGTTCAGCCAACGTAGTCTACAACTGTCTCCACATCGGTTAAGGCCTGCAAAACAAACTCTCTCCGCTTATTTAGCTATGAATACACTATTGAGACTGGATTTCTATGAAGAGTATTACATATTTGTTGAGATTCACCTGCTTTTTGGGGAACTTTTCTCCATCCACCATCACCATGATTTCGAATGTATTCAGTCAGAATCGTATCCTCCTCGGCGCTCCAGGGCCCTCGGTTGAGTCCTTCTTTTGAGCAGCAAGGTGATCGAACCATGTTCGATATTCTGCTTCTGTTACTCCACAGTTTACAATCTATTCAACTGGGAACAGTAACAGTACTACCTTCTTTGTTTATCATTTGCTCGGCCATTTACTATATAGAAATCACATGTAGCTTCTATCTGCTCAAAAAAGTAAATGGAGTAGATAGTTAGTTAGTGAAGTGCAGCACGTGCCCGGAATATTCGAACCACGAGGATAGCCTTCCTGCGAGAGTAGCTGCCGATGATGAATTTACGTGTTACATATATTTCATATATTATATGTTGTATATTTAGGTAAGATAGATTTAGGTTATCAATGTGTAAGAAGTAAGTTACAGTTTTTACTGAGTGAGTTTTGATATTTTTTCAATTAGATGTGAATACTAGTAGGGTACAAGTTAAATGGCATGAATAATTTATTTGTTTGGAAAAATTTAAAATAAAATATATGATTATAATAAATATATAGTTATAATGTAAAAATATTTTAAAATTCAAAAGATTATATATACAATAAAATTAATATGGTGAAAAAAGTTTTTTTTAATATTAAGTTTTTTAAATATAGAAATATGTATATGGTTTTTTAAATTTAATAAGTATGACAAAATTATTATGAATAATTTGTTATTATAGTGTAATTATAATGTTTGTAGGAAAAATGTAGATAGAAGCATCTATTACACTAAAGAATGAGTTTTATGGTAATAATATTTTAGATAAATAATTTTTTTAATCTATATATAATTGTTGGGGTTTGAAATTATATGTGATTATAAAGTTTATAATGGAATTTACTTTTAGTATTGGACATGCATGAATAGTTAAATATAGGAAGGAGTAATGATTATTATTTCTTTTTTAAATATAAATATTAAAGTCAATATCGATTAAATTTAATTAGAATTTAACAACTGTTTTATAAATGTCTGGGTATTTACAATTTCTTAATTCATTAAATTGTATAAGGATATTGGAGATATTACAAAGCAATTTCTTCTTCATTAAATTGTATAAAGATGTTAAAGACATTCAACAAATCTTACAAATGAGAGTGACATACAATCTATTCTCGATGGATCCCCTCTGCAGAGTGTAGGCAGATGCATTTAAGAATTAGGAGAGTTCTCGGTGAGAAAATCAAGTAGCCAATGTAACGACGGCTACTCTCAGAAGAAGTAATGGCCAATATTACGGCTCTGCCTGGGCGGTAATAGTCACATGATGATGGCCAATCAGGCTGAGTGTTTTAAAAAAAATTTTGGCAGACAGCCACTTCCTTCCATCTTACTTGGCCCCACTGGTAGGTAACTGAAAGTGGTTTATAAGAGTATGCTTTTAAAGGTAATACAAGGTTCTATCTTAACTTAAAAAAAAAAAAAAATGATTATCATACGATGATCGCTACACCAAAAGTTTCTGGTACACACAGGAAAAGCATTAAACCTGTCCATTAAAGATTGGTTGATTTAAGGTTCCACTCACAATAGCAGCATTAACTCTAATAAGCAGAGGTTGATTAAGGTTCTAGTCACAGTAGTCTCACTAACTATAATGGATGAATTTAAAGAATTTTATGTTTATAAGAATATTGGGTCTTCACGCAATGAAATTATATCAGTGTAAATCTATCTTAAATCCGTATCCAATTTCTTGTATAATTTTTTATTACTTTTAAGTTAACATGGATTTTTTTTAAATACTTTCCATAATTTTTTTATTTTATTTTATTTTATTTTTTATTTATTACTATTTTGACTCGTATATGTACTTTAATAAAAATATATATAGTGTTTGTGAGTATGTATTAGTGATTATCATCAAATTGGAATATTTGATTAATTAATATTTTTCTCTTAATTTTGTTTGGAAAATTAAAAATTTGATCAAGCTTTTGTTAATGTACAAATTTGATTTCTCATAAAATAAATAATGATATTCTAATTTTATAGTCATTTATGAATTTATATTTAAATAAATCAATAAACAGTTAATTTTAATTTAAAAAATTGTGATTTTTTAAAAATAAAGTATTCATAATTGTTTTTAAATATTTAAAGTAGTAGCATCCATAAATCAAAAATACATTTTATATAAGTATAAATAAAATGTTTAAAAAGTTACACTATAATAAATCAATAAACAGTTAATTTTAATTTAAAAAATTGTGATTTTTTAAAAATAAAGTATTCATAATTGTTTTTAAATATTTAAAGTAGTAGCATCCATAAATCAAAAATACATTTTATATAAGTATAAATAAAATGTTTAAAAAGTTACACTATAATAAAAAAATTATTATTAAATTATTATTATAAATAATATATTACATATAATATAATAAAATAAAAATGATTTAAAAAAATAAAATAAAAATTTAATTACCTTAATAAATATGATTTTAAATCAAAAAATCACATTATTTTATTCAATTAATTAAAAGTAAGTATTTTTTTAATTAATAATAAATAAATAATAATTAAACTAAATCAAAATCAATTACATTCAATTATATTTATTAAATCATAATAGTGTGGATGTTAGGAATTGGTTGTGTAGAGGGCTGTGCTTTGTAGATTGCTTTCAACAACCGTGCATTTGGATATTGTGTGTAATATCTTTTTAGAGATCAACTTTATGCAAAACTATATATATATACTTTGATGAAGCAAAGCAAGATTTTGAATGCATACGTTAGAAGTTCTTTCTTCGATTTTTAATTTTTTTATTAAGTGTAGAGATCTAGTGTGAAATATCTAGTAGATTAGCTTTATGCAAAATGTTATCCACATATATATTCAAATTCTTTGAAGATTCAACGAAAGATTAGGAGTAGATTTCAAATGCATGCATTACAACTTTTTTTTGGAATTGTTTCTTTTATTAGGTGTTTTCTATATTAAAGCCTAAGTTTGTGAGTGTTATGCTACTTTGCTATTTATTTTGAAGTGGGTATTGTTAGGATTTATTTGTAAAGTGCTCAAATGTTATGATACATTGTTGATCTAAATAAAAATAGTCCAAGTTTTCGATTAAAGGTTAATATGGATTTTCATGTATTTAAAAAAAAGAATAGTCCAAGTTTTCGATTAAAGGTTAATATGGATTTTCATGTGTTTAAAAAAAAGACGTGCTTCAATGTTAATGGTTGAAACCAACCAAAGTTAAACCATATATGATACCAATTGAAGGATGAGTAGAGCCAAAGAAACTCTACTACCCAACTAAAACAACACACAGGTAAGCCTACAAGCTCCCTGTACACAAAACATAAAACACATACATAGACACAAAGCACAAAAAGAATTACACATAAAATTTTCTTTTTATTCATCCACACATATCTAAGCACGAAATAAAATTACAAATTTCCTATTTATATATCGACCAAATATTTTCATGGAAACCAGTATTTTCCTTTGGGTTGTAACTATTACAAACACATCATTATAAGCATCGACAAAACCATGCTCCGATTGAACCATCGGGCTCCAACATTGACATTTCAATTTTGGGCCATTCATTTCAACTGACGATACAAGCCTCCGCATGACATCCACGTGTCACATTGTGACCGGATGGTAGCCTATGCCTTTCGGCCTTCTCCATCGGATCTCCATGCGATGAATCCTTTTTACAACTCCAATACCAATCTTTGTAACGTTGACGTGTGCCCCATCGGGACTCTCTAGTAGACCTTCAAACTTGTGCATTCAATTTAAACTCCGCTATGAGGACTTCGATATGATGACATGTGTCCTGTTGCACTTCTCCATCAAAATTTCTATTATGTGCACACACATAACTTTGGTACTTTGGGTGCGATATGATATTGTATTATCCCTGTCGGGCCTTCTCTCGATCACAACTTTTTTCTCCTCTGATATCGCCATTGTGAAAGACACTTGATGGTATCCATGTGTCTACATATGACTCCCGGTCAGACCTTATTGTTTGTGCAAATTCTCCGTGATACTCCATTGTGACATTGTTAACCAACTTAGTAGGTGTTGAGGTGCCTTAAGGAGAATTGTTCATACCATATTTACTTGCCTATTGTTATTGCACGTTAGACAACATTACCATGGGGGTATTGTTTATGTAGGTTATTATTCATATAGCTTGGTTGAATGATGTGTGTTATCTCCATTGTTTGATTACTTATCTTGGATTTTTGATACCCTAGTGAAGTGTTCCATTCTTGCACATATTAGTATGGTTTTCTAGCCTTCCAACGACCACATTTTATGTATGGTTGATAATACATTTGCTTAATGCTAGAATGTCCTAGTGGATATTGTCAATTCAACAATGGCTTGGCATGATTTGAGTGGTTGATTGCTTAATGGAGTAACCTGCTTCCCTTATTTGGCATATTTTCAGGCCTTTTATGCACAATTCTTTATGTTGCTCCACATGGGTTCCCATGGTTTAAGATAAGATAGGATAATTTATTAATGTCCAATAAGTGAGCACAAAAGTGAGACAATGAGATTATACGACACTGTAATAAAAATACAAAGTGGGGTCTCGAAAGTAACTCCAATAGGAAGGTAAAATTAGAAGTGAACTATGTTCCATGGGCACATGCTCACTACAAAAATTTCATCCATTTCCTATGTTGCAACGTTATGGGGATTTATTCTCTTTTAAAAAAGCATTTACCTGGCCTAGACTATTTTCCTCCTATAGTTTAAGTATTGAATTCTTAGTGGTTAAATATATTTTCAATATTTTTCCTATTTTTACTATGTTTCTTTTTTCCAATACATTTATATATTCTCTTTTCTTAAATTAGCTTTCCTTCTCCAAGCTATTGATGACTACTTAACAAGTTCCAGATATACATAGTATCTAGGATTTGATGTCCTATGCTTGAGATGATATATCATCCTTCAAGATCCTTGGTTTCCTCGTGAATGGCTATCATGCCTTTTTCCAGCATAGTTGATGGTCTCCTATACTTTATGTGATTATTAGATCAAGTGTTAAAATCTATTTAGGTTTTGCTGATATAAGTGGCATAGGAACATTTCATCCATGCATTTTGAGTTAACAATATGATGTGGATTTTAGCTTGTAACTCAATAACACTATTTCCTGTTTACAATTATGGTCAAGATTTTTTGTTGTTGTTATTGTTTTTCTTTTTTCGAATATATATATATATATAATATTTTTCTAATTTTTATTTTATTGTCCAATCCATTGATGGCCACTCAACAAATAGCATATATATATATATATATATATATATATATATATATATATCTATATCTATATATCTATATCTCTATATAGATATAGATATATAGATATATATATATATATATATATATATATATATATATATATATATATATATATAGATATATATATATATATATATATAGATATATATATATATAGATATATATATATATATATATATATATAGATATAGATATAGATATATATATATATAGTCTGTAAGATTTATGTCCTGTTCCTAACATGATATTTTGTTCCTCAAGATCCTCCTTTTATTCCCAATTGGATGTCATAGCTTTCTAGCATATACATTGTTGTCTTCTATCTTTCGTGTTCAATAAAGTGTTGATACTTCTATGTTCTGTGTTCGAATCAAGTGTTGCTACCTATGTAGGTCATGTTGATATAAATAGCATGGGATCCTCTTATTCATGCATTCCGAACTAGCAATACATTGAAGGTTTCAGCTTGTAATACAACAAGACTAGTTCTTGCTTGCAAGCATGGTTGACATTTTTTCATTTTTTATTGTGTTTCTTTTCTCTAAATATATCTATATATAATTTTTTTCTCTTTTAAATTTAGTTTATGTTTGCTAGGCCATTGATGACTACTTAACAATTTCCATATATTGTTTAGGATTTCATATCCCATGCCTATGCATGATATATCATTCCTCAAGATCCTTTGTTTTCTCCCAATTAGCTATCATAGCTTCTTAGCGTATCTATTGGTGTCTTGTACTTTCTAACATTACTAGAATATCAATTGTCAATTATCTAGGTTCTATTGATATAAGTGGCATAGGATTCTCCCATTCATGCATTCTGAGCTAGTTATATATTGTAGATTTTAGCTTGTAACATAGTGAGGCTATTTCCTCTTTGCAACGATGGTCAATATAACTATTGGATGTCTGTCATAATCTTGCTTGCAAAAAAAAATTAAATTAAGAAAAAGGGTCAATGGTTGATTTCCTTCTGCACAAAGTTATTTGTCTATTTAGATATAGTCAAAGGTCATTGGAACTAGGCTACTAGGAATCAAATATATATAATAACTTGTTCCTTATTTTAGTTATTTTATCTTGTATATATATTTTATAGTCTCATTTTTTGTTCGCCTAAATTTTCTTATCGGCGTGGAAGGTGCAGCTGGATCTGCTATTTATCCAATTTTCCTTCATACATGCTTTGTTATTTACACCATGTTATCTATGGATAGTTAGAAGTAAACTTGCAATGAAGCATTTCTTTTGGATACATCGACATATTTTTAATTGCATTCTTGGAATAACTAGCACATTGATTTCACTTTGGCCAAATTCCATTTTATTCAATTGCAAAACTTCCACTATGAACCAAGAAACTGCTTGCTTGATGCCTTAGCTGTTCTATTGCATTTTCACTACACGCCAATAGATATAAGAGAATGGTTTTGAACCATTTTTGTGCTTGTTTGGAATGCAAATACCCCATGGATTTTCTATCAATGTGAATAGAATTCACTAGACACTTCTTATTAGAACAACATAATGTAACATATGTTGCTACATACTTGGATCTTATATCGTTATTTGCTTCTGAATCAAATGGGCATGGTGGATATGGGTCGCGGGATGATATTTTCTACATAAAGTGGTCTTCCTAATGGTTATATATTTCGATATATGTCTAGTCATTGATAAAATGAACATGATACCTTCATTTTAGTGCTACAAATACAAAATAGGGATATAACCTTTTGTTCTATGACCAGATCCTTCCTTTGGTCACTTTGAACCACTTTTTTCATATAAAAATTTGGGATTTGTGGCAAGTTATTTTTTCCTACTCATTCAAAGTAGTTGCAAAGTTCAATATTTGAACATATAAATATATCTATCATCTATTCAATATGCACCTCAAGAACAAGATCTCTATATCGCTAGTTCTATTACTAATCATGATTGCCATGATTCATTGTTTGAGTCTACTTGCACATTGACATCAATGTTTAGTGTGCACACACTAAGAAGGGAAATGGCACAGACATTCTACAATTGCTTTACTGTAAATGACATAAGAGCGATGAAATGCCTAAATAAATATCTTGATGAATCCACAATAAGACAAAAATCCTTGGTTTCTAATTGGAAAGGATATACTGTAAAATTTTCAAAGCCATATAAGCATGGTAAGATAGAAGGAGATGAATTTGCAAGCCAGTGCTTGTGTGAAATGCTAGGTGCTAGCATATGCATTTGGAGTGCAAAGCTTAAAAAAATTATCCTTACATTCCATCCAACACATGATTCCCCAAATTTTTTATATCTAATGTGCTATGTCCTGTATTCCCCGCATTTGCATTTCCAACCATTGCTTAACAACCATTATATGGACCCATTTTCTACCATGTTCTCTACAATGGCAACTTCTAGTCTCCATACCCTTTCAAACAATTGCAAAGAGTGCAAAGAAATCAATTCATATAATGAGACCATACAACGATATGCTAGTAACGATATGATTAACATACTAAAAAATGTAGAACCAATTAACACAAATACAAAAACGTAGGAAAACATGGTACAATAGAAACTGGAAACTAGAACATGCATTTTCGACACTTGTAGCAAGTTACTAACTTGGCAATCTAAGAAATACATGACATAGTTCATGTCAACGAAGTGAAGACACTGCATCATTTTAAAAAACAAATAGGAAACAAGGAAAATCTATTCATAAAAAAAACTGACTATGAAAAAAGAATCAAAGTAACAATGCATATCTATAATCCATTCAAGACACACTAACAAATGCATGCGAGCATTTGCAATTTCAAAAAACATTTATTCCATTGATAATGAGACAATATTGGCTTTAAATTCTCTTGCAATTAACAAACAAACAAAAGTGATTGGACTTAGTAATCAAATCTATAGATTTTGTAAAAAATCAATTGCAAATGAACAATTTCCTATATATGCATCTCCTTTGCATATTCGTCCTAATAAAAAATTTCCCATTGTCGCTTCTTTAACCCCATTGGAAGGAGGTTTAGTGTCACCAAGAATGGATTTTTCACAAATAAGATAGGTTGGCTACAAAAGAGCACACATTGGACTCACTGGAACAATAATCAATATCCTAGCAGATTTGAATAAAGTTCAAATAGCATTGCCTAGGAGTCTATCTGACTCTATGACAATTGCAGTAATGATAAAAAGGAAGCTAGAATATAAAAATGCCTATTTATCTAGAAATGTGCGACCAAAGAATGTCATGGTTTCTCTTAATGACCTATGGAAAAATACACTTTAAAAACTGAAGGCATTGTTATCAACAATGATTGGGAAAAATATTCAAGAAAAGTATTGAAGATGAGTTGAGCAATCTACCGATCATAGAAATACAAGATTTTATTGGAAGAAACAACGAGATAGAATAGATATATGAAATGATGGTACATGGATATGGAAACACAAACCTAATAGATGACTTGGACAACATAATCATAAAAATTGCACCTTTAGAAGCATTTTGACCACTATGCATTTTCCAAGGCAAGTTTTCAGAAGAACTAAATTTTCCTATACTTTTCTATGGAATTAATTGGGTTGAAGACATTATAAGCCGCTTTTCTTATCAACACATAGAACAATGGGAGCTTTAGCATATGACTAGAGACTTTGAATCACAAAGCACTAATATCTTTTTCAAGGAAATACAAATTATTATAAAAAAGGTTTTGAGATCTGCATGGATATCCATTCGTAAAGGAGAGCTAAATGGAAAAAAGTTATTAACCAAAGATGATAAGCAAAACAACAATCTTGAACAAATTCTCAAAACACCAATTGCATATTGCTCTCTAAAAGGAATATGAACATCGCCAGATTACTTTGAGAACATGCAAAATATGTCTTTACTATGATAAGCCAACTTAGTCCACCTACTTTTTTCGTGAATTTTACCAGTGCTAAACATATTTGGACTCCTTTGTGCAATGCATTGTAACAAATCGAAAAACAACCCACAAAAGCCCCTAACAATATCTACTTCTAAAGAAAACATTAATACATTGATAAGAAAACACCCTGTCATTTGTAGTAGGTATTATAGACACAAAATAATGGCATTAAGATCCTTGATCTCAAATAATAGGTATTTGCTTAGAAAAGTGGAAGAATACTTATTCACAACAAAATTTCAAAATATAGGCAATGAGCATGAGCATGGATTTCTTTGGATCCAAAAAGCACTGGTCTATGCATGGTCTATGGCCAAAATTCTGAAGTTGAGATCGCCGTGCTTGTTGATCAATATATATATTTAGATTTGTCATTGCTTGATGAAGGCCTTCTTGAGATTCAAACTCATCCACATACAAGAATATGAAAAAATATTGATGCTCAAATTGTAGATTAAATTTTCCATTTCCCCCAATGGATAAAATTGTCATTTTGCATTGGTTGCAACAAAGTGAAAATGATACCATTGAAGAAACAATAAAAACTATTTCTCCTTCTAGAGAAAAGAGAGTATCCTAAGAGTATGTCTTTTGCAATGCTATTTTCAAATCTTGGGGTAACTAGAGATGAATACATTCTCCTACCATGTTACTCTCTTTTGCATCCTACTCTTTTTCTAAAAAGAGATCCAACATATATATGAATAAATGCATTTGCCAAATCAATACCATAACTATGGAAATCAAACAGAGATGCACAATTCATATTGGATGCATATGTTGTAGCAACATATTTTAGTTCCTATATAACTAAGATGAATAGGACGATGACAATTGCATTCAAGAAAATAAAAAACAAATGTCTTTCTAACAATGATGGAAGACTAGAAACAATACGCAAAATTGGAAATGCGCTTCTAAACATGCAACAAATGTCAAGTCTACAAGATGTACACATCATCCTTTCATTTCCTTTGCATTTGGAATCAAGAAAGACAATATTCATTAACACCTTGCCAGATGAAAAGCAAACATATGTGCTAAAGAAACCAGTACTCTTGCAACAAGAACCTAATGATTATGAGGACATCGTTTGTGCTTCAATTATAGGCAAATATAGAACTCTCCTAGTTGAGCTTGAACAAGCTTGTCTAGCAGAATATGTTGCTTGCTACTCAATTACCAATACAACCACAAATGAAAGAAGATGATCATCCATCATACGATACGTTTGATACAATAAAGAAAAAGACTCAAATAATTTCTATAGAGAAAAATTCTACTATATGTTTCACATAGAGAAACCGATAATTTGCTAATGGGAGAATATCAAACATGGATTGAAGCATATATGTCTAAAAAAGAACAAATAGATCATTTTCAACAAATATTTTTAGCAAAAATAACAAAATGGGATAGTATTGACATAGCCGTTAAAACAATTTCCTTTAATTTTGACCATATATTTGCAACAAAAAAGCCTTCCGAACAATAATTATTTGATCATGTCCCTAAAAAATATGATATTCAACATGATTTGGTGCAAAGGATTCCACTTCAATGAATAGAGCATATTGCACCCATTCAATACACTAAAAAAACCTTTTTTTATAGCAAATAAGAGTACTATGCTATTAGGAAAAAAATAAACAAAGAACGACAATTAATAACGAAAGAAATCATAATAGCTAAAAAAACAATCCAACCACACCCATCTACTCGTATGCATATGGAAAACATTTACCGTAACAACAATTTGTGATGGCTTATTGCACTTTTACAATAAAAATATTGAAGCCGACCCATTGAAAAAAAATGAATCATAGTTGCATTTACGTGAAAGGCTGCATACAATGTAAATCACATCACACTCCATTCAAATTTACGTCTTCCACTTAATTCAAAAAACATGCTCCCCTAAGTTAAAAAACATTAGATCTATTGACTAAGGAATATTAGAAACTTTGACTATTTATGATACATGAAGCATCGTTGACTGGTTCACGAATGATGTAGAACATAGACATAAGACTTCGAGAAATTATGCATACCCCAACAACCCCATTTGTAAATTTGGATATCATATTTTGTAGTGATTTATGCCAAGCACCATGATTTTTGGATTCTTGAATAACGAAAATTCCAACTACAATTATCCCGTACAACTTTTGTTCATAAAACATTAAGTTCTTCTAGCTAAAAAAAGTCACGAGACAACAAGACAAAATGTTTGTGCCTATTTTAAATAGAGTTAGAACATGTTCAAGGACACAGGCCCTACTTGAGACTCTTTTTGGATTTTTGAGTTCAATCCTAGTACACATGAAACATACATAATAGATTCTTATTTTCAGAGATTTCAACATTGATATGTTGCAAAACGACACATCTACACAAAAAATAGAATTGTTCATGAAAACCAATGGGTTCAAATTGTACACAACTAAAATAACTGACAATGGTTACAAATCTGGTAAATATTAATATTATCTTTAATATTTTTTATGCCTATTGGACTATTTATCATGCAACTTGTCTCTCAATTTCTTTGACAACAACATACATTTTTCTTATCCTTTTAATTCAATATTCGAATTTGCATGTATGTTCTTATGTATTTTGATATATAGCAATGCAATAAAATGAGTTAGAACATGTTCAAGGACACAGGCCCTACTTGAGACCCTTTTTGGATTTTTGAGTTCAATCCTAGTACACACGAAACATAAATAATAGATTTTTATTGCCAGAGAGTTCAACATCAATATGTTGCAAAACGACACATCTACACAAAAAATAGAATTGTTCATGAAAACCAATGGGTTCAAATTGCACACAACTAAAACAATTGACAATGGTTCTATGCTTGACTATTTTTGGACAAATCTGGTAAATATTAATATTATCTTTAATATTTTCTATGCCTATTGGACTATTTATCATGCAACTCGTCTCTCAATTTCTTTGACAACAACCTACATTTTTCTTATCCTTTTAATTCAATATTTGAATTTGCATGTATGTTCTTATGTATTTGATATATAGCAATGTAATATATACAAGTTTTTTCCCTTTCTACTATAACACTTCATAAAATTTCTATTGTAGAACAGAATTCCAATTTAGAACATATATTTATATATAGAAAGTAGGCCCTTTTTCTTTAGCATCTTCAACATATTTGACGCCTGTTGGACTAGCCATAATGGAACTTGTCATCCAATTCCTCTGACAAGGGCATAAATATTTTTGTATCCTTTGTATTCAATATTGAAATCTGCCTATGTTCTTTAATGAAATTTGTGGACATGCAACATGTAAATTTTCTTCTGCATTTCCACTAAAAAATAATGTATAATTTCTACAATCTCCAAATTTGGATCACACACACACACATATTGAATAAATGCAAGCTATATTGATACGTGTCATACTTAGCTGACTTCTGCCATTGTAGACAAATTCATGTCACTAGGGTAGAACTCGAATAATATTAAGCAATCATAACAACCTTTAAAAAAAGGAAAGAAAAAAAAGGCCATACAATAGACATAAAATTAGGGTCTTCAAAGAACATATGAAATCATCTACAAGGAAAAAAATGAGTACATTTTCCATTTACAATTGGGATCATAACATATTCTAGATTTTGCTGATTTTGATAATGTGCATACCCTCTCATGCCTACATTGCATCTAAAATAGGTTTAGACACTCGCAAAAAAAAAGTAGTTGAGGATTGATGCCTTCTAGAACAATTTGCAACATGAGGAATTCTTTAACAGTCATTTTCATATTCCCGTTGTTTTCTTGGTAAGAATTCCTTGATATCGCTTAACAAACGCTTCTTTTGTATTCACAAAAGTGTCTATTGTATCTTTGTCTTTTGTTTACCAATTGGTCTTTTTTTTGCATATAATTTCTCCTTATCTATCAACATATTGTTTCAACAATGCTTACAAATTTCTAAACACATTACCAAAATATCTTTGCACCACAAAAATATTAACAAGTTGGAAAAAAAATGGAACAAACATCAAGTGGAGTCATACAAAAGAGGTAATAAAACATTTTCATTGAAATATTAATCAACCATCTAGTGTCTACCAGTGCAACAATATCAATATAGAAATATGTACATAAAGAAACTCCTATTCTAGGGGTTTCTAGACATTAAATCTTGTCTCTCATCCAAATTTCTCATTCTCTTGATATTTTCTACTTGCTAATAACTGCAAGCTTAAACAAGTCTCATTGCAACCATCGACTATAATTCAACTCTTCTCAACAACATACAACAAGTTTTTTGAAGGAGATGTTTTGACTCTATAAATAAAAAATCGAAACTCACCGGAAAAGACCCAATTGGTTCATGCTGACTTAGTAGACAAAGATGGGAAAATGAAAATAATAGTTGACATTGAAAACCACCTAATTCCTTGTTTCATTGATCAATTTTACCCTAGAACTAGTGTCAGAATCATAGTCTTTGCATTGAAAAAAGGGACCATATCATAGAGGAGATGAAAAGTATTGCATTGTGATTACTGATAAGATAAACATTGAAATTATAGAGCAAGTTTGCAGATATCAAAAAATTGCACCAAACACTACTATCAATGAATTGTTGGCATCAAATGATATCTATTCACTTGCTCCATTGCAACAATTGTTATTGGATTCCAACAAAACAATACACAGTTTGATTTAAGCATCAGAGATGGAGAAACAATATGTGATCATGCAATAGTAAGTCCATTTCCTTTCTGATAGAAACTATCCGCCTGTTGGTTGTTTGCAATTCCTTTTACCTTTCCCTACTATTCAACATTGAAATTGTTGCAAGGCCCTTGACTCCATAGACATACCCTAATACTACTTTCTAATCTATTTTAGTTACACATTAATGAAAGTTACAAAGGCCTTCTCCAACAAATACATGAACAACTTGCAAGCGATATTGCATTGATGTACATATGTTCAAAAACATTGTGAGAAATGGTCCAAAAGGAAGCCAAATATTTTGATTATCTGCAGTAACATTTGTGGATGTCCTTAATGATGAATTTGCACAACATAATTTGCTTTCAATTATTCACTCAACGACTCAGGTAATTGGATAATTCCATTTTTCATTTTAGGGTTTTACACATATTGCTTATCATCCTTTCTATTTTAAATTCATTGTTTCTTCTTACCAAGAAAAAACAAGACCAAAAAGCAAATGCAATTTCCTGTATCTAGATGGAATGTTTTCTAAAAACCAAAAAATGGTTTTTCCCCACCATTTCAACTAATATGTAGCAAATGTGAGAAGCCAATGATACCAAATTCCTTCAAATGTAGATCTTATAAGGAATCAATAGATATCATATATGAGCATATTTTTGAATGTAGTATAGAAACAAGAAATGGACCAATCGAATACACTCTACACAGTCCAGCACTATAGGACTACTATCCAACAATTGCAAAAATTTCCTATGAAGATTACTCAAAAATCATCTCGTCCACTATGTTCCATTGATGAAAGTTGTTTCAGAAAGGATTATTTACATTGATATTAGACAATAGTATTACCGAGGTCAAGAAACTATGACCATTGGGTTAATTCCACGAAGCCAGATTTTGCAATTAGAAACCTTTTATTTTTTCAGAAGAGCTTTCCATTTTGAAATATTGGGTGCTCATACTTGGTTTTACATGTGTCTTAAAACCCATTTCAATGGTTTTTATTGTAATGAAACTGAAGTTTGTATTAGTGTTACTAAAATTCTATAGGAGAAACTTGCTTACACTATGTGAGCTCTTAGAAATTTTGATAGAATTAAGTATATATATATATATTCTAACATCTTTGGCTTCATTGATATTGTTGTATGTGTATGCCTACATACTTGTGTCTGAAAAATTTATTGTATAGATACGCAATTTACAATATTTCCTAGTCTAAATGTTATTCTTCTTACGACCTTAGATTTTGTCACCTATGGTTGTTATTCAAAGAACATTCTTCTACCGTGGAAAATGCTAAAATAAGAAGACTCCTTTGCTTGTGTTGATTGTAGACATGCTATTAGATTCAACATTAAAAGAAGTTTTATATTTTCCTGGATGTGAGTCAACAAGAAAAGAATTGAATAGAAATAAGCCAATAGATACCTGTTCATTCATTCCTATCATTATATTCTACCTTACTCAAATGAATATTCCAAATTACAAATCAAAACATGGCCAAATACATCTTGTTTCATGATTTCCCTTTGGCTTTACAACAATTTATGTTTGATAGTTTACTGGTATGGTTGGGATGATCCCCATGTTAGAACATGTCATTTGCTCCTGCTAATTTTGATATAAATTTGTAAAAGAGTATTTGCTTCTTTTCCATATTCTAGATATATAATTGTTCTCCATTAATAATTGTTCGAGATTTCTATAACAAGTTTTATAATTAATGTATACCTATATGGCTATTTGAAACTTCTAATATGTGCTCACAACCTTGTATCAAATGCAATTTCTGCCTACATATTTATGTAATTAGATACTAGGTTAGTTGTTTTAAGAATCTGAAATATCACCTTCTGTTTGGTTGTATATAGAAGCATTCGTTTCTTTTGGATTCAATGGTCAATTCCATTTTTAACGTGTCCAGTCTCTAAATTAGATATAGCTCACATTGATTTAATGTCATGCATTGGCACTCGGTATAATCTCAATGGAGTTGGATTTTAGATTAATGTCATAGAATGCGATTTTGGAATTTTGAAATATTGATACTGAATAAATATATAAATCTAAACCTAGGACATTATATCAAAACATTTTTTGGTATTTTTATGTGGAGTAGCCATACTGCAATCAGTTACTTGGCTCTTTGTTCTTGTCATAATCAATCTAGTTTCTTTGTTTCTACATATGACTAGTTCTTAGTAACCCACATCTTAAGGCTGTGCAAAACCCTTAGTTCGTGGCAAGATCATATACTCAAATATATGGTTATTGCATACTCTCCTATATTAGTCAACAATATCATACTTATCTAGACAATGTTTTTCTTGGATATCGCTCACATCAAAATGCTTCCTAGCAATGTTCTTTTTGTTCTTTTCTCTTTTGTCATATTATTTTTTCTTGTGCATCCTGCTCCACAAGAAAGGATATCAATGTCTGCATCTGCACAGGTGCATCTGCGAGTTTTAGGCCTCCTAAAATGATTCTTTTGTCCCAAATTTTTTTAACAGAAATCCTCAAAAAAGTTCTAAATGGACCACAACTCCTCCAATGATGTTTAGTGCAATTGTACTTTGTCTTCCAAATGGCATGTAGATATATCTTGAAATCTATATTTGCCATGTCTTCGATAGGGATTTTTGGTGCAATAATCAATTGCTATAATAATCTATAGAAGAAAATGGAGTTACTGGCACTAGTTCTTAATTCCTTCATTGTAAGAAATTATGCCACATGGCATGTTTTCCAAGTGGTAGTATTGACTTTATTAATAGAGAATTAGATTACATTGCATGCTTATCTATAAGGAATAAAGCAAAAAAATGCTGGAAATAATGCCAAATTGATTTAAAACAGTAGTACATTGCACTCCTGCATCCAATATTTGCAAAGATTTACAACAATTGGGTTAGTGTTGTATGTAGATTAACTCCATTTTGGGTTAGAATGCTATATCCGAAGCTTGGATTTCCAAGATAAATAGTGTAGAAAATGGGGAGTTACATATAATGTGTTTTCCAAATTGTCCAAATGTGCTTACCTTGAAGCACTGTTTGTTCTCTACCACCAACATGAATGAATTGTACCTGGATATGGTGTTAGAGTATGTGCCACAGAATACTTTAGATTTGAAAGGAATTATGCTAGTATGAACTAGCATACGCTTCTCATTTATACAAGGCTTTATACTTACTAGGTGAGTAAATGGTCCCAACATGTTATACAACTTGACGAGAACCCGACATTGTTCTCGTTTTTTTTATGGTCAATTTTAGTAGCTGTTTTTGCCGCCGTTTCAGAAGTGTGTATACTGGTAGCACCATTTTTCTTTTTCAACCATTTTTTTGTGATTTTGAAATTTCTTGGTCATAAGAAAACTATAACTTTTATTTACAAGGGCGTTTTTTCAATGTTTACAAAAAAATCTACATTTAGTAGCTAGTTATCATAAAAATTACACACTTTATTAATTTTTTTAACTTTTAGAAAGAATTTAGATTGAAAAATATATGTACTTTTGAAATTTTTTTATAAATTGTCTCCTAAATAAATTATTTTATGAGCAAATTTGTAAAACAAATGAAAAAAAAAAGTCATTTCAATGTCTTTTTTCTGCATTTTAAACATTTTCTATGTATATAACTAAAGATTTTTTTTTTTAAATATGAAAAAACACTAAAAAAAATACAAAAAAAAAAGTTTAAAAACCAAAAAAAATTAAATAAAACAAAATTTCAAAATTTCAAAAAAATAAAATTTTAAATTTATAACTAAATTTAAAAAACAAATGGAAAACTATTGAAAATTTTTAAAATTAAAAATATATAGAAAGAAATTTATATTTTAAAAAAATTAAAAAATAAAAATGATTAAAAATAAAAATAAAAAAATCAACGCATTCTGCTACTGTCCCCAACCACTATCCCCTCTCCGCTCCCTACCTCCCTACCTCCTCTCCTCCGCCCCTCCCGCCTCCCCTACCTCCTCTCCTCCTCCCCTCCCGCCACCCCCAACTACTCTCCTCCCCTCCCTCTCATCCCTCTCCCCCCTCCCCTCTCCCCACTTCCCTCCACCCCCGCGCCCCATACCCTCCCATCTCCCCCCTTCCTTCCACCCCCGCACCCTTGTTCCCTCCCCTCTCCCCGCTTCCCTCCACCCCCGTGCACCCCGCGCCCTCCCCCCTCCCCCGCCTCCCTCCCCCTCAATGCTGCCTGCGTGCTACCCAGCCAACCCTCCCGCGGGGTGGCGTGATTCTGAGAATCGCATTGCCGGGTAGAGGAGGTGCTTGGGCGAAAGGAAGAGCGGCACAGGGTGCATGGGGGTGGATCGAAGCGGGGAGAGGGGAGGGCACAAGGGCGTGGGGGTGGAGGGAAGGGGGGAGAGGGGAGGGTGTGGGGGCGTGGGGGTGGAGGGAAGTGGGGAGAGGGGAGGGGGAAGGGGGACAAGAGGGAGGGGAGGAGAGGAGGCGAGGGTGGAGGGAGGGGAGGGAGGTAGGGATGGGGGCGGGAGGTAAGTTAGGTTAATTTGTTTGTTTTTTTTTTCTGAAATATTTTTTAATATTTTTATAAAATTTAATTTGTTTTTTCAGTTTAAAATTTCTATAATGTTTAAATTTTTTATTTTTATTTGTTTAAAATTGATTGTTTTTAGCTTTTTTTCAAATGTTTTAATTAAATTTTCTTTTAAATTAAAAAAAATTTAAGAAAAAATTAAAAAAATATAAATAAATAGAATTTGATTCGTAATATTTTTTTTTGTTAATTTTTGTTCTTAAATTTTTGTTTTTTTAGAATTTGTTTTATTTGTTTTTTTAATTTTTTTGTTTTATAGGTTTTATGGTAAGGTTCTAATTTTTTTTTTTTTTTTTATTTGGTTTTTGAATTATTTTAATAAATTTTGCAGTTTTTAATTTTCATATTTTTGAAATTTGTTTTCTTTTAGGGTGTCAACTTTTTAATCTGAGGGTCAGTTTAAGGTTTCGATTACAACGATATCACCCGTGGTTCATTTTGAGGTTGTTTTTTTATGGAAATATAAAAAAATTTATAACTCGAGTTCTCGTTCTTTATAAATAGTTGCCGTTTTAGAATATACTGCATTTCCTCTTTCTCCCTTGTGCCCCCAAATATCATAACTTCTATATTTCTGGTTTAATCTATAGTTTTATTATGAATAATATCATAAATCCTTTTAATTTATATGAAAAGTGTGGTGGAGTAATTTCTTGAATAATTTGTGTTTAACTTTATGCTAGATTTATATAGTGTTACTAATAATATCATAAATCCTTTTAATTTATATGAAAAGTGTGGTGGAGTAATTTCTTGAATAATTTGTGTTTAACTTTATGCTAGATTTATATAGTGTTACTAATAATATCATAAATCCTTTTAATTTATATGAAAAGTGTGGTGGAGTAATTTCTTGAATAATTTGTGTTTAACTTTATGCTAGATTTATATAGTGTTACTAAGACATTTAATAAATACAATTTTAAATTATGATACAATGATATAATACTGCCATTTTTACAAAAAGTGTGCTACTTGTAGCATTAGTTTTCATTTTAGGGCTTGATTTTAAGGTTTTTGTATACAACAATAAGGTTTGTTTTGGTTCATTTCTATATTTTTGGCCTCAAATAAAAAAGTGGTGCTACCGATAGCACCACTTTTTGATTTGGGGTTGTTTTTTGGTGTTTTTTATGGAAAAATATGAATTTTTATGGCTAGAATTCTCGTTTTGAGTATAGAGTTCTCATCAAGTTGTATAACATGTTTCCCCCTATTTGATATAATCTTTAATCCATTGTTAGTGGGAATTTTATTAAATGAAAGGGATCTTTCTTTTTCTCTTTGTTTTGGATTTGCAGAACATTGGCTTATATCCATAATGATTTTTGTATATGTCACAGAGACATCAAACCAAAAAATCTTTTGGTATTTTTCCCCTATAAACTTTTCTAACTCTTATTTATGTTTTTGAACTAATTTCCAGAGGAAACTAGTTTGGTTCATTTGTGCGTGGATGCTATTTGATTTTGATGATTGTTCAACATATTGAAACTACCCTTCTAATGTTGATTATGATTGCATTAGTCAGTGTACATTTCCAATAATGTTGGAAACTATTAGGTTCCCATAAAAGCATTTGGTTCATGTGCTTGTTGGATCTAATGAATTATTTTAGTGCCATGCGCTTTTTCCAGTAGGATAATCCTTGCACTGAGGAGCTTAATACATGTGACATTGGAAGTACACAAGATTTGGTTAGTAACCAGAAATAAAATAGATAGTTAATACTATTAGTTTGATGAAATTTTAGCTTCCTCCAAATAATATGTTATATTAGGTCAAAGTAATGCTAGCAGCCTTTTTTTTCATTGTTACTAACAACTTCCAATTTTGTTTTGAAGTGTGGTAGATGATCATAGGTTAAGTGAGGGACTACTCCATTTGTTTCACATAGGCTAGTCTACATCCTGATGTGAAAATCATGTATACAATAATCGACCTGTTCCATCTTAATTGCCAAGTTCTTATAACAAATTTTTAGATCTAATTCTGATTTGAAAACAAATTAGGATCTAAGCACAAGTAGCTCTAAAAAGTAGCATTACTATACAATAACTCTGCTTCCCTATGTGTTATAAGTATGCTAAATGTAAATCAATTTCTTGTTATAGAAAATTGATACACTGGCCTATAACGATTCCAAATTACTTTATAAGACACTTGAAACAATGACCAAAGTCCAATTTTTTTTTTTACAAATTCACTTTAGATTGTCAAAGCAAAAAAAATTGACAATTGAACTTCTGCTGATTGAGTTTTAATCTTCTTCACAGTGGTAACTCGATTTAGAAACAAGTAAAACTTAAATATGAGTTTCATATACAAATTTTCTAGAAGTGCATTGCATCTGTAGCTTGTTTAAAGAATATCTTTTTATTTAACTCTCATTTTCACAAGCAACAGCTAATAAAATCAATTTATGTATTATAGGTTGAGGGTGAACGAAACATATATTACATCTGCTCAGGGTATTGTCAAGACCCTGAGGTCATGTTTGCATCCACACAATATACTACAACTATTGGCATGTTAACCTATGTTCAAGTCAAACTTCTTCTAGGCTAGGTTAACAACATGGAATTTAGTTTCTCTTGACTAAAACATTTATTATCAGATTAAACGATAAAATTTTGTGGTGTTTTTCTTTTTGTCGAAATCCTCTTTGCATCTATCTTAATTTTTTTGAATCTTTTGTATATTTTCTTGGGGTGAAAGTGTAGTAGACAAGCTTGCAGACATCACTAAGGTAAAATTCATATGTCTATTAAATATATCTTCTGCATTTTCCAATGTGTTGTACTAGCATAGATATTCATAAGATATTTGGACTTTCTGAGAATATGCACATAATGTCTCTTTTATCTCTTTATATTTTTCTTAAATTTTATGAATATTTTTCAGTGTTTGTTTCCTAGACAGAGTGTAGTAGATGAGTTTGTGAATATTCTTAAGGTGAAATTCATATCTTTATGAAATATATCTTCTTCATTTTCCAATATGCTATACTAGCATGAATCTTCATAATATGTATGGAATTTCTGAGAATATGGAAAATTTGTCTCTTTTATCTCTTTGTTTAGATCCTTGGGACCTTCACCTAACATGAAATCAAATGTATGAATCCCATTTATATAGACCACAAGTTTCTCTATATAAAATCTTTCCACAAGGTTAGTATTATTGTTACTCATGCAATTTCATTGGCTTGAATTTGAAAAGGGATAAAAGCATTAATACATATACTCTTATAGGTTTTTCATAGGCTAGTACCAACATAGACAATTGATCTTATCTCTACGTTCCTTCAGTACTCACTCAATCTCCATTGTCCCCATGTAAGTGGCTATAATGAAATTGGATTTTTCAAAGCAAGTAATATGTTTCAATAGTGCTACCCTCTTAATATGGTTTGTTTAAGTTTTATAACAGTTGACCCTTAACCTAATTCTATGGTGGAATTTGTTTAAATGCAGTTGGAAGCATGTGTGCATCCATTTTTTGATCAACTGTGCGATCCTAGGACTTGGTTTCCAAATGGCCATTTATTCTATGCTCTTTTTGACTTCAATTTAAAGGGTATTCAAAAAACATCTTATGTTTCCTACTCTTGTTTTCTAGTTTTTCGATATCTTGAGATGATGCATTCGGGTGGACTGCCCGATCGTGAAAACTTGTCATTTCATACCCTATTGTTAGGTAGTAATCTCATTTAGTTGGTTGGTTGATCGGTAATTGAATGAATCCTTTGCGATGTTTGTTTCTTGGTCAGAATGCAGTAGATGAGCTTGACAAGATCATTAAGGTCAAATACATTTATCTTTATGAAATATATCTTCTGCATTTTTCAATATGCTATACTAGCATGAATGTTCGAAATATGTGTGGAATTTTTGAGAATATGGAAAAATGTCTCTTTAATCTCTTGGTTTATCCTTGGACCCCCACCCAAGAGGAAATCAAATATATGAATCCCAATTATACAAACCATAATTTTCATTGAATAAAATCCTATCATTGGCAGAAGGTCACTATGATTCTTACTCATGCAATTTCATTGGATTGAATTTGAAGAGGGGTAAAAGTATTAATACATCTATTCTCATAGGTTTTTATCAAGTGAGTGCTAGCATAGACAATTGATCTCATCTTTACGTTCCCGCAACACTCATCAAATATCCATTGTGCCCATGTAAGTTGCTATGATGGAATTCATGTTTTCAAAGCAAGTAATATGTTTCAATAGTCATGTCCTATTAATTTGGTTTGTTTAAGCTGTATAGTAGTTGACCATTAACCTAATCTTATGTTGGAATTCGTCTAAATGTAGTTGGAAGCTTGCGTGCATCCATTTTTTGATCAACTCTGCCATTTGAGGACTCGACTGCTAAATGGCCATGTCTTCTTTTCTCGTTTTGACTTCAAGCGAAAGGGAATGACAAACAATCTTTTTCCTACTCTTGTTTTCCAGTCTTCCAATATGTTGAAATCATGCATTCTATGACCTTTTCCCTTTGAAGTTTGTTTACCTTATATCCACGATATATATTTTCCTTGCAGAATTAAAGGGAGATACCCTCGAGCTTCTTTGGAAATATATTCCAGAGCATAAAAAGAAGCAATTCCCACATCTTGGCTTTTATATATTGTTGCATATTGTCTATCATTTTTTTTTTGTCTTCAACTAAGGAGCTTGATAATTTTTTATCGATGTCACTGGTGTTCACAGATTGAGGCTGAAAGAGGAAGCAAGGCACTCTAAAGCAAGCATACCATATTTTGTTTATTGGACTATGTTATTTCTTTTTTAACATAAACAATTGAGAGTCATTACATTAAAATAAAAAGGATTACAGAGGTGAAAAAAGACTGCTCTCTGATAGAGTTGATGTCAGTACTATCATGCTTCTCTTTTACAAAAATCGAGTTGTTTCTGTAGAGTCCTATTCTAAGGAGACTGTAACTCCTTACAAATTTCCCTAATAAGAAGATTACAAAGAAACAAATATTGTAAAATCAAAATTACGAGTTTGGAACTGAGTAGATGAGGCAAAATAATAACAGAGGTAGTTTCTACCCTATAGGCTGAACTGAAAACAAAATATATTATGCCCATTGACTAGATAGATTAGATATATAAGAAAAAACTAGAGTTATGGAGTTCTTCAACGGCATCCATGGTGCTGAGTGCGGGGTCTTGGTACACTTTCAGTTGAGGGCTAGTGCAAGGTAATGATACCCAATTATGACACGTTAGTTGCAATGACATGCTGGAAAAACAAAAATATTATCATTAAAATGAATCATTAGAGGTACCTACAAAATTTTTTCAAATTAGGTGTAAGAAGATGAAACATAGAATGATGGATGACCTTCCGGAATATATAAATTGTATTTATGGAAACATGGTATAACCACTCCAAAATGTCATTATTTTAAGATTGGTATGCTATTTTTTCTCTAAAACATAATGCACATGTTTTAATTGAGCCACCTGTTTGCTGTGTAAATTTTCAATTTAGGAGAAAAAAAACATGTAGAGGCGTAGGAAATAGACAAATCTTGTGTGGGGCTATTTTTCCAAAATTTTAAAAGTTAATTTTATATTTTTTTTAAATTACCGAAGTTAGTGAAGCCCTAAAACAACATGGTCAAGTGTTGAGCTACCATATGATGGTCTAAAAATAATCAAAATACTTTTTTTTTTTAAGTTGTAGGTATTTTCGTACTCTTGTGTGGGTTCTTTTCCGTTTTCAAAATAGGTAAGGCAATCAAAAGTTATAGGCCAAATAAATGACCTATGTTTTTTACAAATTTGACATGAGTGCAGTTAAAAATGAATTAAAAATAGAAAACAACAACAGATCTATTAAAAAATTATATATTTAGAATCTGCACACAGAGCTCGACAAGTGTGTGCAATTTCATCTGCAGTGCACTCATGGAGCATATGCAGAACTAGTTGTGAAAAACATGAAATTACAACATTTGATGTGTTCTACCATAAATCGGACATAAATCAGACCGAGCCTCAAGGTGCAATCCGAAGCTAATTCCAAGCCTGCAAGGGCACCAAAAACAATTTGAATCCAGACACGCATGTGCATAAATTTGGCGCACACGTGTATCTATAGGTGTGCATGCGTAGTTGCGCATACACGTTATTTGCACACACATTTTATTTTTCAAAAACAAGGTATCCCATTATATGTTTTCTTTAATTTCCTTTCTCAAGGGGATACATAAAGTTGAAAAAGGAAATTAAAGAAAACATATAAAGGGATGCGTAAATTTGACAAATGAAATTAAGGAAAACATATAAGTTGTAGCGAAAAAATAACAGGGTACGAATTGAACTAAGGAGATTCGAACTTGCGACCTATGTCTAGTCCCAAAGCTACCACCTTCAAGATTGAAGTGCAACTAACAATGGAAGACACAAGTGTAGTTTATTACCACAGTGTGAATTTAATTTGACCTTATCAATCAATTCCCATCACCATTTCCTCTCATACGACGTCCCACAGCCATTTCTTTCGCCACCCACTCTTCATTCATTTTGCATGCATTTCACTATGCAACTGTCTCAGATTATCACTGTGTTTTCCCTCAATTAGTTTCTCAATTCATTATGACCCACGCTCGTCGTCCGAGGAGTATTTCTAACAGTCTTTGTTGAATATTGTAACTTTTAAGAATATTATATTTGTACTTTATTATTCTGGAGACGTTTCATCCCTCCAAGGTGATTCTATTATGTATCCAGAGATGTTTATTCCTCCGATGAATTGTGGTAACCAGGGTTATTAGATCCACCATGTGGGGGTCATCCCTGAGTTAATTAATTAGGGGTTATTAGACTTCATTGGGAGATGTTGGCCCCATAAGGGAAATAGTCAGTCAGGAAACTAGTATAAGTAGAGGAGAATGCTCCTCACTTATCTCACACTTGCATAGCTCGAAAAGTAGTGCACTTGTGTTTGAGAGGTCTGCATAGGAGGTAGAGAAGGAGGTCAAGTCTTGGAGCACATCTTGTATTTTGGTTGATCATCGTATTGAGGAAAGCTTTCCTGGGTTTTCTACCCCATGAGGTTTTCCCAGGGTAAAATCTTTGTTTATCTTGTGATTATGTTTCTTTCAGTGATCTTGCTAGTCAAATTAGTTTAAACTTAACATGGTATCAGAGCTAGCCTGAATAGAACATCTTTCACAAGGAAAAATTATCTTTCTCTCTCTCCCAAAATTAGGGTTTCTGCAAAAGTTAATATTTTTTTATTCTGGTTGCATGGATGAATATCCCTTCTCAAAATCAAAGTTTTGAGCCCTAGATCGAGATTTTTGGTTGGGTAGAACTTCGAGAAATTCAAACCCTAGTTTGACCAAAAGTGCAATAAACTAGAAATTCTGTTGTAGATCCAGAAAGAAAAAGGTTGAAGAAGCACATATCCTGGTAAGTGTTACTCTATCTCTTGAAACTCCAATCTCTTGGACTCCCCCAAGAGAAGATGGCTCCAAGCATTAAGCTTGAAGACAAGCTAGAAGGCATAGAGAATTTTCAAGCATGGAAATACAGAATTGGTTTCATTCTTGAAGAAAATGATCTTGCTCAATATATCAAGGATGAAGTTGCAGAACCCGTTGAAGATGAAGCCAAAGAAAAGTATAGGAAGGATCTAATTAGGGAAAAGAGAATCATTGCTGATTCTATCAAGGACCACTTGAATCCCCAAGTGGCATCCAAGAAGACCCCAAAGGAAATGTATGATGCCCTAGGAAGAATGTATGAAGGGAACAACATGAGTAGGAAGATGAACCTAAGAACTCAATTAAAGAGTACCAAGATGCACAAAGGAGAATCCATTCAAGACTACTTCTCAAGAGTTTCCCAAATCAAGGAACAACTAGATGCCATTGGAGATATTCTTGATGAAGATGAACTTGTGATGACTACTCTAAATGGTCTCACTAGACATTGGGAGTCATTTATACAAACTATGTGTGCCAAAAAAGAGAGTATGAAGTTTGATGTAGTATGGGAGGATTGTGTTCAAGAAGAAGCTAGGGTAGCCAACAGAGAATCCCTTCTCAAGGAGGATGACCAAGCCTTGGCTACACACACCAAAAGAGGAAGAAAGGGTCACTTCAAGAAAGTGGACCATAAGAAGTCTCAACCCTCTCATAGATTCAAAAGGAGAGGAGGAATAAACTCAGAAAGAGACCTCTCCACAGTCCAATGTTACAATTGTCTTAAACTAGGACACTTTGCTAGAAACTGTACTTTACCAACAAAGAAGAAGAAGTTTGCTCACAAAAGACATCATGAACATATGGCAAAAGATGATAGTGGAGAAGAAGAAGAAGAAGAAGAAGAGGAAAGGCCTCGAAGGAAGAGATCTAAAGTAAAGAAAGAAGACCCAGAAGAATATGTCCTATTTTTTGCACTCTCTGGATCTGTGTCACCTAGAGAAAATACATGGCTCATTGATAGTGGTGCTTCAAAGCACATGACAGGTCAAAAGAAAAATCTCTCAAGACTCGAAGAAAAGACTTCTCCACAAAAGGTATCTCTAGGAGATGATTATCAATATCCCATCAAGGGAATTGGTGAAGCAAGCTACAAGCTTGATTCTGGAACACCTTTAAAGATGAAAGAAATTTTATATGTACCAGGTTTAAAGAAGAACCTACTTTCCATCTCAGCTCTAGATAAGAAAGGCTTTAGAATTACATTTATTGATGGACAAGTACTTATGTGTCTCAAAGGAAAATCAATTGAGGATGCAATTGTTATTGGTGAAGAAGAAGGAGGTCTTTACAAACTCAAGGGTCACCCAAAAGTTGCTCTTGTCCATGAAACCACTAGCCCCAGTGAGCTATGGCATAGAAGGATTTCTCACATTAACTACAAGGCCTTACCCTATGTGAGCAAGGTGGTCCTAGGATTACCAGACTTGAAGGTTGATCATAATGGCACATGCAAAGGATGTGAAAAGGGGAAGAATGTCAAGAACCCTTTTCCAAAGAGTGAAACAAAGACTAAGAACATTCTGGAGTTAATACACTCAGATGTATGTGGACCAATGCCCACCACATCCCTAAGTGGGTTTGAATACTATCTCACATTCATTGAAGACTATTCAAGGAAGACTTGGATATACTTTCTAAAAGGAAAGAATGAAGTCTTTGGAAAATTCAAAGAGTTCAAGGCCTTGATAGAAAATCACTCAGAAAATAAAATCAAGATTCTCAGAACAAATAATGGCGGAGAATATACTTCAAAGGACTTTGAAGACTTTTGTAAGGAAGCTGGAATCAATAGGGAACTAACCACTCCCTACAATCCCCAACAAAATGGGGTTGCTGAAAGAAAGAATAGAACTATTATGGAAGCTGTAAAGCCTATGATACATGACCAAGATCTACCCATGTATCTATGGGCTGAAGCAGCTAGGACAACAGTCTATGTACAAAATATACTATCCAATAGTGCTCTTGAATTCAAGACTCTAGAAGAAGTGTTCTTAGGAAAGAAGCATGAGGTAAGTCATCTCAAAATATTTGGATGTCAAGTGTACATTCACATTCCAAAAGAAAAGAGAACCAAGTTGGATCCTTCTAGTAAGAAGGGAATATTTGTTGGATATTGTGAATCATCCAAAGCTTTCAGAATTTACATACCAGACTTTCATCATATGGAAATAAGTAGAGATTTAACATTTGATGAAGAAGCAACTCTCAAGAAATCTAGGAAGTGCCAACTTGAAGAAATCTATGAAGAAGAGACACCTCCTAGAATCACAGAAGTTGTACCCATCCCTGAAGATGATGCTCCAGACGACCATGACATGTTAGAACCACAAGAAACCCCCATTACAAATCTATCTAGAAAAAGAAGGCCAGCATGAGCTAGAGACATTATTCAAGGAGCTGAAAAATATGGAGCTCCTGAAGGCTCCACTAGAGAAAGAAAGAGACCAAAGCTAGTATCCAACTATGTGGCCTTGATGTGTGATCTTGTGGATCAACAACCTACTAGCTATGAGGAGGCAGCTCAAAAGAAAGAGTGGGTAGAAGCAATGACATAAGAATACCAATCAATAATGAAAAATGATGTTTGGGATATAGCTCCCAAACCGAAAGATAAAAGTGTGGTATCTTCCAAATGGATATTCAAGATAAAACATGCTACAGATGGTAGCATTGAAAAATATAAGGCAAGATTTGTAGCCAGAGGATTCTCTCAAAAAGAGGGAATTGACTATGAAGAAACATTTGCACCAGTTGCTAGGTACACTTCAATTAGAACTATCATGGCACTTGCATCTATGATGAAATGGAAATTACACCAGATGGATATTAAGACAACTTTCCTGAATGGTGTGATTGAAGAAGAAGTGTACATAGAACAACCACAAGGGTTTGAGGTTAAATATGGGAGAACGCATGTATGCAAGAAGAGAAAGGCCTTATATGGATTGAAGCAAGCTCCCAGAGCTTGGTACGGAAGGATTAACAATTGCTTAACAAGCATTTAATTTACCAAGAGTAAAGTTGACCCTAATCTTTATCTCAAAGTTATGGATGATGAACCTGTTATACTATTGTTGTATGTAGATGATCTATTTCTGACTGAAAATGAGAAACAAATTATCGAATGCAAGAAGAAGCTTTCTTCAGAATTCGAGATGAAAGATCTCGGATTAATGCACTAATTCCTAGGTCTAGAAGTATGGAAAGAACCAAAATGAATCTTTCTAAATCAAGGTAAGTATGCTATGGAGATTCTGAAAAGATTCGATATGTTGGAGTGTAAAGCCATGGCCACTCCCATGGACTCCAACTTGAATTTATTAGTTGATGACTCTTTAGAATTAGTGGATGTGACTCTATATAGATAAATCATTGGGTCACTGATGTATTTAACAAGTACCAGACCAGACATATGCTTTGTTGTAAATACCTTGAGTCAATATCTAGTAGAACCTAGAAAGGTTCACTTAATAGCTACAAAGCATGTGATGAGGTGTCTATATTATCTTGGAAGTCATGAACTCAGATTACATGGTTACTCAGATTCTGATTGGGCAGGAAGTGTTTCATACAGGAAAAGTACATCAGGTGGATGTTATGGTCTTGGATTTGCCATGATCTCATGGTTCAACAAGAAACAATCTAGTGTGGCTCTTCGTACTGCTGAAGTAGAATATATAGTTTCATGCTCTGCTAGTTGTGAAGCAGTGTGGCTTCGAAAACTATTATCTGGAGTGTTTGACTTAGAGATGGATCCCACTGTGATCATGTGATCATGTGTGACAATCAAAGTTGTATTAAGATGATAGAAAATATAGTATTCCACGATAAGTCAAAACACATAGAGGTCCGATATTTTTATATGCGAGATATGGTGGAGAGAGGAGTTATTAAGCTCGAGTATGTGAGCACTAAGGAACAAATTGCTGATATATTGACCAAACCTCTGTCTCGAGTGAAATTTGAGTATTTTCAAGACAAGCTTGGTGTAGTTCAAAAGGACCCTCCTCGAAAGGGGGTGTGATATAGTCACTGATGATGAGATTGCCCACATCGGCAGCAAGGTAGATGATGAGGATACCTGTTTATTACACCTAGATATTTATATGTATGCTTAGGATACTTATATTTAGGATACCTATACGTATACTTAGAATACTTATATTACTTGTATTTCTGATATATGCACTTATTGTTGATGAGGATACTTGTATTGTTGATGAGGATACTTGTATTGTTGATTAGGATACTTGTATACATGTATTGATGAGGATACTTGTATTGTTGATGAGGATACTTGTATTGTTGATTAGGATACTTGTATTTGTATTGTTGATTAGGATACTTGTGTTGTTGATTAGGATACTTGTATTGATGATATGTATACATGAGGATACTTGTATTGATGATATGTATACGTGTATTGATGAGGACACTCATATTGATGATATATATTCTTGTACTGATGATGTACTAATAATACTTGTGATACTGAGTTGATGAGGATACTGAGGGGATTGTATAATCCTTGAACACATGTTCTAAAAGGATCCATAGACAGTTGTCTTCGAGAATGAAGTCCTGAGTGGACAGGTGGGGATTGTATCTTCCCCGGACTTCGGTCCTAGAATTGATCTGTAGATAGAGGTCTCTGAAAATGAAGCCTTGAGTGGAAAGGTGGGGATTGTATCTTCCCTGGAATTTGGCCCTAGAATTGATCCGTAGATAGAGGTCTCTGAAAATGAATTCCTGAGTGGATAGGTGGGGATTGTATCTTCACTGGACTTCGGTCCCATAATTGACCCATAGACAGAGGTCTCCGAAAATGAAGTCCTGAGTGGACAGGTGGGGATTGTAACTTCCCCGGACTTCGGTCCCAGAATTGATCCGTAGACAGAGGTCTCCGAAAATGAAGTCCTAAGTGGACAGGTGGGGATTGTATCTTCCCTGGACTTCGGTCCCAGAATTGATCCGTAGACAGATGTCTCCGAGAATTGAAGATAGGACTGCATCGTCCCTGGATCTCGGTTCAAAAGGTACGTGAGAGGACTGCATCGTCCATGAATTGGGTTCAAAAGGTACGTGAGAGGTTTGCATCATCCGTGAACTAGGTTTACAAGGTACGTGAGAGGACTGCATCATCCGTGAACTGGGTTCAAAAAGTTCGTGAGAGGATTGCATCATTCGTGAACTGGGTTCAAAAGGTACGTGAGAGGACTGCATCGTCCGTGAGCCTTTGGTTCAAAATGTACATGATGGGATTGCATCGTCCCTAGACATGAGACTTGTCTTGAAAGGATAAAGAATGATCCTCCTGGAAGTTGATCGGGATTGCATCGTCCCTGACATGAGACTTGTCTTTAAGTGATAAGGATTGATCATCCTGGAACTTGATCTGGATTGTATCATCCATGGACCTATGTCCTAAAGAGAGCGGGATTGATCATCCTGTAATATGATCATGTGTATTGAAGAGTATGCTAAGATGATGATCTAGATGCTATAGATCGAGATGATGATCCAGATGCTGTAGATCGAGATGATGATACAGATGTTGCAGAAGATGAAGAATCAATACTGATGATGCTGATGTTCCAGTATTGACCATGTTCCAATAACTGCTTGAAGAAAGCTTCCGATGATTTATAGATGTATCATGTATGATGTAGTCGATGACTCCTTGCTCCTGCAAATGTTGTTATAATATCCTTCTCGTTAAGGGGGAGTGTTGAATATTTTAACTTCTAAGAATATTATATTTGTACTTTATTATTCCGGAGATGTTTCATCCCTCCAAGGTGATTTTATTATGTATCTGAAGATGTTTATTCCTCCGATGAATTGTGGTAACCAGGGTTATTAGATCCACCATGTGGGGGTTGGCCCTGAGTTAATTAATTAGAGGTTATTAGACTTCATTGGGAGAGGTTGGCCCCATAAGGGAAATAGTCAGCCAGGAAACTAGTATAAGTAGAGGAGAATGCTCCTCACTTATCTCACACTTGCATAGCTTGGAAAGTAGCCCACTTGTGTTTGAGAGGTCTACATAGGAGGTAGAGAAGGAGGTAAAGTCTTGGAGCACATCTTGTATTTTGGTTGATCATCTTATTGAGGAAAGCTTTGCTGGGTTTTCTACCCCATGAGGGTTTCCCAGGGTAAAATCTCTGTCTATCTTGTGATTATGTTTCTTTCAGTGATCTTGCTAGTCAAATTAGTTTAAACTTAACAGTCTTGAGTTTCAGCTTGGCAATGGTGACGATTCATGGTATTACGTTTCCCTTCGGCTGCAAGATGGAAAACCCATAGTTCACTACGAAGGTTTGTCTAACAAATGTGACGGTTTGGGTTCCATGCCCCCGGAGCAAATGATGATGAAGATGTTGATGATGATGATGATGGTGATGATGATGATGATGAGATGATTATGATGATGATGGTGATGATGATGAAGTTGTTGATTATGATGACAATGGTGATGAGGATGATGGTGATGATGATGATGAGGATGATGGTGATGATGATGATGTCGATGAGGATGATGATGATGATGGTGATGAAGATGATTCTGGTGATGATCAAGATGATGATGATCATCTTCATCATCATCACCATCATACTCATCATCCTCATTGTCCTCCTTTTCATCATCATTGTCATCTCCCCCTTCCTCATCAACATCTCCATCATCATCATCTTCATCATCATCATCATCTTCATCACCATCGTCATCATCATCAACACATTCATGACCATCACCATCATCATCATAATCATCATCATCATCTCATCATCAACATCATCATCATAATCATCATCATCATCATCTAATCATCACCATCATCATCACCATCAACATATTCATCATCATTGTCATCTCCCCATTCCTCATCAGCATCTCCATCATCATCATCTTCTTATTCATCATCATCAACCTCATCATCATCGTCCTACTCTTCATCATCATTGTCATCTCCCCCTTCCTCATCAACATATCCATCATCATCATCTTCTTCATCACCACCATCATCATCTTCATCACCATCGTCATCATCATCAACATCTTCATCATCATCACCATCATCATCATCATGGTGATGAATTGATGATGGTGATGATGGTGAAGATGTTGATGATGATGACGATGGTGATGAAGATGATGTTGATGATGATGAAGAAGATGATGATGTTGGAGATGTTGATGAGGAAGGGGGAGATGAAAATGATGATGAAGAGGAGGATGATGATGACAATGATGATGATGATGATGATGATGACGATGATGAGGAGCATGATGATGATGATGGCGTTGGTGATTATGATGATGATGATGATGGTGATGATGATGATGGTGATGAGGATGAAGAAGATGATGATGATGGAGATGAAGATGTTGATGATGATGACAAAAAAGATGATGATGATGGAGATGTTGACGAGGAATGGGGAGATGACAATGATGGTGAATATGTTTATGGTGGTGATGATGGTGATGATGATGGTGATGATGAGATGATGATGAGATGATGATGATGATGATGGTGATGGTCATGAAGGTGTTGATGATGATGACAATGGTGATGAAGATGATGATGATGATGATGATGATGTTGATGATGATGACAATGGTGATGAAGATGATAATGAGGATGATGAGGATTATGGTGATGGTGATGATGATGATGATGATGATGGTGATGAGGATGATGATGGTGATGATGAGATGATGATGACGACGATGGTGATGGTGATGAAGACGTTGATGATGATGACGATGGTGATGAGGAAGGGGGAGATGACAATGATGATGAAGATGTTGATGGTGATGATGACGGTAATGGTCATGAAGATGTTGTTGTTGATGATGATGGTGATGAAGATGATGATGATGATGAATATGTTGATGATGATGACAATGGTGATGAAGATGAGGATGAGGATGATGATGATGATGGTGATGATGATGATGATGATGATGAGGATGATGGTGATGAGGATGATGATGGTGATGATGAGATGATGATGATGATGATGCTGATGGTGATGAATATGTTGATGATGATGATGATGGTGATGAAGCAGAAGATGATGTTGATGATGATGGAGATGTTGATGAGGAAGGGGGAGATGACAATGATGATGAATATTTTGATGGTGATGAAGATGGTGATGATGATAGTGATGATGAGATGATGATGATGGTGATGGTGATGGTGATGGTGATGATGATGATGATGATGATGGTGATGATGATGATGGTAATGAGGATGAAGAAGAAGATGATGATGGAGATAAAGATGTTGATGATGTGACGATGGTGATGAAGATGATGATGATGATGATGGAGAAGATGATGATGGAGTGTTAATTTTTGAGCATTAATTCAATATACTCTAGGATCTTTACTGAGAGAATAACATGTACAGCATATCAAGCATATCAATCACAAGAAGCAATCACATGAGATAATACACACACAGAGTTTCACTGGGGAAAACCATAAAGGTGAAAAAACCCACAAATTCCTCAGAGATAGAAAGAGTAATGATACAACCCAAGTACAAGAGATAGTCCTCCTAGTAGCTACTCTTCCTTCCTCACTTGTGTGCCACTTTCCGATGAGTGTAGAAGTGAATAATGAGATGAGCAAATAGAGTGCCTCCCACACTCTATTTATACATGACCTAACCTGCCTAATAAACTAGCAGGGACTACTTGTCTAACTCAGTCTAATAACCCATGGTAATACTAATCAGGGATGACCCCACACTTGGTGGTCTAAGAACCCATCACATGCAAGTTGCGACACTTGCGACACTTGTCAATACAAATGACGACACTTCCGTATAGAGGAATACTAACATCTCTATAGGAGTACAATATACATAGGTGAAATACATTCTGAAGTTACAATTACATCAACACTCCCTCTTAACTAGGAAGGTATTTCTTCACACATATATGCTAGCACAAGTCTTCTTCTCTAGATCATCGTCACTGGATCATCGTCATCGAATCATCATCGTCATCATGGCTGCTTCTATCTCAATCAATCTTTGATCTACTCGTCATAAGAAATTCTATAGGGCTAGTCATTTTTCATACTGGATGTAGGACCACCACTTGTAGGTCTTCATCATCACTGGCCATACTATGTATCTCAGGACTAATTACGTGTGTCAACAAAACCTCGAAAGAACATCCTAGGAATTTTATGAGCACACGAATCAATCTATCGGATCTCCTAGGATCTTTTACATGTGACTATCACAAAACCTTAAAAGAGTGTCTTGCCCAGCAAGATCTCTAAAGAGCATCTGAGGCCTTTTACGTGTCTAGCACAACCTGTTCAGATCTCCAGGACTTATTACATGTGACCCCTACCACAAAACCTTAAAAGAGTGTCTTGCCAAGCAAGATCTCTAAAGAGCATATGAATCCTTTTACGCGACTAGCACAACCTATCCAGATCTCCAGGATGTATTACATGCTACCCTTGCACAACCTGTCCACGACCACAGAGTATCAACCTGATACTCACCATACATCATCCTGATGTACATCATCACATGATCATCCTGATCATCATCATAGCATCATCCTGATGCATATCATCTGGAGCAACATCTCGAAGCTCATCATCCATGATCATCCCGATCATACAATGCATCCACCTGATGCATACCAAGTAGCTACCCGATAGATATCATCATACATGATCTACCTGATCATATAATGTATCCTCCTGATACATACACAAATACATGATCCACCTGATCATACAATGTATCCACTTGATACATATACAAATACATGATCTACCTGATCATACAATGTATCCACCTGATACATATACAAATCCATGATCCAACTGATCATATCAAGCATCCAACATGTTGCATACAAAAATGCATGATCCACTTGATCATATCAAGCATCCGACATGATGCATATACAAATACATGATCCAACTGATCGTACAAAGCATCCAACTGATGCATATACAAATACATGATCCAACTGATCATAAAAAGCATCCACCTAATGCATATACAAAGTAGTAAATAGAGCATCGTCCTGATGCTCATCACATAGCGCTTACATCCACAGCCATGGGAAGGATCCTCCTCTCACCATGCTTGGAATGGCTCCAGCAAATGTGTCCATCACTTCTTCCTCGAAGTGTCGTCAATCTGAATAACACCAAGCCTCTCTCTGAAGTACTCAAACTTCACTCTGTCTAGTGGTTTCATCAACACATCTGCAACCTGCTCATCCGTCAAAACATACAGGAGCTTCACTGCTCCTCTCTGCACCATATCCTTGATATAGTGATATTTGATCTCAATGTGTTTCGACCTATCGTGGAATACCGGGTTCTCAGACAGCTTCACACAACTCTGGTTGTCACAAAAGATACCAGTACCCTCCAACAGGAGATCAAATAAATCAGACAATAGCTTCCTCAACCATACCGCCTCACAACTAGCTGAACAAGTTGCAACATACTTTGCTTTGGTTGTACTCAGTGCTACACAGGACTGCTTCCTGCTAAACCAAGAGATCACACCTAATCCCATACTGAAGCAACACCCAGAAGTGCTCTTCCTATTTGCAGCACTACTTGCCCAGTTCGAATCAACATAACCCTGCAGGTTAAACTTTTGATTCGCATCATACTTGAGCCCATAGTCAATTGTACCCTTCAGGTACTTCAGAATATGCTTTACAACAACTAGGTGAACACTCCTCGGATCTGTTAGGAACTGGCTCAATGTGTTCACCACAAAACAAATATCTAGTCTAGTGTTCGTCAGGTACATCAAGGACCCAATCATCTGACGATACACAATGGCATCAACTAGATCAGATGAAGCATCACATAGAAGCTTCAGGTTCGATGCCATAGGTGTGGCCATGGTCTTGCAGTCCATCATCCCGAACCTCTTCAGGATCTCTACTGCATACTTCCCTTATCCAAGGAAGATCCCATCTACACTCTTCCACACCTCCATGCCTAGAAAATAGTGCATCATCCCCAAGTCCTTCATCTTGAACTCGGTAGCAAGCTTCCTCTTGGTATCGGCAATCAATCCATCCTCGCCTGTGACAAATAGGTCATCCACATACAAGAGTAGTATCACAGGATTTTCTTCCTCAACCTTGTAGTAAAGGTTGGAATCCGCTTTACTCTTGGTAAAGCCTAAATTGGATAGAAAGCTGTCTATCCTACCATACCGAGTAGGATCTTGCTTCAAGCCATACAAGGCTTTCTTCAACTTACACACATATGAATCCCTGTCATGTGTCTCAAAACCAAGTGGCTTCTCCACATACACTTCCTCTTCGACTAAACCATTCAAGAAAGCTGTCTTGACATCCATTTGGTGTATCTTCCATTTCATCACTGCAGCTAGAGCAAGTATTGATCTGATGGAAGTGTATCTGGCTATAGGAGCAAAATTTTCTTCATAGTCTATCCCCTCTTTCTGAGAGAAGCCACGAGCTACAAATATTGCTTTGTACTTTTCTATGCTGCCATTTGCAGCATGATTGATCTTGTATATCCACTTGGAAGTCACAACAGACTTCCCTTCAGGTCTTGGGACTACATCCCAATAATCATTCTTCATGATCGATTGGTATTCCTCGACCATGGCATCCTTCCATTCTTTCTTTTCCACTGCTTCTTCATAAATGGAAGGTTATTTGTTCATAATATCATATAGTAGGAAAACATAATTGGTATGTGATATACTCCTCTTCCTTTATCTGTGTTCTTCTTTTGGAATGCCACATCTTTCTGCATCTTGAATGAGCTCTCTAGCCCATGCAAGTTTCCTCTTGTGAGATTTCTTCTCATGGGGTGGATCTACAGGTTCTTGTGGATCTTCAACTTCACGATCTGCTTCTGGAATTGATTTAGTCATGATGGTGTCTTGGAATCTATTTTCCTTTGGTTCTTTGTGATCCTCAACAAGTGCCTTCTTTGATTTGATGTAAGCTGAGTCCTCATCAAATGTTACATCCCTACTGACATCAATCTTCTTGAACCCTGGAAAGTATATTCTATAAGCCTTCGATCTTTCACTATACCCCACAAAGATGCCCTTCTTTCCTGAAGGATCTAGCTTTGTCCTCTTTTCCTTTGGAACATGAGTGTATACTGGACAACCAAATAGTCTGAGATGGCTGACTTCAGGTTTCTTACTAGAGAAGACATCTTCTGGTGTCTTGTTGTCCAATATCTTGTGAGGTGTTCTGTTTTGCACAAATACAGTTGTCCTAGCTGCTTCTGCCCAAATATACATAGGAAGATCCTGGTCATGCAACATTTCCCGTGCTGCTTCCATGAGTGTTCTATTCTTCCTTTCTGTAACTCCATTCTGTTGTGGATTGTAAGGAGCAATCAACTCCCTCTTAATCCCTGAATCACTGCATAGCTTCTTGAAATCCCCTGAAGTGAATTCTCCACCATTGTCGGATCTGAATGTCTTGATCTTCTTATCAGTTTGATTTTCCATCACAGCTTTGAATTCCTTGAACTTATCAAACACTTCATCTTTTTTCTTCAAGAAATAAACCCAAGTCTTCCCAGAGAAATCATCAATGAAGGAGATATAGTATACATACCCACTCAGAGAACTGGATGACATCATACCGCAGACATCGGAGTGGATAATTTCCAAGATTCCTTTAGCTTTGCTTTCAGTACTTGCAAATGCCTTCTTAATGTTCTTTCCTTTTGCACATCCTTTGCAAACCCCTTCATGCTTTGTCTTGATTTCAGGAAGACCCTCTATAGCTTTACTTTCAATTAGTAGTGCTCTATAGTGCACATGTGCAAGCCTTCTATGCCAAAGTTCACTTGGCTCCATGGATTCATGTACCATAGCATGTTTAGGTTGTCCCTTCAATTTGTACAATACTCCCTCTTGCTCTCCAATCACTACTGCATCATCTATAGTTTTAACTTTTGGCCACATTAGGACTTGGCCATCTACAAATGCAACCCTCATACCTTTTGCATCTAATGCAGATATGGAGAGTAGGTTCTTCTTGAGCCCAGGTACATATAGAACATCTTTCATCTTCAAAGACTTCCCAGATTCTAGGTTGTAGGATGCTTCACCACTTCCCTTGATAGGATATTGATAGTCATCCCCAAGTTTCACTTTATGGGGTGACTCATGTTCAGATAGATTCACAAAAGATTCTTTAAGCCCAATCATGTGTTTGGATTCCCCACTATCAATAATCCAATAATTACATCCATGAGAGATAGTACCCGTGAGAGCAGAGATTAGAACATATTCATCTTCACTAGATGAGTCATCACTTTCTGCTCTAGCCTTCTTCTTGGGAGGTTCATCATCCTCGGCAGCATGAGCATGATATCTCTTCTTGTTTCCCTTGTTGTTGTTGTTGTTGAAGCCCTTTTTGTTCTTGGGACAATCTGCAGTAAAGTGTCCCTTCTCATTACATGTGAAGCATCTCAGATCCTTCTTACCCTTTTGATGATTGTGAAAAGGTTTCTTGTGATGAGAGTGCTCCTTCTTGGACTTGCTTCTTTTGGTGTGAGCTATGAGAGCTTGATCTTCACTTCCCATCTTTTTTTCTCGGGCTACAAGACTAGCCTCTTCTTGTGAACATTCCTCCCATAGCCTACTGAAGGAGATCAACTTCCTTCTTGCACATATTCCTTGAATGAAGGAATCCCATGACCCAGGTAGGCCATTCAAAGTGGTCATAACAATTTCACCATTCTCCACTACTTCATCCACAGCTTCAAGTTGTTCCTTGATCTGAGAGACCTTAGAGAAATATGATTGAATGGTCTCTTCATTCTGAAGCTTTACCCCTTTCAATTGGTTCCGCAAAGTCATCTTCCGATTTATGCTCTTTCCTTCAAAGAGCTTGTTCAAGGAATCAAACTTCTCTTTGGGTGTCTTTTAGAGATGACACATGTGGTATGAGATGGTCTTTGATAGAATCAGCAATGATCCTCTTTTCCTTGACCAAGTTCTTCTTTTGTAGGGCTTTAGCCTCTTCTTCCTCTAGGACGGGGACCTCAGAGCTTATTTAAGTATCCAATTCATTTTCTTCCGGGATTAACCCAATCCTATACTTCCATGCTTGGAAGTTATCAGCCCCTTCAAGATTATCCTCAAGCTTGGTGTGGTGAGACATCTTAAAGAGTAATTCAAATGGAAATAGAAAAGATTTAGGTCTTACCACTTGATTTGCAGAAATCTGGATCTGGTGCTGGATTAGGGTTTGTTAGATAAACCCTAAAAATTGAAAATGTGAATTTCAACTTTCTGAAAGGATAGAAAGATGCGCCTAGATGAGCTAATCAGCCTGGTATATTCAGAATTTGAAATATGCAAAGTCTCACCCTTTAGAAATGCCTTTTAGTCTTCCCGAATTCACTAGGAGGACCCTGAATTAGGGTTTGAGTTTCCCGGAGCTTCACCCAACCAAAAAGTTTGATCCAAATCTCTAAACTTCGATTTTTCTAAGGATATCCAGCTATGGTATCAGAATTCAGAAATTCCTATTTTTGTGGAAACCTTAATTTTTAGGGCAAAAAATGAATGTGCCCAAAATTGAATTCTGATTGGACAGAAAGATGCGCCTTGCTGAGGAGAGTCAAAATACCCTACTTCCTTTCAAGATCTGTGCAGGGAAACCCAATAAACAAGAAGCCCTAGCTTCCGCAACTGCACAATGTCTTCTTCTCAGGTTAGCTCTAATACCATGTTAATTTTTGAGCATTAATTCAATATACTCTAGGATCTTTACTGAGAGAATAACATGTACAACATATCAAGCATATCAATCACAACAAGAAATCACATGAGACAATAGACACATAAAGTTTCACTGGGGAAAACCATAAAGGTGAAAAACCCCACAACTTCCTTAGAGATAGAAAGAGAAATGATACAACCTAAGTATAAGAGATAATCTTCCTAGCAATTACTCCTCCTTCCTCACTTGTGCACCACTTTCCGATGAGTGTAGAAGTGAATAATGAGATGAGAAAATAGAGTGCCTCCCGCACTCTATTTATACATGACCTGACCTGCCTAATAAAGTAGCAGGGCTGACTTGTCTAACTTAGTCTAATAACCCATGGTAATACTAATCAGGGCCGACCCCACACTTGGTGGTCTAATAACCCATCACATGCAAGTTGCGACACTTGCAATACTTGTCAATACAAATGACGACACTTCCGTATAGAGGAATAATAACATCTCTATAGGAGTACAATATACATAGGTGAAATACATTCTGAAGTTACAATTACATCAACATGGAGATGTTGATGAGGAAGGGGGAGATGGAAATGATGATGAAGATGTTGATGGTGATGATGATGGTGATGATGATGATGATGAGATGATGATGATGATGATGATGGTGATGATAATGAAGATGTTGATGATGATGACGATGGTGATGAAGATGATGATGATGAGGATGATGATGATGATGGTGATGATGATGATGGTGATGGTGATGAGAATGATGGTGATGAGGATGAAGATGATGATGGAGATGTTGACGAGGAATGGGATCCTTGTTATATTTTTCCTGATCCATTACATCTTGAAGGGATATTACAATCTAACTGAGAATGGGAACCCCAGGAAAGTCTAGAAAAATATCCAACAGAACAGAGACTACCTGCAAAAAGGAGCAAAGAGAAAAGACAGAAAGCAAACCCTTCCCAAACTGTCAACTTTCTCAGGTTTTTTTTTGAGTAAAATCAAGTTCATACCAAAATTATGGCAGACAATACACCCAACAATCTTCCCAATCTTCCAATAATTCTCACCACCCCAACAAATATTAGCATGACAATCATTGACCCGAGACTAGTTCAAGAAATTGAAAATAAAGCCTTCTAACATAATCTATGTAAATGTTTTATGTGCAGATTTATGCATTGCAGTCAATGTAGAAACAAGAGACAATCACGTTATGATGTCATTGTTCTAAAATATTTCTTCTTTGGATTAAACCATTTATACAAATGCACAATACGTTTATTCTCTTACATAATAAGTTGTAGAGTACAATTTATATAAATCAACACATTTATAAATTGCTCCAATTCCCGCAAGCCCAAGTTAGTAGAGTCCATAGTTGGCCCTTTGAATATAGTAAGGCTATGTTTGGGAATATATTTGGCTTACATGAACATGAAATGTGTGGCTGTGCATATTATCAAACATCATTGTGTAAGAATCGATCCAGAATAACTTGTGAAGTTGAAGTCGAACTTTGGGCCCACTCTCTTCATGGAGCATTTTCTGAAGGTAACAGTGCAGGCAAGAAAGGACGTTTGTCTCTAAAATCTTGCAAGTGCAAAGGATGGGTTCATTCATGAGCACCATGGTAGCTCCAGTATTTTGTGTAACTCAAAGAATTTTCCAGAGGGTAGTTTTTACGTTTCGTGTTTAATAAAGGCTCCCATTGTTACTTTGCAAGATTCACCTGAACATAGAAACAAGATCCTCAGTAGAGAAACACGATGTGCCTGAGTGATAGAGCAGGGTTATGCATGTGCAAGAAACAATAGAGAAATAAAAGCAAAATATGGGTTGACATACCATTACCTGGAAAGAGGAAAATGGCATTTCTTTCTTGAGATGAATGCATTTGCATAATAGATAGATAGAAAAGGAGAATGACATTATTTTCTTGATGAATTCCTCTGCACAATAGATAAATATTATCATAAGCATTTAACTAAGAACCTGGTTTAAGGCGAACCTGAAGGATGAAAAATTCTTCACAGGGCCAAGCCCTAGTAGAGACTCATAAGACCACAATGTACCAATCCATAAACAATGTATAGAGAAAATAATGATCACATAAATTTCCTCTTAAATTAAAACCGCAGCTAGCAAAAGTATGGCGGTGCCTTCTCCTTCAATACACCTATCAACTTAGAGGATGCACAAGTGTTGCATGGTATTGATGCCTATGCTTGGTGGAAATATGCCAACCAACCTTGACCACCCAGGTTACCCTAGTCACTATATTAAATACAAACCTGTGTATAATAATGCTCATATGACAAGTTCACAGGTAAGGTTAAATACAAACATGTGTATAATAATGTTCATTGACAAGTCTGCAGGAGGTTAAGGTAAACATAAGCTGCAAGTAAAGGTAAGTATCAACTAATACAAAAACACGGAACATATAGTCTTTTCCTACGATAGGGACTAAAAATGTATATAAATATGACAATAATTTCATTACTTACACAGTAAGAAATTTCATAACTTTGATGGAAAGTATTTCTTTTGGACAACACCCAATAAAAATACAAGGGGAGCGAAGTTTTCAAGTGAAGGGATGGAGTGAAGGTATAGGTATGGATCTCTTCTGCAGCCCCTTCAGCCCTAGGGGGCTCCACCTACAGCCCCCGAACTTTCCCATATCCTTGTTTAACCCTCCCTCCCATCACCCCCTCCCTCCAACACTAGTCATATGGATCTCGAGGAGGATCTTTTGGAATTTTTGGTTGACCTATGGAATCATGTCACTATTTTCACCTCCCCAGTAACTGTAGCCCTCATTGTTCCTACCACTGTTTTCTCCTCGTTAACAGCTGGAGCCTGTCAACCCTCCCTTGCAAGTATGGAAGCTAGGGTTCCTGAAGCTCCCACTCTCGCTATTCCAACCTCTGAAGCACACACACCACGGTCACCACTAGAAGTTAACCCCTTACTCTCGGCACCTGAAATCAATCCCCTTTCTCTATACCCCTCACTTTATGATTTGGACCCTTTCCTCTCAGCCTCAAACACCAACACCTTCTTCCTAGAGTCAAGCTCTGCTCAGTAACAAACATCCCTTCAGTTGCTTGCACAAGCCTAGCTTTCTGATATGGAACTACAAGAAGCAGGTTGGCTTGGAACCCTACCCGACCAAATGGTTCAGCAAACAACGGTTTCTCCGGAATGTGCGGAAACTCACACCTCTGAAGGCTTCATTGCATCCCTCCTACATTTGGAGGATTTTCATGGCGCCCCTCCTGAGACTTGCTCGGACAATAGTAGTGAAGATGGTCGAGTGGGTACTTCGGAAGACAACACCGAGGAAAGAAATACCCTTCACAGGAAACAAAAAAAAAATGTCTTACTCCGAGTGGAAGCCCTTTAAACCTGGTCTGCAGAGTCAACATATCTCTTGAGGAATTCGGTCCCATGGCGGAGTGCACACTGGTTGGGAAAATTTGGGGCCGCACTACTTCTTTTGATGAATTGGACTCCTAGGTTCGAAAAAACTGGATGAGCCATATCCATTATGAGCCTGAAATTAGCGCACTTTCCAAAGGTTGGTTTGGTTTCATCTTCAACAACGTTGAAGATGCGGCTTCAATTCTGAAGCAACATTGGAGCTATGGATCAATTCCCATCATGCTCAAAAAATGGATGCTGCTTTTTGATGTTGATTGTGAGAAAATTGACACCCTTCCGGTTTGGGTGCGCTTTCCTGACTTGTCCTCGGAATTTTGGAACCTGACTTCCTTGCATGACCTTGGAAATGCTTTGGGGGTCTTTCTGGAGGCTGATCTCTCCTTTCAACAGACTCGGATTTGAAAGGTTGATCGAATTTTGGTATCACTACGCATAAGGACAGAACTCCGGGATCATATAAACCTTATTCGGGATGCCACCATCAGAAAGCATCTTTTAGATTATGAAGGGATACCCTTCTGGTGCCACCGCTACCACGAAACATGACACATTGCTCACAACTGTCAATTAGGGATTTCGCAGGAACGCCCTCGCAACCGATGGATGGCTTAGGAAAAACTAGCATAGGAAAACAAAAGGGCATCCATAGAACCATCGGGAAACAAAATGGATACTGCTCCAGAAGGTCCTTCTCAACCACCATCAACTACATCTCCTCAGCTCACTCCTACAGTGACTGATTTGGACCACACACTTCTTCGAGCCTCGACCCATCCCATAGGTACTGCTCCAGTCTCTTTACTAAATGATCAATTGTCTTCTTTGCATATTGTTGATTCAAAATCGCACCCCGCCTTTTCCCCCCTACCCTCTACACCCGACTCTGATGAAAAGGATTCCCCCCCTTTCTCCCCCAAAGTCTCAAAGCTTCCATCTCTGTCACATACCCAAGTTCTAGACATTTTATGTTATTGAGAAAACATTATGTGTTATTTTTATTGTAAATTTTTATGACAATTGACCAAGTGGGGTCATGGATGTCTGTAATTAATTACTTTGAATATTTTATTATAAATAAATAAAAGTGGAGACAAACATATAAAGGAGACTGTTGAATGAGTGTTAACTGACCCACCAGTGGGAATGGACTGTGGTGGAGAGCAAACTGACACTTGGCAGCATCCTCAACTCACTTCTAACTGTTGCAGGGGGAAACTTCCCTACTTTTATGGTCATGTTCCCCAAGAAAGTGGAACTAAGCAGGTGGCTCATTTACTGAAATAAACTGACCAAAAGACCTAGGCATGCTATTTATCTACCCATCGAATTCAACATGAGGCTGTTCATTCTTACCTTGTGATAATTTCTGAGCACAAGAGATTTGATGAGGGGAAAGCTAGAAGTGTTTGAGTGAAATAATACTGCATTATGAACGAGTGCAACCACATTGTTGAATTGAATATTTCTAAAGGAAGGAAGTGCTACTGCTGAGTTGCAAGGGAATTTATTCCATTAATCCACATAACATCTTCGTCATAGTGGTTCAGTGAATAGGCTCGGGGGTCCTAAGGAAAGTAGCTTGGCTGTATTCAGGAGATTGGTTGGGTGGAACAGGCTCCTTTGGTTGTTTGTTTCTTCTTATATAGTTTCCAGGTTCATATTGTGTTATCTTATTTACTTTTGTCAAAGTTAGTAAATAAATCTGAATGTTTTATGTTATCAGTTCTGTAATTTATTCTTAGATATTCTGTACTATTAATAAATATTTTTACTTCTGTAATTATTAACTGTTAGGATAAAATGTCTATGATTGATGTAGTTGAATGATAGAATGATTGGATAAAATTACTTTCCTTCATGTTTCCACACACTGGAGACAGTGTCGTACTCTAGTATAGGAAAAGATATTTAGAGTAGATCAGAATGATCTTATGTAATGAATATATTTAAATGATTTATTTGTAAACTGAGCTATATTTTTTTATGTACTGAAATTGTAATTAGACAAATAAAATTTCTTCTATATTATCCACTTAAGATTAGGACAAATATCTAGTACATAGACTATTTCTATCAATACAGAACATTCATAGTAAATGAAATAAATGGTTTTATACTTCTGTCCAAACTTAGGATTGTTTAGGGTTTCAAACCTTTCAAATCATAAAAAATATACCATACATTTATGAGTTTAAACCTCCTATTTAAAACAATATATTATGTATTAATACATTATCACAAATCACAAATATTTTTTACAAAACAAGTATCAACTTTAACAAATCGATCAACAGTCATAGGGTTCCAAAACCCTATCATAAATAATGGTATTATCATCTACGGAAGACATTTGACTTTTCAAATCGAAAACCTCAGCACATGAATACTTACAAACAAAAATTATTATCAAAAGAATATCCATATTCGGGTTTAAACCCCTGAAACACATCCTTACGGTTTAATCATTTTTAAACTCATTTCCAAGCACAGTCTTGGGTAAAGCCCCAATCCTTTTATTTATATAAACAGATTTACTATCATTTAGAAATCAAATGCATTTAGTTACAAAAGGAATCAAACCAAGAGAGGGTTGAAGGTTCAATCCTTCGTACCTTATACCAAACTAGCATGAGTTTATTTTTTTTTAAAACACCAAAATCTCTTAACAAAACCATTCGTTTTATACAAGATAGCTAACTGGACAAGACTGTTCAACATTGATATTTAAATTAATTCCTGATATCAAAAAATTCAAACATCGTAAACAATGGCTAAGCTGAAACATCGAGCTATAGTTCAAAGGGAAAAGCCCTAAAAATAAATGCTTCACAACTTGAAGAGCATGGCATTGAGTCAACAAATATTAAGTATTGTGTTTTCAAATCTTGGCAAGGTCATAGACAAAACAAAACCAATCGTATCTGTTGGAAAAAACCTTGGAGGAATGTCACTGAGGCTTACCGAATAGCTAGTATCATTTTTCCTTGCAGATGAGCATCAACATCATAAGGCAGAACCTGCCAAGACATTGCATTATACACAGGGATTAAAAGATAGAATAAAAGTTTAATATGAAATTACATGCCAACAGATAACAATCGAAAATTGTAAGAGAAGTGTATTACATTACCTGACTGGTTCTTTTTACATCGATTTTCTCTAGGCATAATGTTTGGTGCTTGAAGCACTGTTCCAAAACTCCTTTAAATAAGAGCCCAAACCCGGCCCATTTATACACCAAATAAGAAAACCTATTTACTGATAGTGAAAAAATTCTCATGACGTACCCAAAGGGGGTTAACATTGTTACATCCATAAAACTTCATTTACCAACTCTGCAAAACCACTGAAACTTTCAACAGAACTCTTCTTGCTGTAGGTCATAGTATCAGAACCTGAACGCATCACATTCTGGGGATTCACCTTAAACCTCACATAAGCTTTTACAGTATCATTACAACCTGTTACAGATAGCTCATCATGCCATCGAAACCCTGGAATGCCAAATCAAAAATGTAAGTTACAAACCTTGAGAGTCCAGAGAGCTTCTCGGCCTCCCTCTCCACTATCTCATGCAAATGAATGCTATAGACATAATCTCAGCAAGGTATGTTGGAAGAAGGGTTTATTCCAAAACCAGAGAACCACAAGATCAATGGTGAATATCCAGCCACCATATCACTTAGAAATACATTCACCAACTACATTTAAACCGCATTTAAAACCTTGTTCATCGATGACGAGATAGCTTCCAGCGCAAAGATCCTACTAAGACGATATCTTACCAAGTCATGCACAGCTCGACATAGATCACATGCCCAGTTATTTTTCAATACCTTAGTTCCAGTTTTAACACACGAAACTAGCCATGAAAGCATCCATCAAGAATTATAATATGATGGTAGTTATGAGGAACATTAAATACACAACCTTGGAACGAGTGTCTGCCAACACATACCCTTTAAAGAGTTAACACTTCACTCATAATCATGGTTTGACATATAATCTATATAGGGTAAGGTTGTATAGTTTCAACCATAGAAATGATACCTGCAATTATAATCTACGATTATATTTCCAATCCAAATCTTTGTGCATGAGTTATGTGTATTTCCAAACGTAGGATAATGTAATAGTTCTAAGCATAAACTTTGCAAATAGATTTAATACGTACCCTTCCTCATTAAAGTTTATACATATAAATTATGTAATGGAAACTATAATATAATGTATATTTTTTATAAAAACTATATAATGATGCTAGATTTAGGTGATTTATCTATGATCTTTGTAATGGAATAATATAACATGGTTCATCGCCATAGTTTTGGTAAAGAGCATGTATTTGTAAACTAAGCAAATAGTCTTTGATATTAATATAAAAATTACATGTTTTCAATACACAAACCCTCTCCATAACAAACCTTGGGATTACAACGTAATGAAGGCAAGTAAATAATTGTGATAAAGGTACCTGAGAGGAAGTGCATGGCAGATAATCCTCTACACAATCATAAACAATAACGAAAAAGGCCAGTTTTGTGCTGTAGGATAATTTGAAACATACATGTAGGCTGCTAGTGGAAATTATGTGTCATACCTGTTCTCTGTAAATAGTATTCAAGAGCGTTAGCTAAGTAAGCCTCGGGGTTGTCAAAGGACCCCTTCATATCATCAAAACAAATATTCAGCCTCTAGAACCAATTTTCATGTTTTAAGAACAAAGAATTGATGACATGTTTTCTGAACATTAAATACTCATTGTAGTTTGAAATTCTCATAACATCCGGACAGTGAATTGATGATAAAAGACATAACGTCATTTTAATACACTAGTTAAAGATAGTAGAAGTAACGACAGATATAGGAGTTGAATGGCATTAAGTTTGTTTATTTGAACCACCTAAGTATGTTTAAGTTAACATTTTTAATACCTCCGCACAACAATCATAAGCAGTTAATGCTACTCAAAAGTTTTTAAATTTTAGTGAATTTTTTGGGATGTTACATGTGGTATCACAGTGCAAGTTCAAATACTAGGCCTGAAATGGCTCATGCACGCAAATGAAAATCTATAACAAAATTACAAATTTCTGATTTAATTTATTCTGTTTTCAGTTTCAACATTTTATAATTTGAGTTTGCAGGCATGGAAGGACCAACAGAGTCAACTGAGGACAGGTCCCTTAATAATGAACAGATTAATAATAAACAAGTACACATTAATACAGAAAATGTATTTGTCAAATTGAATGATAATTCCTATGAATTGTTAAGGGCAGTAAAAGATTTAAAAATTGAGATAAAAACTGTTAAGGAAGAAAACAAACGAATTTTGAAAGCTCAAGAGGAGCTGAATCAAATCCTGCTGGATAATTTTCATAAAAATGACCAAGATAAGAAAACAGAAAATAATGTTGAATTTGGAACTATGTCCTACCAATGTAATGATAAAAAGGTAAAATTGACTAATTATGACAGCAGTTCATCTTCTGAATTTGATGCAATGGCGTACAGGAAAAAGCATAAGTACTCTAGTGACAGTAGTGACAGTGATTACTACACTAAGAAAAAGAAGTACAAGCCCTACGAAGAAATTTCTGGCGAGTTTAAAAAGATCAAACCACCAACTTTTAATGGAGAAACGAAAAAGAGTGAGACAATTGAAGCATGGTTGTCTGGGATGAATATGTATTTCCAGATTTACAATTACTTAAGTCATCTAAAAACTAAAATGGCAATTTATAACTTAACTGGAAAAGCGGACATCTGGTGGCAAGATCTGAAATGAGTTAAAGGTTTAAAAGAGAAATGTGTAAATTGGAGTAATTTTAAGAAATATTTTAAAAGACAATTTCTGTCATAACAATATTATGAGGAATGAGCTAAGGATTTTTATGAGTTAAAGCTAGGTTCCATGGATATGAGAGAGTTGTGCAGCAAATTTTTGAATTTATTAAGGTATGTGCCTTATTTCGTTGAAGAAAATCCTATGGTACAGAGGTTTCTGAGCTGCTTTCCCTCTCACATAAAGGAAAAAATTGAATATGATAGTCCTCGAACTCTTGAAGAGGCCATGAGAATGGCGAACATTTGTTATGAACATAATAAGAGAAGAGAAGGCATACCAAGATGGAAAGCAAAAAGGCCTAACAACTTTGAGCAAAGGAAGGAGTAGTTTTCTTTTAATCTTAATTTTGGGAATAATAATTCACGTAACTACTCTAACAGAAAGTTTCCAGGAAATAATGCAGCAAGTAATAAATAGTCAAAATTTACAGCTGCAAGGAGAAGTGAACCACCTAAAAACTTTGTTAAAAATAATGAACAGAAAAAACCTGTTAAGTGTTGGGAATGTCAGGGACCTCACTATGCATCGAATTGTCCACTTCGAAAGAAGGTTGTCAAAAACATACACACTATACAAGAGGAGGCTATTGTCGGTTATTTAGCAAGGGAGATGCCCAGGATAAATGTAGCTTTGGAGAACAGGAAAGCAGATCATCAAACTTCCATGGTTGAAGTGGAAGGTATGTTAAAAGATAAACCTGTTTCTATTTTGATTGATCCAGAGGCAAGTCTTATCTATATTTCACCTGATTTGGTTAAATGTTGCAATCTGAAAGTAGATAAGTTTGATAAATCATGGTTGGTTCAATTAGCTACTGGCACAAAAATAAAGGTGACTGATTATGTAAAAGAATGTGAATTGTTGATGAATCAGTTTAGAACTCATGTTAAACTAAATGTGTTGCCTTTAGGTTCTTAGGACGTTCTGATTGGAATGGATTGGTTAGAAAAGCATAGAGTTGTACTAAATTGCTTTGAAAAGACTTTTACTTGTTTAAATGATGCATTTGAAACTGTAACGGTAAAAGGGATTCCTAGAAAAATATCTGTTAGGAAAATTTATGCATTACAAGTTAAGAAAGTTGTTTGAAACGTTGATGTATTTGTAACTTTGGAAGATATTCACTTGTATATTACATTTGTACTTTATTGTATATCCAATAGAGATGTATTATTCCTCTGATTGGAAGTGTCGTCATTTGTATTTGCAAGTGTAGCAAGTTACATTGTAAGTGTTGTCATTTGTATTGATGGGTTATTAGACCACCAGTGTGGGGTCAGCCCTAGTTAAGTCATGTGGTTGGGTTATTAGACTTGAGTAGCGAGTCAGCCCCAGTCATTTTTTGGTAGGTCAAGTTAGTGTATAAATAGAGAGGTTGTGTCTCTCATTTGATTAATTCACTCACTTCTCAAGCTCACATAGCTAAGTGAGAAAGTGGTGCACATGTGGAGGAGGAAGAGCATCTGTTAGAGACATCTTATTGGGTTTGATCCTTGTGATCTTGTATTAGGGTTTATTCTATCTTTGAGGAAGTTGCGGGGTTTTTCACCTTCTTGGTTTTCCCTAGTGAAACTCCATGTCTCTTGTGTGCTTGCATGATTGTGTTTATGATTGATATGCTATAGATATGTTGTACATGTTATTTTCTTAGAGATCCTAATAATAATGGAATGAAATAATCGAAAAATTAACATGGTATCAAAGTTGACCTAAGAAGAAGGCATTGTGCAGCTGCGAAAGCTATGGATTCTTAATATTTGGGTTTCTCTCCACAGATCATCAAAGGCAGGAGGCTATATTGACTCTCCTAGCAAGGGCGCATCTTTATGTCGAGATAGAATTCAATTATGTGCTTTTTTAGTTTTTGACCTAAAAATTAGGGTTTCTGCAAAAATTGGAATTTCTAAAATCCGAGACCACGACTGGAAGCTCCTCTAAAAAATAGAAGTTTAGAGCTTTGGATCGAACTTTTTGGTTGGGTGAAGGTTCAGGAAATTCAAACCCCAATTCAGGGTCCTATCTAGTGAATCCATAAGTTTCAAAAGCAATTTTGAAGGGTGAAACTTCGCAGAATTCAAATTTTGAGTATACCAGCTTGACCAGCTCAGCAAAGTGCATCTTTCTATCCTTTCAGAATTTTGAAATTCAAATTTTGAATTTTTAGGGTTTCTCTAACAAACCCCAATCCAACTTCAGATTTAGTTTTCAGCAAATCAAGTGGTAAGACCTAAATATTTTCTATTTCCATTTGAAGTACTCTTTAAAATGTCTCACCACACCAAGCTTGAGGATAAGCTTGAAGGGGCTGATAATTTTCTAGCTTGGAAGTATAGGATTGGGTTAATCCTAGAAGAGAATGAGTTGGACAACTACATAAAGGAAGAGGTTCTAGTTCCAGAGGGATATGAGGCTAAGGCTTTACACAAGAAGAACTTGGTCAAAGCCAAGAGAATCATTGATGATTCTATTAAGGACCATCTCATACCCCATGTGTCTTCCCTAAAGACACCTAAGGACATGTTTGAATCCTTGACTAAGTTGTTTGAAGGAAAGAACATAAATTGGAAGATGACTCTGTGGAACCAATTGAAAGGTGTAAAGATCCAGAATGGAGAGACCATACAATCCTACTTTTCAAAGGTCTGTCAAATATAGGAACAACTTGAATCTATGGATGAAGTGGTGGAGAATGGAGAAATTGTAATGACCACATTAAATGGCGTACCTAGGTCATGGGACTCCTTCATCGAAGGAATCTGTGCAAGAAATAAATTGATCTCTTTCAGTAGGATGTGGGAGGAATGTTCATAAGAAGAAGCTAGGCTTGTGGCCCGAGAAAAAAAGATGGGAAATGAAGACCAAGATCTCACAACACACAACAAGAAAGGTAAGTCCAAGAGGGAGCAATCTTATCACAAGAGAGCTCCACACCACCATCAAAGAGATAAGAAAGACTTAAGATGTTTTACATGCAATGAGAAGGGACACTTTGCCTCAGATTGTCCTAAGAACAAAAGGAACAACAACAACAACTTCAACAAGAAGAAGAAGGGAAGCAAGAAGAGATATCATGCTCATGCTATTGAGGATGATGAACCTCCCAAGAAGAAGGTTAGAACAGAAAGTGATGACTCATCAAGTGAAGATGAATATGTTCTAATCTCTACTCTCACAGGTACTATCTCTCATGGATGTAATGACTAGCTTATTGATAGTGGGGCTTCCAAACACATGACTGGGTTTAAAGAATCCTTTCTAGATCTATTTGAACACGAGTTACCTCATAAGGTAAAACTTGGGGATGACTATTAGTATCCTATAAAAGGAAGTGGGGAAGCCTCCTACAACTAGACTCTGGGAAGTATTTGAAGATGAAAGATGTTCGATATGTACCTGGGCTCAAGAAGAATCTCCTATCCATATCATCTTTGGATGCAAAGGGGTTAGAGTTGCATTTGTGGATGGCCAAGTACTCATGTGTCCATAGGGTAAGACAATAGATGATGCAGTGGTGATTGGAGAACAAGAGGGAGGATTGTAAAAATTGAAGGGACAACCTGAATATGCCATGTTACATGAATCCATGGAGCCAAGTGAACTTTGGCATAGAAGGCTTTATCATGCGCACTATAGAGCACTTCCAATTGCAAGCAAAGCATTAGAGGGTCTTCCTGAAATCCAGTCAAAGCATGAAAGTGTTTGCAAAGGATGTGCAAAAGGAAAGAACACATGGAAGGCATTTCCAAGCAGTGAAAGCAAAGCAAACAGAATCTTGGAGATTATCCACTCTGATGTATGCGATCCGATGTCATCCAGTTCTCTGAGTGGGTATGTATACTATGTTTCTTTCATTGATGATTTCTCTAGGAAAAAATGAATTTATTTCTTGAAGAATAAAGATGAAGTGTTTGATAAGTTCAAGGAATTCAAAGCCTTGATAGAAAATCAAACTGATAAGAATATCAAGACCTTAAGATCCGACAATGGCAGAGAATTCACTTCAGGTGATTTCCAGAGACTATGCAGTGATTCAGGGATTAAGATGGAGTTGACTACTCCCTACAATCCACAACAAAATGGAGCTGCAGAAAGGAAGAATAGAACTATCTTGGAAGCAGCATGAGAAATGCTTCATGACCAAGATCTGCCTATGCATCTATGGGAAAAAGCAGCTAGGATAGATGTATATGTGAAGAACAAAACACCTCACAAGATACTTGACAACAAGACACCAGAAGAAGTTTTCTCTGGTAAGAAACCTGAAGTTAGCCATCTCATGATATTTGGTTGTCCAACATACACACACATTCCAAAGGAAAAGAGGACAAAGCTAGATCCTTCAGGAAATAAGGGCATCTTTGTGGGTTACAGTTGTGTTGGAGAAAACTCACTATGGCTTTGGGTATACCATCACAAAGAGATGACTACTAGAAATCTACTCAATTCTTAGAATTATGCTATATAGATGACAATGCTAAGATCATGAAGGAGATAACCAACCTTGATCCAAACGTTTGATGTAGATCCCCATTGGAGCTTTCCGATCCATGCACTTGAATCTGCAAATTAGTCTTGACAACCAATATACAACAAGTACATATAATATATAAACAATATTAACATCATCAATAGCAATGGTCCATGATATAATAAGTAAATTCAACCCAATGTAAGATAAACAACATTTACAACATTAATGGAAGAGAATGTGAGTATTTCTATTAATAAACAAGAAGAAGTACAAAGTGATACAACCTCTTGCCGGCAACCAATCTGAACCAAGATCTGGATCAATCCACTTGTGCCTCCACCACTTCAATCCCCCATGAATGGCAAACTCAAACTAGATAGGAGTTTGGAAGGTGAACATAAAGGGTTCACAACTACAAGGATCAGTGAGTGTAGACTTAAGATAGGGAAAAAATCCACTAGAGTTCTCTTGCTCTTCTTTCTCCTCCCGTCCATAAGCCATATTTTTTCAATATATAGTCCTCTCAAAGGTAAGTGAGAGGACAAATCGAGACATTACTTGGGAAGATGGAGAGCCAAAGGTCACCCAATGACCGCTTTTTGGGAGTAAAAAGTAATAAACTAGTGATGTTTATCATTTTACTTGATACCTGCGGGCTATAGTGATGCAACTTGCGGGTACGCATGCTATAATGATGCAACAAGCGGGTCAGAGGAAAAATGAGGAAAAAATATGTTTGAAGGATATAAAGTGAATCTGAGTTAGTGAAATGGATCCTACAGGCCAAAGAATGTTGATGCTCACAAGGTGGAAGATTACGTTGTAACAGTGAAAGCTCGAAGGATTACAGAATATACTTTTCAGGGTTCAATAAAATTGACATCAACAGGGATGTAACATTTGATGAAGACTCAACATACATCAAATCAAGGAAGACACCTATTGAAGACCATGAAGAACCGAAGATAACCATATTTCAAGACACCACTATGAATGAAGCAATTGCAGAAGAAGATCATGAAATTGAAGATCCACAAGAACCTATAGATCCACCCCATGAGAGGAACTCTCACAAAAGGAAACTTGCATGGGCTAGAGAGCTCATTCAAGATGCAGAAGGGTATGGCATTCCGGAAGAAGAACAAAGAGAAAAGAAGAGGACTAGATCACATACTAGTTATGTTGCCTTACTCTATGACATTATGAACAAAGAACCTTCTAGTTATGAAGAAGCAACGGAAAAGAAAGATTGGAAGGATTCCATGGTCGAGGAGTACCAATCGATCATGAAGAATGATGTTTGGGATGTAGTCCCAAGACCTAAAGGGAAGTCTATTGTGACTTCCAAGTGGATCTATAAGATCAAGCATGCTGCAGATGGTAGCATAGAGAAATAAAAGGCAAGGTTTGTAGCTCGTGGCTTTTCCCAGAAAGAGGGAATAGAATATGAAGAGACTTTTGCTCTTGTATCTAGATACACTTCCATCAGAATAGTACTTTCTCTGGTTGTAGTGATGAAATGGAATATACACCAGATGCATGTCAAGACGGATTTCTTGAATGGTGTAATCGAAGAGGAAGTGTATGTGGAGCAGCCACTTGGTTTTGAGACACATGACAATGAGTCATATGTGTGCAGGTTGAAGAAAGCCTTGTATGGCTTGAAGCAAGCTCCTAGGACTTGATATGGTAGGATGGATAGCTTCCTATCTAGTTTTGGATTTACCAAGAGTAAAGCAGATTCCAACCTTTACTACAAGGTTGAGGAAGGAAATCCTATGATACTACTACTGTATGTAGATGACTTGTTTGTGACAGGTGAGGATGGGTTGATTTCCAACACGAAGAGGAAGCTTGCTGCCAAGTTCGAGATGAAGGACTTGGGCATGATGCATTACTTTCTAGGCATGGAGGTGTGGTAGAGTGCAGATGGGATCTTCCTTGGACAAGGGAAGTATGCAGTAGATATCCTGAAGAGGTTCAGGATGATGGAATGCAAGGCCATGGCCACACCTATGGCATCGAACCTGAAGCTTATGTGTGATGCTTCATCTGAGCCAGTTGATGTGACTGTGTATCGTCAGATGATTGGGTCCTTGATGTACCTAATGAACATGAGACCATATATTTTCTTTGTGGTGAACACACTGATCCAGTTCCTGATGGATCCAAGAAGTGTTCACCTGGTTGCTGTAAAGCATATTCTGAGGTACCTGAAGGGTACGGTTGATTATGGGCTCAAGTATGATGCGAATCAAAAGTTTAACCTGGAGGGTTATATTGATTCATATTGGGCAGGCAGTGCTGCAGATACAAAGAGCACTTCTGGGTGCTACTTCAGTATGGGATCAGGTGTGATCCCTTGGTTTAGCAGGAAGTAGTCCTGTGTAGCATTGAGTACAGCCGAAGCAGAGTATGTTGCAGCTTTTTTGGATAGTTGTGAGGTAGTATGGATTAGGAAGCTATTGTCTGAGTTATTTGATCTCCCATTGGATGTTACTGGTATCTTTTGTGAAAACCAAAGTTGTGTGAAGTTGTCTAAGAACTTGATGTTCCATGACAGGTCGAAGCACATTGAGATGAAATATCAGTATATCAGGGATATGGTGCAGAGAGGAGCAGTGAAGCTCCTGTATGTTACGACGGATGAGAAGGTTGTAGATGTGTTGATGAAACCACTAGCCAGAGTGAAGTTTGAGTACTTTAGATAGAGGCTTGGTGTTCTTCAGATTGAAGATACTTTGAGGAAGAAGTGATGGGACACATCTGGAGGAGCCATTCCAAGCATGGTGATAGGAGGATCCTTTCCATGGTTGTGGTTGTAAGCACTGTGTGATGAGCATTAGGACGATGCTCTAGTTACTGCTTTGGATATGCATCAGTTGGATGCTTTGTATGATCATTTGGACCATGTATATGTATATGCATCAGTTTTATGCTTTGTATGATTAGTTGGATCATGTATATGTATATGCATTAGTTGGATGCTTTGTATGATCAGTTAGATCATGTATATGTATATCCATCAGGTGGATGCTCTGTATGATCAGTTGGATCATGTATGATGACATGCATCAGAATAATGCAGTTATAATGATCAGGATGATCATGTGTGATGAGTATCAGGACGATACTCTGGATGACATGCATCAGGATGATGCAATGATGATGATCAGGATGATCATGTACATCATGATGATGTATGGTGAGTATCAGGTTGATACTTTGTGGCCATGGACATGTTGTGCAGATGAGCATATAATATTGCCTTGGGAGATTTGCAGATACTCTTGCGAGGTTTTGCCTATGGCATGTAATAGTTCCCTGGGAGATCTGGAAAATGCTCTTTCAAGGTTTTTCTCTAGGAGGACATATAATATTGACCTGGGAGATCCGATAGGTTGAGTAGTACGCTCGTAATTAGTCCTGGGATGCTCTTTTGAGGTTTTGTCCTATGGCATATGATAGTGCCATGGGAGATTCAATAGGTTGAGCAGTATGCTCGTAATCAGTCCTGGGATGCTCTTTCGAGGTTTTTCCAAGACCACATGTAATCTTGCCCTGGGATATGCAATAGGTTGAGCAGTACGCTTGTAATCAGTCCTGAAATGCTCTTTCGAGGTTTTGTGGTGACCACATGTAATCTTGCCTTGGGAGATCTGATAGGTTGAGTAGTACGCTTGTAATCAGCCTTGGGATGCTCTTTCGAGGTTTTGTGGTGGGGTCACATGTAATATTGCCCTGGGAGATCTTGCCAGTCATGCTTAGGCACATAAAGGATCCTGGGATACTCTTTCCAGGTTTTGTGACGCATGTAATAAGTCCTGAGGATTCCACAGTAAGGCCAGTGATGATGAAGACCTACAGGTGGTGGGCCTACATCCAGCATGAAAAAGGGCTGTCTTTGTAGAACGTCCTATGACGAGAATAATTCAGAGATAGCCTAGTGATCAAGGTGTCGAGTAACAACAGCAGTGATGATGATGATGCTCCGTGATCCAGTGATGATGATCCAGCTCTAGAATTGAAGACTTGCGCCAATATGTATTGATGACCTGTGTTCAAAATACCTTCCAAGAAGAGGGAGTGTTGATGTATTTGTAACTTTGGAAGATATTCACTTTTATATTACATTTGTACTTTATTGTATATCCAATAGAGATGTATTATTCCTCTGATTGGAAGTGTTGTCATTTGTATTTGCAAGTGTCTCAAGTTACATTGTAAGTGTCGTCATTTGTATTGATGGGTTATTAGACCACCAGTGTGGGGTCGGCCCTAGTTAGTTCATGTGGTTGGGTTATTAGACTTGAGTAGAAATTCGGCCCCAGTGATTTATTGGAAGGTCAAGTCAGTGTATAAATAGAGAGGTTGTGTCTCTCATTTGATTAATTCACTCACTTCTCAAGCTCGCATAGCTAAGTGAGAAAGTTGCGCAGATGTTGAGGAGGAAGAGCATCTGCTAGAGACATCTTATTGGGTTTGATCCTTGTGATCTTGTATTGGGGTTTATTATATCTCTGAGGGAGTTGAGGGGTTTTTCACCTTCTCAGTTTTCCCTGGTGAAACTCCGTGTCTCTTATGTGCTTGCATGATTGTGTTTATCATTGATATGCTACAGATATGCTGTACATGTTATTCTCTTAGAGATCCTAATAATAATGGAATGAAGTTATGGAAAAATTAACATGAAAGGGGTGTAAGATGTTTGTTGTAGACGTAATTAATAATGAACAGTCTACTAATGAAGATAAGTTAAAGTTGGAAGACACCCATTCTAAAGGAATTTTCAGATATATTCCCGGAGGAGATTCCAGGACTACCTCTGAAAAGGGAACTCGATTTCACCATTGAGTTAGTGCCACGAGCGGTACCAAACTCAAAGGCTCCTTACAAAATGAATATTTTGGAGCTTAATGAACTTAAGTCACAGCTTAAAGAATTGATTGATAAAAGTTATATAAGACCTAGTGTGTCTCCATGGGGAGCACCTGTAATTTTTTTTAGAAAGAAAGACGAAACTATGCATTTATGCATAGACTACCGTCAGCTAAACAATATGACTATAAAGAATAGATATCCTTTGCCCCGCATTGATGATCTGTTTGATCAACTACGCAGTGCAACAATATTCTCTAAGATAGATTTAAGTTCGGGGTATCATCAAGTTAGGATTAAAGATGAGGACATCTTTAAGACTGTGTTTAGAACTCGCTATGGACACTACGAGTTCGTGGATGCCCTTCAGGTTGACCAACGCTCCAACAGTCTTCATGTGTTTAATGAACAACACATTACATAAGTACTTGGATAAATTTGTAGTAGTATTGATTGATGATATTCTAGTTTATTCTAAGACGAAAGAGGAACATGAAGAACATTTAAAGATAATTCTACAAGTGTTAAGGGAACACCAAATTTGTGCTAAGTTCAGCAAATGTGATTTTTATAAAGATAAATTACAGTACCTAGGGCATGTAATATCCAAGGATGGGATTGCAGTAGACCCAGACAAGATAAAAGCAATTAATGAATGGCCTGCCCCGAAAGACATAACTGGTGTATGATCTTTTATGGGAATTACAGGTTACTACTATAAGTTTATTGAAGGATTTTCCAGAATAGCAAATCCTATAACGTCTTTACAAAAGAAAGGTAATAAATTTGTATGGGATAAAAAATGTGAAGAAAGCTTCAAGAAACTAAAAAAATTATTAACAACAACACCTATTTTAAAAATTGTTGATCCTAACAAGGATTTCATAGTATGCACAGATGCATGCAATGATGGGTTTGGCAGGGTCTTAACATAAGAAGGTCATGCGATTGCATATGAGTCTAGAAAGTTAAAGATTCATGAGAAGAATTATGCAACTTACGACCTTGAGTTAGCTGCTATAATACATGAATTAAAAATGTGGCGACATCATTTAATTTGATGAAAAATTATCTTAATGATTGATAATAAAGGATTAAAATACTTGTTGGATCAACCGAATTTGAATGCAAGGAAAGCTAGGTGGCTAGATTTCCTTAGAGAGTACGATTTTGAGATTCAACACATTAAGGGAAAGGAAAATAAGGTTGTTGATGCATTAAGCAGAAATGAGGAAGCAAATTTTATTTCAGTAATCAGCACTTATAAAACTAATCTGGAAAATCAGATTAAGGAAAGAATCGGAATGGATGAAAAATATCAGAATTTACTTAATAAAATTGTTGAAGATAATGCTGAAAATTCTATAACAGGTTTCAGAATTGATGAAAGAAGGTTACTGCGGTATAAAAAAGGCTTTATGTGCCTAATGTTGCTGAAATTAAATTGCTAATTTTAAATGAATTGCATAAAAGTCCATACTCAACACATCCTGGTTACCAGAAAATGATAACCATGTTGAGAAAAGATTATTTTTGGCCATGTCTGAAAAGTGAAGTAGCTGGATATATTGCTAGGTGTATAGAGTGTCAGCAGGTAAAGGCTGAACACCGACACCTAGCTAGTTTGTTGCAGCCACTACCTATTCTAGATTGGAAGTGGGACATAATTAGTATTGATTTTATTACTGGTTTACCTAAAAATCAGAAATAGAAGGATTTCATAATGGTAGTTGTGGATAAGATCAACAAAGCAACCCACTTCATACATGTTAAGACAACTTACAAAGCTGCTAACATTGCTGAAATTTTCCTGAAATAGATTTTTTGTTTGCATGGCATTCCGAAAGTTATAATTTCTGATAAAGACTCGAAGTTTATAGGAAATTTTTGGAAATCTTTATTTAAAGGTTTAGATACTACTTTAAATTTTAGTACATCATTTCACCTACAAATAGTTGGGAAGACTGAAAGAGTTAATCAAATTCTTGAGGACATGGTAAGATTGTATGTTAGAGATCAGCCAAATAAATGGGAGGACTATTTACATCTTGCTGAATTTGCTTATAATAATTATTACTAGGATTCTGCAAAGCTTAGCCCCTTTGAAATTTTATATGGCAGAAAATGTAATACTCCTATCTCTTGGTGTAATCCAGTTGATAGGTTAATGCTAGGACCTGATTTGTTAAGAGAAATGGAACTAACCATGAAACAGGTTCAAGGCAATTTGAAAATTGCACAAGATAGACAGAAAAGTTAGGCAGATCTAAAAAGAACTCAGAAAGAGTTTCAAGTTGGTGAACATGTGTTCCTCAAGGTAAAACCTAAGAAGAGTTCCCTAATATTGGGAATCTATGCTAAATTAGCACCAAGGTATTGTGGACCTTTTGAAATCTTGTCCAAGGTAGGACCAGTGGCATATCAGTTGGCATTGCCACCAAATCTTAAAGTACATAATGTATTTCACATATTTCTTTTGAAAAAGTATGTGCATGATGCTACTCATGTGATTAATTGGAATGATGTATAGGTGGAACCATAAGGAGATTTTCTGGTGGAACCGGACTATATCCTCGACAAGAGGGAAATTTTTCTTCGTAATCGTACCATTGGACAGGTTAAGGTGCAGTGCAAGCACCTTAGTCCGGTCGAAGCTACTTGGGAACTGAAAAGTAATATGCGGGTGGCATATCCAATGTTGTTCTAGGAGGAACAAAAGGATGATGAATAAAAAAACATCGAGGACGATGTTGAACTTAAGAGGGGGTGTTTGTCACATACCCAAGTTCTAGACATTTTATGTTATTGAGAAAACATTATGTTTTATTTTTATTGTAAATTTTTATGACAATTGACCAAGTGGGGTCATGGATGGCTGTAATTAATTACTTTGAATATTTTATTATAAATAAATAAAAGTGGAGACAAACATCCAAAGGAGACTGTTGAATGAGTGTTCACTGATCCACTAGGGGGATTGGATTGTGGTGGAGAGCAAACTGACACTTGGAAGCATCCTCAACTCACTTCTAACTGTTGCAGGGGGAAACTTCCCTACTTTTATGGTCATGTTCCCCAAGAAAGTGGAACTGAGCAGGTGGCTCATTTACTAAAATAAACTGACCAAAAGACCTAAGCATGCTATTTATCTACCCATTGAATTCAACAGGAGGCTGTTCATTCTTAACTTGTGATAATTTTTTGAGCACAAGAGATTTGATGAGGGGAAAGTTAGAAGTGTTTGAGTGAAATAAGACTGCATTCTGAACTAGTGCAGCTACATTGCTGAGTTCAATATTGCTAAAGGCAAGAAGTGCTACTGCTGCGTTGCAAGGGAATTTATTCCATTAATCCACACAACATTTTCGTCCTAGTGGATCAGTGAATAAGATCGAGGGTCCTAAGGCAAGTAGCTTGGTTGTCTTCAAGAGATTGGTTGGGTGGAATGGGCTCCTTTGGTTGTTTGTTTCTTCTTCTACAGTTTCCAGGTTCATTTTGTGTTATCTTATTTACTTTTGTCAAAGTTAGTAAAATAAATCTGAATGTTTTATGTTATCAGTTCTGCAATTTATTCTTAGATATTCTGTACTATTAATAAATATTTTTACTTTTGTAATAATTAACTGTTAGGATAAAATGTCTATGATTGATGTAGTTGAATAATAGAATGATTGAATAAAATTACTTTCCTACATTTTTCCACACACTGGAGACAGTGTCGTACTCTAGTATAGGAAAGGATATTTAGAGTATATCAAAATGATCTTATGTAATGAATAGATTTAAATGATTTATTTGTAAACTGAGCTATAATTTTTTCTGTATTGAAATTGTAATTACACAAATAAAAATTCTTTTGTATTATCCACTTAAGATTAGGACAAATATCTAGTACATAGACTATTTATATCAATACAGAACATTCATAGTAAATGAAATAAATGGTTTTATACTTCTGTCCAAACTTAGGATTGTTTAGGGTTTCAAACCTTTCAAATCATACAAAATATACCAGACATTTATGAGTTAAAACCTCCTATTTAAAACAGTATATTATGTATTAATACATTATCACAAATCACAAATATTTTTTACAAAACATGTATCAACTTTAACAAATCAAGCAACAGTCCTAGGGTTCCAAAACCCTATCATAAATAATGGTATTATCATCTACGGAAGTCGTTTGAATTTTCAAATCGAAACCCTCAGCATAGGAATACTTACAAACAAAACTTATTATCAAACAAATATCCATATTAGGGTTTAAATCCCTGAAAGACATCCTTACAGTTTAATAATTTTTAAATTAATTTCCAATCACAGTCTTGGGTAAATCCCTAATCCTTTTATTTATATAAATATATTTACTATCCTTTAGAAATCAAATGCATTTAGTTACGAAAGCAATCAAACCACGAGCGGGTCGAAGGTTCAATCCTTCGTACCTTATACCAAACTAGCATGAGTTTATTTTTTTTTAAAACACCAAAATCTCTTAACAAAACCATTTGTTTTATACAGGATAGCTAATTGGACAAGACTGTTCAACATTGATATTTAAATTAATTCCTGATATCAAAAACTTCAAACATCATAAACAATGGCTGAGCCGAAACATCGAGCTGTAGTTCAAAGGGAAAATCCCTCAAAATAAATGCTTCATAGCTTTAAGAGTGACATTGAGTCAACAAATGTTCAGTATTGCATTTTCAAATCTTGGCAAGGTCATAGAAAAAACAAAACCAATCGCATCTATTAGAAAAAACCTTGGAGGAATGTCACCAAGGCTTACTCGATAGCTAGTATCCTTTTTCCTTGCAGACGAGCATCAACATCGTAAGGTAGAACCTGCCAAGAGATTGCATTATATGTAGGGATTAAAAGATAGAATAAAAGTTTAATACGAAATTACATGCCAACAGATAACAATCGAAAATTGTAAGAGAAGTGTATTACATTACCTGATTGGTTCTTTTTACATCGATTTTCTCCACGCATATTGTTTGGTGCTCGAAGCACTGTTCCAAAACTCCTTTAAAGAAGAGCCCAGACCCAACCCATTTATACACCAATTAAGAAAACCTATTTATTGATAGTGCAAAAATATTCATGACATACCCAAAGGGGGTTAACATTGTTACATCCATAAAACTTCATTTACCAACACTGCAAAACCACCGAAACTTTCAACAGAACTCTTCTTGCTGCAGGTCACAGTATCAGAACCCGAATGCATCACATTGTGGGGATTCACCTTAAACCTCACATAAGATTTTACAGTATCCTTACAACCTGTTATAGGTAGCTCATCATGCCATCGAAACCCTGGAAGGCCGAAGCAAAAATGTAAGTTACAAACCCTGAGAGTCCGGAGAGCCTATCGGCCTCCCTCTCCACTATCTCATGCAAATGAAGTCTGCGGGCATAATCTTAGCGAGGTATGTTGGAAGTAGTGTTTATTCCAAAACCTGAGAACCACAAGATCAATGGTGAAGATCCAACCACCATTTCACTTAGAAATACATTCACCAACTACATTTAAACCACATTTAAAACCTTGTTCACTAACGACAAGATAGCTGCCAGCGCAAAGATCTAACTAAGACGATACCTTACCAATTCATGCATAGCTCAGCATAGATCACATGCCCAGTTATTTGTCAATACCTTAGTTCTAGTTTTAACATGTGAAACTAGCCACGAAAGCAACCATCAAGAATTCCACTACGATGGCAGTTATGAGGAACATTAAATACACAACCTTGGAATGAGTGTCTGCCAACACATACCCTCTAAAGAGTTAACACTTCGCTCATCATTGTGGTTTGACATATAATCCATATAGGGTAAGTTGTATAGTTTCAACCATAGAAATGATACCTACAATTATATTTCCAATACAAATATTTGTGCATGAGTTATGTATATTTCCAAACGTAGGATTATGTAATAGTTCTAAGCATAAAGTTTGCAAATAGATTTAATACGTACCCTTCCTCATTAAAGCTTATACATATAAATTATGTAATCGCATCTCTAATATAATGTATAGTTTTTATAAAAACTATATAATGATGCTAGATTTAGGTGATTTATCTACGATCTTTGTAATGGAATAATATAACATGGTTCATCGCCATAGTTTTGGTAAAGAACATGTATTTGTAAACTAAGCAAATAGTATTTGATATTAATATAAAAATTACATGTTTTCAATACACAAACCCTCTCCATAATAAACATTGGGATTACAACATTATGAAGGCAAGTAAATAATTGCGATAAAGGTACCTGAGAGGAAGTGCATGGCAGATAATCCTCTACACAATCATAAACAATAAGGAAAAAGGCCAGTTTTGTGTTGTAGGATAATTTGAAACATACATGGAGGTTGCTAGTGGAAATTCTCTGTCATACCTGTTCTCTGCAAATAGTATTTAGGAGCATTAGCTAGCGATAACTAAGTAAGCCTCAGGGATTTCCAAGGACCCCTTCATATCATCAAAACAAATATTCAGCCTCTAGAACCAATTTACATGTTTTAAGAACAGAGAATTGATGACATGTTTTCCTAACATTAAATACTCATTATAGTTTGAAATTCTCATAACATTTGGACAGTGAATTGACGATAAAATACATAACGACATTTTAATACGCTAGTTAAATATAGTAGAAGTCACGACAGTCATAGGAGTTGAATGTCGTTAAGTTTGTTTATTTAAAACACCTAAGTATGTTTAAGTTAACATTTTTAATACCTTCGCATGGAAATCATAAGTAGTTAATGCTACTCAAAAAATTTTAAATTTTAGTGAATTTTTGGGGATGTTACAATCTCCTCCAAAACTCTCCTCCCCAAAGCATCCCTCTTCCCCGGATATCTCCTCTACATCCTCCACAATTCATTTTCACCTCAGAGCAAGAGACATTCCAGTCATGCCTAACCCTCCCTGGTTTAGGACCAAACCCAACCCTTCCTTCAAAAAGAAAGGGAAGAGGTCGACCCTCACACCTCTCTTTTGCTCAGAAAAAGGCACTTTGATATTAAGCAAACGACAAACATAAATCTATCATTGGGGCACTTAGAGCAGAAAAAGACCCCATAGGGGTTCTGTTGACACAGGGTCTTTCGACAGGGGTTCACTCTGTCGTAAAAAACACCACCAACCCCTTATTCACCGACCCAAAAAGGAGTTACCCTTCCCAGCAACACCTACAAAGCAGGTGAGGTCTCACCCGAGGCGGATAAGGGTGCTGTAGGAACCAACCTTCTGCAGTTGTGAAGAAGATATGTGCACATTAACTAAAGATTACAATATTCACAACAGTCTATTTAACCAAACATTCACACCTTTATCTCAAAGCATATTCAACAGCATATTCGCATTAACAAACAACATATATTAACACAAATCAACATAAAGTATTTAAATAACCCATCATCGCATAACAACAGAATTCATAACCAAACATCTTCATTCATTAACATTTGTGGAACAAACCTTGCAGGGACAGTCAACATAATCCAAAAGGTCGCATTAATCCCTAAAATCCAATGCCCTTAGGCTTACAATACACTTCTATTTGTATGCTTCTATCCTATTACAAAATGGCCCATGTCGGCCAACTTAGCAACTAAATATTCTAAACTATTCTTGTGCTTCCTTAGACTTCGCGGTAATTCCTTCTTTCGCAGGATTCGGCTTTCATTCTTGTCAGCTTCCGCACTTCCTACGGATCTATCCCATGCCAAAAAGACCCCAACACAAACTTGTGGCTCATCCCGAGCCACCTTAGCCGGACTCTGCTGTTTTGCGCCCGCCTTGGACTGCGCTCGGTCTCATAAATTGTTCTTGCTGTTTGGAACTCGCTATTGTGTTTTTCTTATCTCCATACATTAGGCACTGGTTCTCTATCATGTACTTCTTGCACTCATCTGCCAGTCCCTTGGAACCTTCATCATCTACCTCTTCGGTCGCCACCGCCCTTCCTGGTGCTTGGTCCTGACTGCGAAAAAGTTCATTTACGTCACCAAGGTGGGAAACAGGTCGACTGCTCTGGCACATCTATTTCACACCCTAGGCAACCTTCTACCAGGGATGTGGATCCTTTACTCTTGAAATTCTAGTGGTCCTCGGGACCACGAAACTTCACACTTCCGCCACATACCTAGACATCTTGGATGATACCTCAACAGTGTTTTCCCGGAGTCTCTGCGCTGCTTCCCTTGCTGGTTTTGTATGGATGCTCATCGTTCTAGCTCTAAGCGCACCTAGTGTGCTGCCATGCAAAATGAAATGAACCATTTCTGCAACCTCCTTGGAATTCCTTATTGAAATAATTGTCTGATCAAATTGCAGCATGCAAATTCCTGAATGTTCTCTCCCTATTCATCGATACCTTGTTGTTCTAGCGGCCTCCCCCATCGGTATTTATGCTTGTGCTTTGTGTCTATGGGGTTGGTTACCATCATCATTCATAAAATCTTGGCCCTCCTCTTGCGGTTCAATCGTTCTTTCCCTTTATCATCGGCTGCGGTCGCATGCTCGGATGCGATTCGATCATCATTTGCTTTGCCGTCTTCTGGTGATGCTTATCTATGGTTGCATTCTTAGGTGTGGAGTCACACATGCAGAGTGTACCTCCACACATAGTGGCGACATGCGATCTGACTGACCGCCCCCTCTCTTTCCACTTTCTTGGTCAGAGTCTAACTTGCCTTCATGTCTTCGCGTTGTTCAAGTCCTACGTCATTTTTTTATTTTTTTTGCACTGTGGAGGGTCACAGTGATAGGGCTTTAGCCTATTGTCGTTCACCATGTGAGGCAACAATACCCCATCTTAGGGCTGTAACTGCACTGCATCACTGTTAGTAACAAAATTGATGATATAGGGTATCTCTGAACTTGATGTCATATTACAACACCGTGTCGCCTTTCTGAAAGTATCTCTACTTAATGTGACGGTCATGCCATGCTTTTTGGCGATCCTTTTCAATGTGCTGGTGGAATCCTGCGATAAATCGAGATTTTTCTTAGTGTAATAATTGTGCTAGCTGTTCTTCCATCCCATTGTCATCACTCATGTCTGTGGCAAGTGCAATACGCAAACTTGGAACTATATATTCCATCGGCATAACTGCTTCTTTATCGTAGACCAGTTTAAATGGAGTTTGGCCAGTTAATCGCTTGCATGTGGTTCGATAGGCCCAGAGGATCGCTAGAATTTTAAGGTCCCAATCATCTCAATTTGTGTTGCATACCTTTGTGAGTGTGTGTTCTAGGATTTTGTTGAATGCTTCTACTGTCTCATTTGCTTGAGGATGGTAGGGAGTACTCTTTTTATGCTGAACCTAAAACTCCTCCGTTAGTGCTGCGATTGTCTTGTTCACAAAGTGCGCCCCTTGATCACTTAGTAATATTTTTGGGCATTCAAATTGGGTGACCACGTTGTCGAAGAGGAATCTGGAAGCCGTTGATGAGGTATAATCCTTAACTGGCGTGGCCTCCACCCAACGTGTTAAATATTCTGTTGCAGTTATGATGTAGCGTGATCTGATGCATTTTCCTGGGGGGTTAATGGGTTTTACAAAATCTACTTCCCATTTTTTGAATGTATGCAGTGTGACCTAGGGTACTAATGGCATCTCTTCCTGTCTCGATGGTTTCCCGGTGCATTGACAGACATCACAGGTTTTGGCATAGTCAGTGGCATCACTATGCATGGTTGGCCACCCTAACCCGACTCTCAGGATATTTTTCGCAGTGGCCCGACCTCCATAATGTCCTCCGGCAATGCCATCATGTGCCTCAGCTAAAATCCATTCTTGCTCGTGTGCGAGAACGTAGCAGGGTAATAGGTCGTCGGGGCCCATCTTGTACAACTGTCGTGCGATTAGTTGGAAGTCCGCAGCTTTGACAACTAACTATTTCTTCTGACTAGTGGTCAATTCCTTTGGTGCCTTTCCTATTTCTAGGAACTAAATAATTGGTTCATAGTAGTCATCGATCATTCCGACTTGGAATAGCTGAGCGTCTAGTAATCCTTTGTCGATGCTTCGCGGTTCCTCCCCTGACTCGATTCTTGGTAGGTGTTCTGGTCCTGCATTCAACCATCCTGGCTTCACGATGATATCAAAATCAAATTCTTGAAAGAGCAGTAGCCATCGGTAAATTCCCCCCCCCAACACAGGCTTGTTCACCAAATACTTCAGCGTTGAATGGTCGGTGAAAATTTTGAAGTTCCCCCCTAAAAGATAATGTCAGAACTTCTGTAGGGCGTAGACCATTGCTAGTCGTTCTCGCTCAGTGGTTGTATAATTATTTTCTGTTGTCGATAGCTTCTTACTTGCGAAAGCTATCAGATGGTCGATGTCACCTTCACCTGGTTGGGCCAAGATAACACCGAGTGCAATGGATGACACATCAATGTGGACATGAAACTCTTTCTTCCAATCTGGGAAGGCAAGGATGGGTGCTTCCACCATCTTTGCCTTCAAAATGTCTAAGATTTTCTGGCATTCTCCGTTCCATTCGAATTTTGCATCCTTCTTTAGTAGTTTCTCCATGGGTGCTGTGACTACGGCATATCCTTTGATGAACTTGTGGTAATAGCCTATGTGGCCCAACGTCGCCCTGAGTTGCTTAACTGTTGTTGGAGGTGGAAGGTCAACAATGATGGCAATCTTTTTTGGATCAACTAACAGGCCCTCCTTCCAAACAATGTGTCCCAGCAGTATCCCGAATGGGGCACAAAAGATGCATTTTTTTAAGTTAAGAGATATATGGTGGTGTCGACATCGTTCTAACATCAGTGTGAGGTTCGCAATATGGTTCTTGACTAGCCCATAGATTGTCCAATCGTCTATGTATACTACAAGAAATTTATGGATATAGTCTTTGAATGTCGCAACTACCAGTCGTGAGAATATTGCGGGGGCATTCTTCAGAACGAATGGAATCACTGTATATTGGTAACACCCCCATTCCGTGACAAACGTGGTCTTATGCCTATCCTCCTTCGCAATCTTAATTTGGTGGTAGCCTGAGAACCCATCCATAAATGAATAAATTTCCTGACTTCTAACTCCTTCGAGTACTTCATTTGTGAATGGTGTCAGGAACGGGTCATGTAAACAGGCATCGTTCAACTTTCCCAGGTCAACACAAATTCTTACTTCTTCGGTTTTCTTATCTTGGATGACCATCGGACTAATCCATTCCGATTCTTTGACTGGTTCAATGATGTCAGCTTCTAGCATTCTCTCAAGTTCAGCCTGTACTCGTTCCTTGTGTCGCGGGTTTAAGCGATATGGTCTTTGTTTTACCGACTTCGCACCAGGTTTCAAGGGAATCTTCATTTCTCTGAGGTCCCCAGAGATTCCCTTCATTTCTAAGAATTTCATTGGGAACAAGTCTTAAAACTCGTGTAGCAGATCTGTCATATTCGCGATAGTTGATTCGTCCCAATAATCTCCAATGCTCGCAAATTTTGGGTTTTCTTCCAACCCGATGTTTACCTTCGTAATCTTCAACGGTCGGCTGTACTTGTCGGGTGGTAGCTTAGGTGCCTTCACGTTGCGGCTACCCTCAAACTCCGGCACATATGTGGCTCTTGGGTTGTCATCATCATCATTCGGTTCTCCTAAGATGTTGTAGCAGTCCATCATCATTTCGGGTGTCATGGTCCATCGGAGTTCTGATAACTGTACTGTTGGTTCCACCTCAAAAATATTCTTCTTGATTTCCTGAAGTGCATCATGGATGAAGGGATTTTTGTTTGAGAAGGAGAATGTTTGGATAAAGCCAATTGTTAACTGATCCCAAAAAAGAGTACTGAGTCGCAGCTCTGTTGTGACATACCAACTCTGTGGTACATCATCCAACGTATGAACGAAGGCATGCACCCACTCTTGTTCCGGTCACGTTTCCCATTGGTGGTAACAAGCCTTCACATATTCATTTGGGTTACCCTAGCCATCGTATCTTTGTTCGTTCTAGGAGGCTTCAACATAGTGGCCAGTTTGATATCCTTGATTTATGCGCCGCCGACCAGTGCATAGGGGTAGCCTTCAAGGCTTCCTCCAAGGCCAAGAGTATTTGTGGTTCCACTACCTTTCCTTTGAATTATATTAAGAAGGTTCTCAAATTTGGTAACCCTTCATACGTTGGTAATGCGAACTCCTCAGTAGCCACCCAACACACGAACTGTGTAAGTCGATTTTTCCAATTTTCCAGTGCCTCATCTGAGTTCGATGATGCTGAGTTAAATCTGTGCCATTCCAACTCCCCTCCATCAGTTGGATTAATGTAATATTCAGAAATGTTATATAGACTATCCCATCCTTCCCTATCTTTGTCCTTGGTGAGCTCTATGTATCATTGTCCTTCCACAGGTTCTAGTGGTGCGAGAACCCTTATTTCTCGATCTTCAAATGACATGATCTTCTTCTTGAAATTATTGATTTCCAGATTTTCCATTGCCCAGTCGATTCCCAATAGTGCTGGATACAGACGTGTGTTATCTACTATCTCTATGACATCGAAATCAACATATGTCTAAAGTCCTTCAATTTCGACAGGAAGTTGACACACTCGGCCAAGAGGGTTGACCTTTCTATGGTTTGCCAATCGTAGCTGTACTGGTGACCAAGTCATTTGTGGTTTTCCCATTGTTTCCCATGTTTTTTTTGTCAAAATGTTCACGTCTGACCCTAGATCCAAAATGATGGAGTCGACATCGAACGCTCCGATTTGTGCTGACATCCTCATTTCTCTACCTGTCTTCCTTTTCTTATGTATGTAGTTAACCCTAGATTCTTGACGTCCGCCCTCCTGTCGACTCAATAGCCTGGATATCTCTTCCAATGCCTCCTCATCCTTTTCTAATTCTAAACAACTCCCGATGAATTCTCTTACGGTAGTGGCCTTCCACCACAATTTCGTTCGATCAAACGTTGGTGGCATATCGTAAGTCTCCTCTTGAGGAGATGTGTTCCTTTACCACCTCAACATTCCTTTCCGTGCCTTTGAGAAGACATCCTTTTCAGCCTCTGCATCGAAGGTCACATGTTTCGCTGGTCGAATGGTATGGTGCGGCTGGTCAGATCCTGTTGTTATTTTTCCTTGTGCCACTATTCCCACTGTCGTAGCTTGCTTTCTAGCTTCTGCCGATATCTTCTGTACTGTTGGTTGGTTTTGGTTCTGATTCTGGTTTTGGTTAAGTGGAGGTGGTATGTTCTTCATTTGTCATATGGTAATGAGTTGTGGGAAATATTTGATGCTATGGTCAACTCCACTGCAGTATGTGCATTGCGGGGCTGGTTTGGGGTAGTCCCTTTCGAAATGTCCTTGTTTCCCACAATTGTAGCATGTAGCAGGTCCTTGACCCCTTCTAGCTTCCCCTCCCCTTCCAGCACCACCACCATGTCCTCCCCGGAATCCTCCACCAAATCCTCTGCATGATGGTCCATACTATGCGTGCTGGTACTGTGGCTAGTGATACTGCAGTTATGGGTATTGTGTATACAACGGTTGCTGGTACTGTGGTTGCAGATACTGTAGTGCGCCATATTGTAGTTTTCCATACTGTCCTTGGTCAAATTGCAGCGTCTGCATAAACTACGGTTATTGATGGGAATACTATGGCTACTACAGTCCCAGTTGTTGCTCTTCTCCCTTTACCAGGTATGCATCCATGTTTTATTCTTGCAATAAGTCGTGTGCTCTACAATCCTTTTCGTCATGCCCTACTGATCGATAGAATTTACAATAGAGACTCGTGGATTCAGCACTATCTTCTGTAAGTATATGCAATCCTCCGGTCGATGCCCCCTGGCCTGGAAAATGGGACACCATGGTAGACCTTCCTGGCGAAGGGGGTTCGGCGCCCCTAAATTCAAACACTGCTGAAACACTGAATAGTTATCCTTATGATGGCCTTCCGTTCTGCATCTGGCACACCATACATCTGTGCGGTTATTTTTCCCTTGCTTCATGTCCTCCAATTTGAGCGTCAACGTAGCCAGTTGTGTTTGAATCTTATCCATTCTAGCCCCAGTCTCTCCAATCGGCGAAGCCTCTAGCTTCATCGCAATTTCTAATGGTTCAGATTGATTCGCAACCTTCTGCTGCATCAATGGTCCTCTCATATGTGGTACCAACCTAGTGACAAACCACTCTTTATGCTACAAGTCATTTATTGGAAAACTGGCTTTCACTATCAGTGTCTTGTATCTCTGATCAAACTCCTATACGGGTTCATTCGGGTATTGCCTAATCTCTTTGAGCTCAGTAATGTACTGTGCTTCTGACTTGGGTTTTCTAAATTCTTGAATCATTGCTACTTTGATTTCTGCCAATGTTTTCCCTGGAACCTTAGTATATTTTATGAACCAGTCTAGCGCACGGCCACGAAAGGTCATCGCCAACTACCCCTTTTTAATGTCTTCATTTTAGACCTGCTTCACGGTCCACACTACTTCGCATAAAAACCAAAACTGTTCAGGATCCTCGGTCCCGCTTCCTACGAAACTTGGCATCTTTGTATCGTCTGCCATCGCGGTGTTCCTACTATTGTTACTTACTGATGCAATACTATTCCCACTACACGTGGGGCAGCTCTGCGAATTACTTGTGGTGTTTCCTTTAAATTGATAGGTGGTGTGCGGGGTCGAAGGTATGTGGTAGCTTACAATCCACCCTTCTTCTGGGGTATCCTGGTCACCGCCTTCCTCCTTGTAATAAGGGAGCTTTGTCCTCTATGGCCCTGTTGCTTAGTATTCTCTTCCGGTCCTCTCAAGTGACTCTTCCTCAATCCTCCTCCTCTTATCAGGACGCCGAAAAATAGTTCCACTTCTCTAGGTGCCACAGTCTTCCTCAACTTCCCTTAGATATTCATCGTCACTCATGCCCATCTACCCTGCATATTTCCTAGTGGATCCGTAACTATGCAATACCTACAACCCCTGTACATCGATCTGTCTACTCATCGGATATCATTTTCATCATGCCCTTTTCGCACACCAGCATCTTAATCCACAGGTTCAGCGATAGGACGAACTTACCCCTTGGTCCCCTGAAAAATTGTCTCTCTGCGTCGCTGTAAGAAATGTTGGTATCTACCGCAAACTCAGTGATGTACCCCTCTCGGATACTATCGATCCAGAAATCAACAACCCTTGATACTGTATTGTTGGCTTTCTTCATCTGTTGAATTAGTTATGGAGTCCATTGATCTGATCCGATACTCTGGTTGGTATGTCCTTTGAATGTCAACTGCACGAGCCACTCTTGTAGTATTATTGGGAATTCGGTGAAGAATATCTCATGGATATCTGAGTATATGTGCTTTTGTAACTAACTTTCTACTATCTCTACTGGGTTCCTCCATTCTTCTTCCGCAAACTCTTCTTCTTTATGACTGAACCACTCTTGGATCTCTGGTTTTATCGGATGCCATAGCATATCCTCTTCTTTCTTCTTAGGGTCTCGGAAACAGAACCATTTGTTGACACAGAGTCTTTCGACAAGGGTTCACTTTGTCATCAACAACACCAACAACCCCTTATTCACCAACCCAGAAAGGAGTTACCCTTCCCAAAAACACCATCAAAGCAGGTGAGGTCTCACCTGAGGTAGATAAGGGTGCTGCAAGAACCAAGCTTCCACAGTTGTGAAGAAGATATGTGCACGTTAACCAGATATTACAATATTCACAACAGTCTATTTAACCAAACATTCGCACCTTTATCTCAAAGCATATTCAACAGCATATTCGCATTAACAAACAACATATATTAACACAGATCAATAGAAAGTATTTAAATAACCCATCATCGCATAACAACATAATTCATAACCAAACATCTTCATTCATTAACATCTATGGAACAAACCTCGCAGGGACAATCAACAGAATCCAAAAGGTCGCATTAATCCCTAAAATCCAATGCTGTTAGGCTTACAATACACTTCTATTTGTATGCTTCTATCCTATTACAAAATGGCCCATGTCGGCCAACTTAGCAACTAAATATTCTAAACTATTCTTGCACTTCCTTATACTTCGCAGTAATTCCTTCTTTCATGGGATTCAGCTTTCGTGCCTGTCAGCTTCCGCACTTCCTGCGGATCTATCTCGTGCCAACAGGTTCCCTGATGAAACTTCTCTCCTACAATTGCAAGGGTTTGGCAAGTACCTAGAAAAAACTTGCCCTCAAGAGGATGTTCTAGGTCCTCAAACGAGATGTTATCCTCCTTCAAGAAACCTTGGGATCATAACTTGAAGTTTCTTCTCTCCTTTCTTCTATCTCATCATCTTTCTCCTTCCTCGCTCAGAGTGCCAGAGGTCATTCTGGTGGTTTGGAAATCGGGTGGAATCAGTCCACTATCAAGCTCATAAACTCGTGGGGTGCCCTATTTGGCATGGGAATTTAGGTTCTATGGGAGGAAGCTGCCCTCTCACTAAATATCATCAACTTCTATGGTCCCTACTCATTTTTATTTCTGGGAAATCATACAAACCTCTCCTATGGTAAGGCTTGAAAATACAATAATCGGTGGTGACCTCAACTTCACTTTGGGCTCTCATGAAGTTTGGGGTGCAAAAGCTAGAATTGATTCTAAGGCAAATTATTTCACCAATCTCCTCCAGAACATTCAGATGGTGGACCTTGACCCCATAAAATTTCTTCTCACATGGACAAATCAGAGACTAGGGGAAGAATGAATTTCTAGGAGACTTGAAAGATTCCTTCTGGATAAAGGCCAACTGGATTGAGACCTCATATACAAACAATGGGTGGATACTATGGAGATTCCAATCATCTCCCTATCTACTTGGAAATTCTCAGAAACCCTAACAAGCCACAAATTCCTTTCAAATTCTGTGAAGCCTGGCTTAAAGAAGCAGAAATTCTCAAACTCATCCACAACAACTGGATCCCTTTTAAGGCATAATATGGAAACCATGATGCTACCCATTTTTCCCAAAACCTCTCTCGAATCAGGGGTCTCCTGAAGGTATGGGCCAAAGAAACAAATATTGCAGATGATCAAGCCATACTCCAGACTGAAGCTGAATTGGTTGAATTACAAAGTGGCGAGGGGGGAGGCTTCCTCAACCAGGATGAAAAGGAAGAATTTCTTTCCTTATAATCTAAGAGAACCAAAATCTTGAAAAAATGAGTGGAAATCTAGAGGCTCAAGAGCAGAGCAATCTGGATGACTAGTGGGGATGACAACACCAAATTCTTCCAAGCCTATGCAAAGGGAAGGAAACAATGCAATATGATCTTGGAATTGCAGAACAACATAAATGAAAAAGTATCCTCTTTTGAAGACCTGGCTGAGACTAGCATCACCTTCTTTGCAGGCCTCTTCAAAGCTGAACAATAGGCCTCCATCACAGAATTTATTCATATTTCCCATCTCTTCCCCTCAAGAATCACTGATGAAGACAATTCATAGTTTTTTGATGAGGTCATCGAAGAGAAACTCAAAACAACACTTCATAGTTTCCAAAAGGACAAAATCCCGGGGCCTGATGGTTGGACCATCGAATTCTTTCTAGATGCTTATGACATCATTGGGCCTAACCTTCTTCACCTGGTGGAAGAATCTCGGGAAAATGTCCATATACACCCTCCCCTTAATTCAACTTTCATAGCCCTCATCCCTAAAAAAGAAAACTCTCTTAGCCTAGAGGATTAAAGACCCATCTCTCTCTGTAATATTACATACAAAGTGATTGCAAAGGTGATTGCTCAAAGATTTAAGAGGGTTCTCTCAAAAATCATCTCATCTAAGCAGTTTGGCTTTCTAGAGAATAGACAAATTCATGAAGCAATTGGAGTTTCCCAGGAAGGCATGCACAACCTCAAATTTAAAAAAAGCTAAAGGGTCCATCCTCAAAATTGATCTCTCGAAAGCCTTCGATAGGGTAAGTTGGATCTATCTAAGGCTTCTGCTTGCTCACTTAGGCTTCAACTACCCCTTCATCAAATGGATTTTCGTCTACATCTGCACTTCCTCCTTTTCAATTCTAATCAATGGATCCCCCACTCCTTTCTTCCACTCTGAAAGAGGGCTTCATCAAGGGTGCCCACTCTCACCTCTCCTTTTTCTACTGGTGGTTGAGGGCCTAAGTAGAGCCATACTAGATGCCAAAATCAAAGGTTCTTTCACTAGGATCAAGATCACCGAAAACCACAAAATTATCCATCTGTTGTTTGTAGATGACATCATTATCTTTTGCAATGGCTCCTTTAGGGAAGTAGAGACGCTCTCAAAAATTTTGAAACTCTTCTGCAAATCCACTGGTATGAAACTCAATGAGCAAAAAATATACCATTACCACCTTCAATTTGGAAGAAGCTGCCATCAGAAGACTCAGGGTCATCTTCCCTTTTGTTGTCTCCCCCCTGGATGCTGGCCTCAAATATATGAGCTTTAACCTGAATCCAAACAACTACAAAAAGGAAGATTGGTTCTGGCTAATTGCAAAATTGGAAAGCAGGATCAATGTATGGAGTAACCAATGGCTCTCAAGAGCAGGGCGCTTAATTCTAGTAAAATCTATCCTGGAAGCCATCCATGTATATTGGATGGCCCTTGCTTGGATCCCTAAATTCATTCTAGAAAGGACTAGAATAATCTGCTCTCGCTTCCTATGGACTGGGAAAAAGGAACAAAAAGTCACCCCATGGATCAAATGGGACCAGATCGTGCACCCAAAGTCTCTGGGAGGTTAGGGGCTCAAAAACATAACACTTTTTGAAAAATCCCTTGCAGCAAAAGCTGGGTGGAGACTCATCACGACAAAAAGTCTTTGGATGAATGTCATCTACCACAAATACATTTCCACTCTCTCCATCTGGGACTAGATCAGAAACTCAACACATACTGCACTCCCCTCGGGATCCATCATCTGGAAATCAATTTGCAATGCTTTTCCACTCATTCTTAGAGATCTCTCATGGAAAGTGGGGGATGGATCAAAATTATGAATTGGAGCAGACCCATGGCTATGCAGCCAACTTAAAAACCTTCTCCCGCCTCAGCTAATCCAGCTCCTAAAAAAAATGGGCTCTTCCATTTAAATCAGATTGCTAATCTAGCCTCCACAACTTTTTGGAATCAAGGATGGAAAGGTTTAAGTGACCTAGATCTTCCAATTGAGTGGACTGCAGATTGGAACAGTTACACTAATGCTCTACGTTCCTCACATATTCGACTCTCTGATTCACTGGATGAGCTCATTTGGGAACTTAATGCTCATGGATGCTACACACATAAAAATGGCTATCAAAGTCTCTGCTCTACTGCTTTCCCTATACTCTAAGTGGTGGAAAACTGGGCTTTGGAAGCTAAAGTGCCCCCTGAAGAAAAAATTCTTCATGTGGTGTGTGTTGGAAAATAGAATCCCCAATTGGGATAGAATGAAGAATCGTCAACTAGCAGGACTTGGATGGTGCCCTTTATGCAAAAACAATGAGGAAAACCCTACTCACCTCTTCCTCTTCTGCCCATTCTCCCTCCAATTCTAGTCATATCCTCGGTCCTTACTAAGCCTCAGTTTTATTTGGAACGGTTAGTCCATTGAGAATGATTGGAACTCCTGGTCCTCCTCAAACCAAGTCATTCACATCAAAGTTCTCCCTCTCATTCATATCTAGGGCATCTGGCTTTCCCGAAATGCTGCCATTTTTCAGGAAAAGGCCTCCTCTCCAAAAGTAATTGCAAAACATGGCCTTGACATCTTATATTTTTTCCCTCAGTTAAAATAAGCCCCAGCTATCTGTGTCTTCACTGAAGAATAGTTTGCTTCCTCTATCCCATGGGCATACTTTGATAGTGCATCACAAAATCACTACTGTGGCAGTGGAGCCACTCTCTTCCTCTCCCAAAACCATCACTTTTAGATCCAAATGGGCTTGGGAGCCGGCACAAACAACTACATAGAGCTACTTGCATTAAAACTTTTGTTGTGTTTTGCTTTGGAGAAAAATTGCAAAAAGATCCAAATTTTTGGTGACTCTCTCATAGTCATTAACTGGGTGAACAAGATCCAAAGTTGCAGAATGATCTCCCTTATTACATTGTTTGAAGAAGTCCGTAGACTCATGGCTCGTTTTGACTCCATCACGTGTCATCATGTATACAGGGAAAGGAACACTGCTACTGACCGACTATCCAAATAGGGGCTGACCATGGTGTTCGGGACATGGAAAATAGTGGAAACCAAAGCGGTTGAAGTCTATGAATTTTTTCATAGACCCTTTATAGAAAATCAACTCCTCCAGTAAATGCATCAGTTCTTCTCACTAGCATGGTTTTTTCTATTTTCCAAAATGACAATTTTGGGCAATGTTTGATGGACAATCCACTCGAGCAGAAGCGAGCTGGATCTCCCTAGATCAATGTGAGTCTAGAACGAATAGTACAGACTATAAACCACTTTCCTAGATCTAGTTAAGGATCAAGTTATCAAATGTCTTACCTTAAGTTTGCAGTCCCTTTTCTTGGATGTTGTTCCACACCTTGCGATTGTCAGATCTAAGCTGCAAAACCTGTCAAGATGCACAAAACAAGAGAAACAAGTAAACGTATCCCAACAATAACAAATCTAAGTAAACAGTTAAGAAGGTAAACTACACAATATCATCAATCACAACAATATTGGTGGAAAGCATTTATATTACTGTAAATATAGGGAAACTACATAGAAAAGAATGACTACAACCAAAGCTTAACGAAGTAGCCCTTCTCCATCCAAGCCAATTCCATATCCTCCCAAGGAAGTGTGAGTCTCTCAACGGATGAGCAGAGATCTCTCTAAGATGATTTCACCATCATGTAGACACTATAGACTTCCTCCCTTTGGAATGGGAAGGAGATTCATTTATATAGGACTAAGTGGATAGGGTATGGATAGGGTAGGTTGAGATATGGTAGGAGAGAAATAGGGGATCCTTCCAAGAGGTTAGGAAACGAGTGCCAGCTCTCCCACAAGGTTAGGGATAGGTATCCATGTCAGCTGGCTTTGAGAATGGGCTCGAAGGAGCTATTTTTGTTCATTAACAGACATCGTCGCACCCTGCAAGAGAGCAAGATGTGACGTCGCAGGTTGCATGAGTGTAGCATGCGACGACCTCTCAAAATCTAGTGTAAATGGGTTATATCTCTTCCAGGACAATAAATTAGTCAATGAAACTTTAGGGATGTATACAATGAATCTCATGATGGTAGGATTTTAGGTGTAACAGAATGCCCCCCAAAGCATGAAGCTGTTGAAATTTGGACAAGTGAAATGCTTTGACAGAAGGAATGGCAATGGCTTGTTGGACGAAGGACACTGCTGCAGTACGATTGACTCTAAGTACACAGTCTTGTATGATGTACAACATGGCTACCGACCAATACAATGTAGATCCATTAGAGTAATGACCGACTGAACACAATCTTGGCTACTAGATACAAGCGTAGATCCATGATGAGATGATAACATAGCCACAACCAATACAAATGTGGATCTGTGCGATATGACTCAATACAAACTCCATCTCAACCTTGGTAAAACATGACTCCCCAGGGTCTTTAAGCTGAACTCGCAATGATACGAATCTATCCATGTGATTACAAATGTCTTGACGTCGAACATGGTAGAAACCACTTGATTACTGGTCATTGATGTATATCGATAACAAGTGCGAGGGAAATCACCATTGATGTCAATGATTCCCAAGGTATCGTAATACATATCATTAAGCGTGAACAAATGAGTCGATGTTGAATGTGGGATGAAATATTTCAATCAAGATTCATTGATGTAAACTCATGTTGAAATCGAGGTAACCTGCCATTGAGGCATGCAGGGCCAAGGTACTTGGTTGGTTTCTAGATTCGATCCTCGGATGATGTGTTGAAGTCTACAAGGATGAATCCGTCGAAGGAGGGCCATGATGAATCCCCAATCATCGACATGAAACATGACAAAGGATGTGTAGATCATATCGGATGGTACAGTGACATGCAAGACTGAATCAGAGTAGACTGACATGATGGAAGGTGTACTGACTGCAGATAATGAGTAGCGAGAGTATTCTTGAACATGGGCATGGCATGCCTTGGAAGTATTGACTTGACGAGTTATGGTACCAACTCCTAATGCAACTGATGATGGAAGCATTCTTTGAATGACTCAAAGGAGTAACAAGACTCGAGAAATAGGTGAAACTCGAGGACAAACGGATGATTTAAGTGCAGTATGCAAATGCAAATGAGTACCATGTTCAAGAAATGACTAGGTACTGCCACTGATAAAGGGTGTAACATAAAATCTTTCCTTTTTCCCCATCATGAACGATGAGTGCCTCATGTGTTTTTTACGATCTTGATGAGGGTAACCAGATGCTCAGTATAGCTCATCTCATAGATGAGTCCAATCCCAAATATTTTCCAAACCTAGGATAGGAGGGGTTCATCCCATGGCGGGCCCTTCAATGTAAAAGTTTAATGAGTCCATAGAAGGGAAACATGATCGTCATTTCATGTTTAGAGAGTCTAAAAAGAACTAAAGAAGACTCCAACAGTCCTTTTTTCGTAAAGTTAGCCTCATCGCCTGAAAAAGGGTAAAACGACGTGGGAGAGGACTCTTCCTGTCATGACTGGTTGGATTATACCTTTTTCATAAATAGTGTCCCATGGTCCAAAAAAGGGGTAAACTATCACTAGGGAGATGACCATCCAAATTATTTAACAAGTGTGAACACGACAAGTTTGCTTGGCAATCTTTTAGTATTTTGAGAGCTTGAAAAGAGCTATCTTTGAAGATGTTGATGGTGATGTTGATGGTGATGATGATGGTGATGATGATGATGAGATGATGATGATGATGATGATGATGATGATGGTGATGATGATGAAGATGTTGATGATGATGACGATGGTGATGAAGATGATGATGAGGATGATGAGGATGATGATGATGATGGTGATGATGATGATGATGATGATGGTCATGGTGATGAGAATGATGGTGATGAGGATGATGATGATGATGGTGATGAAGATGATGATGATGATTATGAAGATGATTCATCATAATCATCATCATCTACATCATCATCACCATCATCTCATCATCATCATTGTCCTCCTCTTCATCATCATTGTCATATCCCCATTCCTCATTGACATCTCCATCATCATCATCTCCTTCATCATCATCATCATCATCATCTTCATCACCATCATAATCATCATCATCAACATCTTGATCACCATCACCATAATCATCATCATCATCATCATCTCATCATCACCATCATCATCACCATCTTCATCTTCATCATCATTGTCATCTCCCCCTTCCTCATCACCATCACTAGCATCATCATCATCATCATCATCTAATCATCACCATCAACATCTTCATCATCATTTCCATCTCCCCCTTCCTCATCAACATCTCCATCATCATCATCATATTCTTCATCATCAACAACATCATCTTCATCACCATCGTCATCATCTTCTTCATCCTCATCACCATCACCATCATCATCATCATGGTGATGAATTGATGATGGTGATGATGGTGATGATGATGAAGATGTTGATGATGATGACGATGGTGATGAAGATGATGTTGATGATGATGATGAAGATGATGATGTTGGAGATGTTGATGAGGAAGGGGGGGATGAAAATGATGATGAAGAGGAGGACGATGATGATGAAGATGTTGATGAGGAAGGGGGGATGACAATGATGATGAAGATGCTGATGGTGATGATGATGGTGATGATGATGATGATGAGATGATGATGATGATGATGACGATTATGGTGATGATGATGAAGATGTTGATGATGATGAAAATGGTGATGAAGATGATGATGAGGATGATTATGATGATGATGATGATGATGATGATGATGAAGATGATGGTGAAGAGGATGATGGTTATGAGAATGATGATGGTGATGATGAGATGATGATGATGATGATGGTGGTGATGATGAGATGATGATGATGATGATGGTGATGGTGATGAATATGTTGATGATGATCATGATGATCATCTTCATCATCATCACGATCATCCTCATCATCATCATCGTCCTCCTCTTCATCATCATCTTCATCATCATCATCATCACCATATTCATCATCATCATCATCATCACCACCATCATCATCATCATCATCATCATCACCATATTCATCATCATCATCATCAGTTTCATCAGTGTCGTGATCATCATCATCACCATATTCATCTTCATCATCATCATCATCATCACCATATTCATCATCATCATCATCATCATCATGATCTTCATCATCACCATCATCATCATCACCATATTCATCATCATCATCATCAGTGTCATCAACATCGTGATCATCATCATCACCATATTCATCATCATCATCATCATCATCACCATATTCATCATCATCATCATCATCATCACCATATTCATCATCATCATCATCAGCATCATGAGGATGATGATGATCATGATGATGATGATGGAGATGAGGATGATGGTGATGAGGATGGTGATGATGATGGTGATGAAGATGGTGATTATGATGATAACGATCATGATGGTGATGATAATGAACAAGATGATGGTGATGGAGATGAGGATGATGGTGATGAGGATGATGATCATGATGGTGATGAAGATGATCATGATGATAATCATGATGATGATGATCATCATCAACATCATCATCATCATCATCATCACCATCACCATCCTCCTCCTCCTCCTCCTCCTGATCATCCTCCTCTTCATCATCACCATCATCATCATCATCCTCACCATCATCATCATCATCATCCTCCTCCTCATCATCATCGTTCTCCTCTTCATCATCATTTTCATCTCCCCCTTCCTCATCAACATCTCCATCATCATCATCATCATCATCATTATCATCACCATGTCCTCATCACCATCGTCATCAACATCAACATATTCATCATCATCATCATCATCATCATCATCATCATCTTCACCACCACCATCATCATCTGCATCATCCTCCTCATCTTCATTATCATCTCCCCCTTCCTCATCAACATCTCCATCAACACCCCTAAACACCTAGAAGCACTTAAATGCAATTAGGGATTATGGGTTAGAATAAGGCTTAAAGGATTTTATGGGGGAGGGGCTCTAGGAATAAATGAACACATTTGATTTTTTGTGGGTAATAAATGTAGTGAACGTTACCCACCGAACTATACAACGTTCAGTGGGGATGCGCACACGCTCCTAGCATGCACGTGCTCTTTGGCGCGTGTGTGTCCTTGCTGAAGATTAAATTTAGAAAAACACCCGCGCTATTCTCCTGCATTTTCTCCCTGCTTCATTGCATTTTGTTGGTTGTTTTCATGCACAGTCCGACAAGCATTTACATTGGCTATTGAATTCATACACCATTTAGACCTTCCTTGACCATTTGGATAGAATACACAACATTTGGGGCTCTATTTGGCTATTTGGATTGAATACACACCTTTTGGGATTTATTTGGATCATTTGAGTGAATACACAATAGTTGGATTCTATTTGGCTCCTTGGATTGAATTCTCATGCTACTTGGACACACATGAACTCTTCTTACATATAGTGGACACATCAAAGGAGCATTTTACATTTGAAGCAAAGAGCAATCATAATCCTTGAGGTATGGTGACAATTTTATCTTGTTAAATGTATTTTAGTCTTCATTCACTTGTTTGAATGGCATCTATTTTGGTTTTTCCTCATGAATTGTATGATAGATCTATTTTAGTCTTCTTAATCTTCAACATAGACAATAAAAACATCTTACCAAAAAAAAACTACAACATGCACCGAGCAATGCTTTCAACCTCTCATGAAGATAATAAAAAAACTTTACTTGCATCACCACCAATAACATTTCATAATCACATTCCTCCATCTAGTAGACAAACATTTGTTGAATTCCTCATGGTTTCACTACAACAACTCACACAAACACCTAAAGAATTGAAAACTCTTATTCTTTTGGGGTTATTTTCCCTCATCCATACCATGAAAATGAAGTGAGTATGAGCTTCTCCCTTGTAGGGAATTTGCTCGTACTAACATCCCATACCACCATCCAATACCATCTTACTGAGTTCCTAGAGGTGCTATTGTAGTTATATGTAGGGAATTCCCAATAGCTTTTAAGATTATATGAAAACATTCTCACTAGATGTTGTTGTACATAATCAATTGCTACATCGAGCTTTAATAATCATGCACATCGAGTTTTAATATCTTGTTTGTTTTTCATTCTTGCAGGGGTGATATTTTTGTTTTTCTAAAAAACGCATTGAATATGGGCAAGAAACGTAATAATAAACTAAATTCTAGAAGGAACGAGCTGCCCCTTGAAAAGGCCCATGAGATAAGAGAAAATGCTAGGATGTACATGCAAAACCATAGAAATCAAAATGTTAGTGCCTTAGATCCATCAACAAGCAATGGTTAAGTGGTTGAAGTGAATCAAATATTGCCTGATGTCGAGTATGGAGGGATGGATGTTGAACAAGTTCTTAATTGGAAACCTCCCCAAGAAGAGCACACACATTGCGAACACACTCCCTTGCAGGACCAATTTGTGAACGAAGGGCCACAACAAACCATTGACGAGACTCGTACTTCCTTGCTGAATCCCTTGCCTCGACTATCAACCGGACGGCGAAGAAATCCTAGACATATTCATGTGGATGAAAGTTCATTTTCAGGACTTGAAGGTAAGATGCCCAAACGCACTATTGATTTCCATTGTAGCAAGATAATCAAAGATTTTTTTGAATCCAAAACCGATGCAGCAAAATGTCAATTGTTTCTTGCTTTGTTAAAATCACATTGTCTATATCATGTTAGGAGAATTTTGGGCATAAAGGTAGTTAGAATTTTAGAGGCCAACAATCATGTTGTTAGAAATCTACAATCTGCATTTAATTTGATTGGAAAAACTTCTCGTACAAAAGATTTTAATGCGGCCCATCGTGTACTGTCAGAATCGATTGTAGACAAATCCACAAGGCAACATCGCCTACTATCACACACATGTAAAATCTTTAAAGTAGATACAAAGACTCTTCAAATGAATTCTGCCATTAGAGAAACACTTGAGACCCCAGGCCAAAAAGATTGTTGGGCATTTGTTAGTAGGTTACCTCGTTCAGACATGAAGCTCATTGATGCTGTTAAAGAACTAGTGCAAAAGTTTTGGCATGATAACATTAGACTATCATCGAATCAAAATATGTTTTAAAGTTGAGAAAAGGTGTTAGGGGGGGTGAACCCCATGTCAAGCACTTCCTTGACATGACACAAACAGAACTCTATGAGAGGTTCAAGAATGAGCACACACAATTGAACTTGGGCCAAAGGTCCTTTGAAAAATGCAAACCCTGGTATGTTAGGATTTGCATTGATCACAATACATGTTGTTGTAGATACCATGTAGAATTTGAGTACTATTATGATACATATAGACATATATTTTGTGGTTTTCATACAAACATTGTGCAGGATTTCCCATCATTACAACCACTGAATGCATCTAGAGAATTTATACATAGCATAATGTGTCCAAGACCTGAAGGACAAAAATATTATAAAATATCATGTTTATATGGGACATGTTCCAATTGCAGTGGATTTGCATTATTGAGCCATTGCATCCATGAAACCGCAGAGCACGAATTTGGGAGGATGTCAGTAGAAATGCAGAACTTCCAGTACATAACATATCAAGTATATAGTTCGAAGGAAAGCAAAAAAATTGCATTGGTGAAGTCACATGTAATTTAAGTTTGCATACTTTCATACTGTACATGTTGAATTTGAACATATATATTTAGATTGAAAATGTCACGTTGTATTAATGCCCTTGGTTTTGTGGCACCAGGTGCAAATTTGCAAATTCATGAAGGAATTCTACCAAAAGACCGAGTAGTATGTACAACACGTCCATGTAGCATGATGGCAGGATGAACAGTACAGACAGTGCAAGGACACCTTTCCCAATGGAACAATATTGTCGGGTTGTGGACTTTGCTGAAAACTACACCCTACAGCCACAGAATGAGATTCAAAGTCAATACTACCATTCAGACCAAGTTAGCATAATGGTCTATATCACGTATAGGCATGCGCTAGAGAGAAACAACGACATGAGGATAATATTGAAAGATACCAACTTCTACATCAGTGACGATAGGTGCCACGACCTGCATTATGTGCAACATTGCTTCAAAATTTTCTATGATCAACCGAAGGAAGGAGAGAGGTATACAAATGGATCAGCATTGGATATGGTCAGATGGTTGTGCATGCTAGTTCAAAAATGCACGTGTTTTCTAGTGGTTGAGTATTTTGTAGAAGACTTATGATGTGTTGCATGTATGGAACTATTTTGAGATCGAGCATGGAAAGGGAGAGCACGACGGGGCTGGATCATGTCTCAAAACTTCCCTATGAAGGGAGGAGATGAGGTGCATGAGAGGCCCTCATATTTAGAATGCCGAATCCATAGTTCAATGGTGCAAAGAAAAAATGTCAGATCGAACCATGGAGCAACACATACCAACAGGTAGAGGGCATGTTGTCGGAAATTTCTGAAATGTAGTTGATATAGATCAATCGCATTCTTATAGTTGTAGTACTATGCAAGGCACTCATGGATTTCATTCGGTTCGAAGCTCAAACAACCCCTTATTTGAAATATGGATGTGAAAACTTGCTTTCTTTTGTGGGTCTTGCAGTAGTTGTGAGTGGGATGAGTGTGAATCAATGGATTGGGTTGATGAATGGGATCATGTATCACTTGCAGTGGACCCACATGCAATTGTTGAAACAATCCAGTTAGAGGAAGGCCAGTCCTCTATTTTGAATGAATATGATCATATATCTGATCTTGTACAGCCAGGTACACATTTATGCATGCATATCCTGGTTCCCTCCTTGTTTTTGTAATTATCCAAGTTATCAAACCACTACTTGTTGGAATATGACCTTAAAATGCATTTTTGCAAGACACATCTACGTAGTTGTTTCCCCGACAGGCAGTTCAATTGGGACGAATTATTGGTTGGAACGATGCATCCAGGGGAAGCAAACCCTCCTCGCATCATTAACCGATAGTGAAGGCATTACCTTTCCAACTGGATCGATGGTTATTCAGGGGGAATATCTTACAGTAGATGGAAAGGGACCAAAGAGAAATGACTACACATACACAGATTATAGACCAAGTTCACGGGTGTATCACTTTACGCACCTAATCGTCAGTACAAACATCCAACTGCAAACAATGTCATTGAAGATTTCAAACAAGGTACACTACTTACTACCTCTTGCATAGCATGGGAGGTTGTTCGAGACAATAAAAAAACGAGAGGATCCAGAAGGCCTAATTGTTTGAGGTACATAGTATAGCCATGTGATTGTTTATTCATGCATGATTAATGGTATTCATGTTAGATATTTTATTTGATATCGTTATCTTATGTCGTTTATTTGATGTCTGAGTTATGATTTATAGCCATGTGATTGTTTATTCATGCATGATTAACCCTAGAACCACTAATATAACCCTACAAACATAATCTATCCCTAGAAATCCTAGAAAGCTAAAATAACCCTAAAAGCACTAATTTAACACTAGAAAACTAAGCTAGATGACTATAAACCTAATTTAGTCCTAGAAACCTACCCATAGCCCTAGAAACACTAATCTAACCCTCATAAACTAATCTAGAACTTGAATGAATATGAGGAGCATTTGGGAGCTATGATTCTTCTTCATTGGCTTCTTGAGTTGGTTCTTCATTGCCTTCATCCTCATAATAATGGATAATTTCATTGTTGTTCAAATATGTTGGAAACGAGGGCATGTTAAGGCTTTCTTCATTAGCATTAGTAACAATATTCATATTCATATTCATATTCATCATGGCTTATGATAACCATCCATGCTAGGGTTTTGGATTTGCAATTTCATTTATTCATCGAGGCTTCTTGCCACTTGAAAACCTTCAATCATATTCAATTCAATAGTGTCATTTTGAATCGGTTCTAGAGAATATGTATGTGGTTCATGTGATGCAATAACTTCCATATTGTCTTGAGTTACTTCATCATCTAATTGAGTAGCACTAACATGTTCATCATTGTCACCTAATGGTTGGAAATGTCCTTGAGCGAGGCTTTAGACCTACCTCATCATCATTGTCATCTCTAGGTTCCTCGTCAACATCTATGTCATCGTCATCTTCATCATCATTGTCATATTCATCATCTTCTTCACTATCATCTTCATCACCATCTTCATCACCATCACCATCAACATCAACGTCTTCATCATCATCACCATGATCATCATCATCAACATCTTCCTCATCATTGTCATCTCTAGGTTCCTCATCAACATCTCCATCATCATCATCATCATCATCGTCATCATCATCATTTTCATCACCATCACCATCATCATCACCATCTTCATCATCATCACCATCTTCATCATCATTGTCATCTCTAGGTTCCTCATCAACATCTCCATCATCATCGTATTCTCCATCATCATCATCTTCATCACCATCGCCATCACCATCACCATCACCATCACCATCACCATCATCATCATCATCAACATCTTCATCATCACCATCTTCATCACCATCTTCATCACCATCTTCATCATCATTGTCATCTCTAGGTTCCTCATCAACATCTCTATCATCATCATCTTCTCCATCATCATCATCTTCTCCATCATCATCATCTTCATCACCATCACCATCACCATCACCATCACCATCACCATCACCATCATCATCAATGTCTTCACCATCACCATCATCATCCCCATCTTCATCATAATTGTCATATCTAGGTTCCTCATCAACATCTCCGTCATCATCATCTTCTCCATCATCATCATCTTATCCATCATCATCATCTTCAAAACCATCACCATCACCATCAACATCAACATCTTCATCATCATCACCATCATCATCATCATCATCATCACCACCATCTTCATCATCATTGTCATCTCTAGGTTCCTCATCAACATCTCCGTCATCATCATCTTCTCTGTCATCATCATCATCGTCTTCATCACCATCACCATCATCATCAATGTATTCATCATCATCACCACCATCATCAACATATTCATCATCATTGTCATCTCTAGGTTCCTCATCAACATCTCCATCGTCATTATCTTCTCCATCATCATCATCATCATCTTCATCACCATCACCATCACCATCATCATCGTCTTCATCATCATCACCATCTTCATCATCATTGTTATCTCTAGGATCCTCATCAACATCTCCATCATCATCATCTTCTTCGTCTTCACCATCACCATCACCATCACCATCACCATCATCATCAATGTCTTCATCATCATCAAAATCTTCATCATCATTGTCATCTCTAGGTTCCACGTCAACATCTCCATCATCATCATCTTCTCTATCATAACCATCTTCATCACCATCACCATCATCATCAACGTCTTCATCATCATCACCATCTTGACAATTTTCCAAAGTTGACCCCCATGTGTAAGAATTGCACACTCCCTTACTGAGCAAGAACCTAGTTTCCAAGATGGATGTACAAGGAGGCACCAGGGCCACGGGACCAGAGGAGAGGGGAACCACTAGCACTATCCCTACGTCCTGAATCCAACGGAGTTGACGGCTTTTCGATCGGAGCCACAGTCATCATTCTATGGATCGCTCTGTCTCGCATCCAAAAGGCCTTCAGGGACACCCGTTGGATACCTGTCGTGGCATAGAACTCCAACCATGCAACAAAACCGGGTTCCGGGGAGTCCTGCAAGTGTGTTTGGGTAGGTTCCAGTTGGGAATGCTAGCCATAAGTGCCTGGTGGACGATTTTCCAAAGTTGACCACCGTGTGCAAAAATTGCACACTCCCTTATTGAGGAAAACCCTAGTTTCCAAGATGGATGTAAAAGGAGACACTGGGGCCACGGGACCGGAGGAGAGGGGCACCCCTAGCACTATAACGATGTCCTGAATCCAACGGATTTGACGGTTTGTCGATCGGATCCACGGTCAACATTCTATGGCTTGCTCCGTCTCGCATCCAAAAGGCCTTTAGGGACACCTGCTGGATACCTGTCGGGGGCATAGAACTCCAATCATGCAACAAAAATGGGTTTCGAGGAGTCCTGCAAGTGTGTCTGGGTAGTTTCTAGCTGGGAACGCTAGCCATAAGTGCCCGGTGGATGATTTTCCAAAGTTGACCCCCGTGTGCAAAAATTGCACACTCCCTTACAAAGCAAAACCATAGTTTCCAAGATGGACGTACAAGGAGACACTGGGGCCATAGTACTGGAGGAGAGGGGTACCCCTAGCACTATCCTAACGTCCTAAATCCAACGGAGTTGACGGTTTGTCGATCGGAGCCATGGTCGACATTCTATGGCTCTGTCCGTCTCGCATCCAAAAGTTCTTCAGGGACACTTGCTGGATACTTATCGGGGGCATGGAAGTATAGCCATGCAACAAAACCAGGTTCTGGGGAGTCTTGAAAGTGTGTCTCGGTGGGTTCCGGCTGGGAACGCTAGCCATAAGTGCTTGGAGGATGATTTTCCAAAGTTGACCCCCATGTGCAAAAATTATACACTCTCATACTGAGCAAAACCCTAGTATCCAAGATGGACGTACAAGATGACACCAAGGCCATAGGACCAGAGGAGAGGGGCACCTCTAGCACTATCCCGACGTCCTAAATCCAATGGATTCAACAGTTTGTCAATCGGAGCCACGGTCGCCATTCTATGGCTCGTTCCGTCTCACATCCAATATGCCTTCAGGGACACTTGCTGGATACCTACCGGGGGAATTGAACTCCAACCATGCAACAAAGTCAGGTTTCGGGGAGTCCTGCAAGTGTGGCTGGGTAGGTTCGGGCTGGGAACACTAGCCATAAGTGCCCGAAGGATGATTTTCCAAAGTTGACCCCATGTGCAAAAATTGCACACTCCCATATTGAGAAAAACCCTAGTTTCCAAGATGGACATACAAGATGACACCCGGGCCACAGGACCGAAGGAGAGGGGCACCCCTAGCACTATCCTGATGTCCTGAATTCAATGGAGTCAACGGTTTGTCAATCGGAGCCATGGTCTCCATTCTATGGCTCATTCCGTATTACATCCAAAAGGCCTTCAAGGACACTTGCTGGATACCTGTCGGGGGCATAGAACTCCAACCATGCAACATAACTGGGTTTCGGGGAGTCCTGCAAGTGTTCCTAGGGAGATTCCGGCTAGGGACGCTATCCATAAGTGCTCGGTGGATGATTTTGCAAATTTGACCACAATGTGAAGGCCATGCCAATATTTCTCAACGGGGACATTTCTTGTCCGGAAGCCCCTAGGCATACGTGGCCATTGTGGACAGGTCTCGTATGGACACATGGACCTGTGGGAGCCGACGAAATCCAAGTCCGCTCGCCAGTTTGGGTTCCGTGGCCCCGTAGCAAATCCTTAAGGTGTCCCTGAATGGGCCCCGGGGTGCCCGACTAGAATTCCCGTAGCACCCAAATCGTGGCTCTGTTCGTGAATCTATCGATTCTGGTGGGTCTAAGATAATGAGATTCAGCTAGGGGAATCCCCACACCATGCATCAAAGACTTGGAAGTAGTGCCAATGATCCATCTTCAGAGCTAGGGTTTTGCTCAGTGAAGGCCTTTCGAATATTGCTCAAGGGGGTCATTTCTTGTCTAGAGGCCATTGGGAAGGCATGGCCACCATGGATAGGTGGACGTGGCCATTGTGGACTTGTCCATGGTGGCCACACATGCTAGAGGGCCTCTGGATGAGAAATGGCCCCCTTGAGCAATATTTGCAAGGCCTTCGCTGAGCAAAACCCTAGCTCCAGAGATGGTTCATTGGCATCGCTTCCGGGTCCTTCGAGGCATGGTGTGGGGGGGTCCCCTAGCTGAAACCCGGCATCCCAGACCCATTGGAATCGACAGATTCATGAATAGAGCCACGGTTTGGGTGCTATGTGCATTCTAGTCGGGCACCCCGGGGCCATTCAGGGACACCTTGAGGATTTGCTCCGGGGCCACGGAACCCAAACCGACGAGTGGACTTGGATTACGTTGGCTCCCATAGGTCGACGTGTTCATATGGGACCTGTCCATGGTGGCCACGCATGCTCGGGGGCCTCTAGATGAGAAATGGACCCTTTGAGCAAGATTGGAAAGGACTTCATTAAGCAAAACCCTAGCTCCGGAGATGGCTCATTGGCACCGCTTCCGGGTCTTCGAGTGTCACATCCCCATTTTGACCCTTTTGCATTAAAATTGTAAATGGTGTAAATATCATTATTAAATCATGGTGAGGAGATCAAGGCCAAGGCGCCACCATCGATTTAGCATTTTATGTATCGGCAATTAAAAAAATAGATGCCTATGGTTCTTGTGCTAGACATGCACATTGTAAATTAAGACATCATGTAAAAATGAATTTTAATGAAATACCCACAACTAGATATGCAATGCAATAACAGATGGGGGCATGGTTTTTACAAGGAATAGGGAGGGAAATTATTTAAACCCTTGAGCCAATGGTGTTAATCCAAGTGTCATTGGGAGAACTCATAAACCCTCAACTACCCATTTTGACTTATGCACCCAATCATTTAATTCTTCCAAGAGTTGGTTAAGGTAGTTAATGCCATGGGAATGGAAAGGTATGACAGCCAATTTTGTGCATGGGCAAGCCATCAATCTAGGAAAACATAATTTTGCTTCTTGGGAAAGAAAACACCCACGAAATTGTGCCCAAAGCCATTCTTGACCCATGGCCTTTGCTCTCTCACACATTCTGAGCTAGCTGGGGCTTTCTCCTTCACGTTTTCCATCTTTTTCCTGCATTTTCCATGGCTGGGAACTCGTTTTTGCATTACACAGTGGTTTGGAGGAAGGGAGTCACGGTTTGGGGGTTTATGGAGGCCATTTCTGTCCCTTGAATTCCCATAAATGTTTTTTGCAAATGATTCTGCTCTCCTAGGGTTGTTTCCCCATCTTCCATTTCGTTTTTGGTTTCCCACGTTTTTACAGAAACTAATGGAAACCCATTCTGGGCATCCCACTGTCAAAATGTATCTCTTCATGCCTGGCATTTGTGATTTTTCTATTATTTGAATCCCTGTTTTGGTTTGAACTTGTGAGCAAGAAGTTAGGAGTGGAAGTGGACTAGAATTGGCTTGATAAACCTAGTGAGGAAAGTAACCTCTAAAGAGAATCAAAAGGGATGGCTACTCTTCTATGCACACCTTGAACAGTACTGGATTGGAAGGTATGGCTTGAGGGAGTGTGTAGTAGTGAAGGGTATACTTCCTGTGTCGGGTGTGTAGGCATTGTAGGGAACCAAGTTGGATAGATCTTGTAGAGGTATCCTTAGCTTCGTGTTTGAGCTCACTAGCTTAGTAATTCTTCCTTTCCATTTCCTTAGTAGTCCGATAAACCCAACTATAGATTAGCTTGGCTGATTTTGGTGTATATCTGGTTATGTGTGACTCTGCTATTCCCTTTTTCCTTGTAGAAATCATGCCCAGCTCGGGGGTGGCAGTTGTGTTGAGACATTGATGAGAACAATTGCCTATGGTTGGGTGGAACGTTGCAGTTGCATAGCCAGTTGCTCGGGGCTACATTGTTTTAAGATAAGTACACTCTCTCTTGTGTTAATTCTGTAATGTATTTATTTGATGATGAATATATTAAATGTATTCTAGATGTGTAAAAGAATTTACTTCCGCTATGTTTAATGAATATATATATATATATATATATCTGCATATGTCCATTCTTTTATATTTGGTGGATTATGTTAATAATCATGGAGCGAGATGCTCGGATTTAGTGTCATGTTATCTCCCTTGCTCGGTATGATGGGAGGGAATGTGACATTGAGGCACGGTGTGGGGGGGTCCCCTAACTGAAACCCGGCCTCTTAGACCCACCAGAATCGATGGATTTGTGAACGGAGCCATGGTTTGGGTGCTACGAGCGTTCTAGTTGGGCACCTCAGGGCCATTCAGGGACACCTTGAGGATTTTCTCTGGGGCCACGAAACCCAAATCGACGAGCAGACTTGGATTCTATCAGCTCGAATAGGTCCACGTGACCATACCCTACCTATCCACGGTGGCCATGCACGCCCGGGGGCCTCCAATCGAGAAATGGCCCCCTTGAGCAAGATTGGAAAGGCCTTCACTGAGAAAAAACCCTAGCTCCGGAGATGGCTCATTGGCACCACTTCCGGGTCTTCGAGGCATGGTGTGGGGGGGTCCCCTAGCTGAAACCCGGCATCCCGAACCCACCGGAATTGATGGATTCATGAATAGAGCCATGGTTTGGGTGCTACGGGCATTCTAGTCAGGAACCTCGCAGCCATTCAGGGACAACTTGAGGATTTGATCCAGGGCCACGGAACCCAAACCGACGAGCAGACTTAGATTCCGTTGGCTCCCACAGGTCCACATGACCATACAGAACCTTTCCACGGTGGCCACTCATGCCCGGGGGCCTCTGGACGAGAAATGCCTCCCTTGAGCAATATTTGAAAGGCCTTCACTAAACAAAAACCTAGCTTCGGAGATGGCTCATTGGCACTACTTCTGGTTCTTTGAGGCACGGTGTGGGGGGTCCCCTAGCTGAAACCTGGCGTCCAGGACCCACCGGAATCAACGGATTCACAAATGGAGCCGTGGTTTGGGTGATGCTGTAAGCATTCGTTTTTCAGAAGTGGTTCAGAGGCTCTTGCATCTTGGAAGTGACCAAGAATATCTTGCAGTGTGACAAGTATGGCCTTATCCTTAGGCCTTTCACGAATTTGAGGCCAAACGTAACAACATAGGAGAAACCTGAGCTATTTCTCCATTGCCGAGGCGTTTGAGGATGAAAATGATATGGTAAGCATTCGTTTTCCAAAAGTGGTTCGGAGTCTCTTGCAGCTTGGAAGTGACTCTATTCTTTATCTTCATGACCGCTTATACTGAACTGGGTTTTTATTTTTATTTTTTTAATGACAGGTTTTACCAATAGGGTTCTACTATGAATTGTGTTTGGTGATAAAGGATTTTACTGTGGATTGTGTTTGGTGACATTTATGGAGACCCCCAAGGAACATATTGAAAAGATTAGGAAAGACGAGTTCTGTGTTGGGGAAAAAGAAAATCCACTTACAGAATATTTACATCAAGCAGTTAAACAATTATCTATTGAATTATACACCAGGGATGTGCAGTTTTTGATGGAGCTGATTGAGGTAATTACTGAGTTACAAGTTTAGTAGTCATTTTATAATCTTATATGTTTTCTCTATTTCCATGGTAAGATTAGTGTTTTGTTTTGGGTGCAGAATGTGGAGGACAATGACTATGAACCACATGTGGAACCTTTGTTGGAATTTTTCATTACAACTAAAGATGTCACTGGTGTAGGCGCTCCTACTAACTTGATAGTTTTTAACAATGAGAAGGGATTTCTGAAACAAAATATTGATTCTATATGCAGGGAAGGTGGTTATATTGGAGAAAAATGTATAAAACGAGCCATAGAATGACGATCGTGGATCCAATCGACAAACCGTCGACTCTGTTGTATTCAGGACATTGGGATAGTGCTAGGGGTGCCCCTCTTCTCTGGTCCCGTGGCCCCAGTGTCATCTTGTACGTCCATCTTGGAAACTAGGGTTTTGCTCAGTATGGGAGTGTGCAATTTTTGCACACGGGGGTCAACTTTGGAAAATCATCCTCCGAGAACTTATGGCTAGCATTCCCAATCGGAACAAACCCAGACACACTTGTAGGACTCCCCGAAACCCAGTTTTGTTGCACGGTTGGAGTTCAATGCCCTTGACAGGTATCTAGTAGGTGTCCCTGAAGGCCTTTGGGATGCGAGACAGAGTGAGCCATAGAATGGCGACCGTGGCTCCATTCAACAAACTGTCAACTCTGTTGGATTTTGGACACCGAGATAGTGCTAGGGGTGCCCCTTTCCTCCAGTCCCGTGGCCCCGGTGTCTCCTTGTATGTCCATCTTGGAAACTAGGGTTTTGCTAAGTAAGGGAGTGTGCAATTTTTGCACACAGGGGTCAACTTTGCAAAATTGTCCTCCGGGAACTTATGGCTAGTGTTCCTAGCCAGAACCTGCCTTGACACACTTGTAGGACTCCCCAGAACCCGGTTTTGTTTCACGGTTGGAGTTCAATGCCCCCGGAAGGTATCCAACAGGTGTCCTTGAAGGCCTTTTGGATGCGAGATGAAGCGAGCCATAGAATGACAACTAAGGCTTCGATCGACAAACAGTCGAATCTGTTGGATTTAGGACGCTGTGATAGTGATAGGTGTGCCTCTCGCCTCTGGTCCTGTGGCCCCGGTGTCATCTTGTATGTCCATCTTGGAAACTAGGGTTTTGCTCAGTAAGGGAGTGTGCAATTTTTGCACACGGGGTTCAACTTTGGAAAATCGTCCACCGGGCACTTACAGCTAGTGTTCCCAGCCGGAACTTGCCTAGACACACTTGTAGGACTCCTCGGAACTTGGTTTTGTTGCATGGTTGGAGTTCTATTCCCCCGGCAGGTATCTAACAGGTGTCCATGAAGGCCTTTTGGATGCGAGATAGAATGAGCCATAGAATGACGACCATGGCTCTGATCGACAAACCGTTGACTCCATTGGATTCAGGATGCTGGGATAGTGCTAGGGTTTCCCATCTCCTCTGGTCCAGTGGCCCTGGTGTTTCCTTGTACATCCATCTTGGAAAGTAGGGTTTTGCTCAGTAAGGGAGTGTGCAATTCTTGCACACGGGGGTCAAATTTGCAAAATCATACACCGGGCACTTATGGATAGCGTCCCCAGCTGGAACCTCCCTAGAAACACTTGCAGGACTCCCTAGAACACGGTTATGTTGCACGATTGGAGTTCTATGCCCCCGGCAGGTATCCAGTAGGTGTCCCTGAAGGCCTTTTGGATGCGAGAAGGAATGAGCCATAGAATTATGACCGTGGCTCCGATTGACAAACTGTCGACTTCATTGGATTCAGGATGCCGGGATAGTGCTAGGGGTGCCCCTCTCCTCTGGTCCCATGGCCCCGGTGTCTCCTTGGACGTCCATTTTAGAAACTAGGGTTTTTCTTAGTATGGGAGTGTGCAATTCTTGCACACGGGGTCAACTTTGGAAAATCATCCACTGAGCACTTATGGTGATGATGATGATGATGATGGTGATGATGGTGATGATGATGATGAAGACGTTGATGATGATGGTGATGGTGATGGTGATGGTGATGGTGATGGTGATGGTGATGAAGATGATGATGATGGTGACGAAGAAGATGATGATGATGGTGATGAAGAAGATGATGATGATGGAGATGTTGATGAGGATCCTAGAGATGACAATGATGATGAAGATGGTGATAATGGTGATGATGATGAAGATGGCGATGATGATGAAGATGTTGATGATGATGGTGATGGTGATGAAGATGATGATGATGATGATGATGATGACGGAGAAGATGATGATGATGGAGATGTTGATGAGGAACCTGGAGATGACAATGATGATGAAGATGGTGATGATGATGAAGGGGGTGATGATGATGAAGATGTTGATGATGATGGTGATGGTGATGAAGATGATGATGATGATGAAGAAGAAGATAATGATGATGGAGATGTTGATGAGGAACTTAGAGATGACAATGATGATGAAGATGTTGGTGATGATGGTGATGATGATGAAGACGTTGATGATGATGATGATGATGGTGATGAAGATGATGATGATGATGACGGAGAAGATGATGATGATGGAAATGTTGATGGCGAACCTAGAGATGACAATGATGATGAAGATGGTGATGATGATGAAGACATTGATGATGATGGTGATGGTGATGAAGATGATGATGATGATGATGATGGAGAAGATGATGATGATGGAGATGTTGATGAGGATGATGGAGAAGATGATGATGATGGAGATGATGATGATGGAGAAGATGATGATGATGGAGATGTTGATGAGGAATCTAGAGATGAAAATGATGATGAAGATGTTGATGATGATGATGATGATGGTGATGATGATGAAGATGTTGATGATGATGGTGATGGTGATGAAGATGATGATGATGATGATGATGATGATGATGATGATGATGATGGAGATGTTGATGAGGAACCTAGAGATTACAATGATGATGAAGATGGTCACGATGATGAAGATGGTGATGATGATGAAGACGTTGATGATGATGGTGATGGTGATGAAGATGATGATGATGATGTTGGAGAAGATGATGATGATGGAGAAGATGATGATGATGGAGATGTTGATGAAGATGATGGAGAAGATGATGATGATGGAGATGTTGATGATGTTGGAGAAGATGATGATGATGTTGACGTTGATGATGAAGATGACGATGATGGAGATGTTGATGATGGCACATATTTGTAGCAATGTGTAGATAAAAGTTGGTCAACATGAAATACTCATGCAAGCCAACATGCACAGAGCATTGATCATGTGAAGATTTCAATTGTTGGCAATTGCATTTCGCATTGGAATTCCGTTTCATCTCCTCCCTTCAAACTAATTTTTTTTTACGTTTTGAATTTTTACATTGCCCTTGACACGAAGTTTTAGTGACAAAATAACCCTTCAGCAATGAATTTAGACTTAAAAAATATTATTTAATATTTTTTTTATTAAAGAATAATTCGTGGAAGTTAATGTTTGACCACATGTAATGCAACAAAACAAAACTTTCAATTTGAACACGTTGCATTAATGGTGTAATTGAAATTGTGACATTCTATTCCAAATGACTTAGCTTTAAAGACCAGATAAATATAGTATGCCCTTTATAGAGGCTATTCATTAAAAAACACATTGCTATTGAGACTGTACTTGATGTTCTCCCCTTGGTCAAAAGAAGATTAATAAGGTTTTTTTTCCAAGGTATATGATGTTTTGGATTTCTCAACTATTATTGCATGTGAACTTGCATGTATACCAAGCTACAACAAATCTTTCATGGAAGTGGATTTGTCTATGTGAATAGATAAGTGAAAAGCTTTTAGCAACAAGACCTATAAATTTTAACTTGGAAGTATTGGAAATGTACAAAGTGGGATTGAGAGGCTTGATGGTGATTGTAGTAGTGGGCATGGTATTGGTGAGAATGATGCCATGATAGTGGAATTAAACATTAAGATGGTGACCCTAGAGCTTGGATCCTATCCTAGAAACACGAGAGCCTAGCCTAAAAACCCTAGTTGCTAGCGTAAACCCTAGTTTCTATTCTAATCACAATGAAACCCTATTATGTAGCCTAAGATCTAGCCCTAAATTATAATACATATAAAAATTAAATCATTTTCATTGTATATGTATATCCATGTGCATACATTTGAATTCAAATCACTATACACATATATGCATAGTATCTCATCTATATAGCAAGGGTCCATCATCATCTAGAAAACCATTGTACCTAGCACCGGATCCCTAATTTAGAAACCTAATGGTTTGAAATTGGTTGTACCATGAAGATTTTTATATGGTGGATATGCACACCTATGAAAACCTTCTCAATGGATGGAAAACCTAATATTATCATAACATTAGTAAAGCTTAGTCCAACATGTAGTAATGCTTACATGTTCTAGTGTTGATGGCACACTAATGGATGCATGCAACTTGATGAGGGTGTATGTGTGACTCCATTGATGTAATGCAAGTCCGAAATGTCTTTAACAAGTGTTTGAGTGTCCAGTAGATGAATTAGGATGTCCTAATACCCCGCAATCCCTTCTAGATAGAATTTGAAAGCATTTGGGGTACTGGGGTAACAAGTTGGTGTGTTGAGGTGGATATAGCCTCTCAAATACACCTCATAGTAGTAATTTATTGTAATGTCAACTATATGTGTTTACGTCAATGTGTCTACATAATATTAGATCGCTATCACATAATGATAAATTAAGGAAGTCCTAATTGTAAATGGTAGTGGATGTGATGGTCATCAAATCAAAATATGGCTATATCCATGAGTGAGAATTAATGAGCTAGCTATACATTGTGCTCAAGGTTGTCCTATTTGTATGGTGACAATTGATTAAGAAATGATTCCATAACTTGGTTATTAATTTGTTGCATGATCTTAAGTAGACAAAATGGTCAATATAAATACTACTGATGACATTTCATTATGTAGAGTATGGACATTTTGGATCTCATTATGTAGAGCTATTAAAAATCATGTTGGATCTCATTTTAACCTTTTGACAACAATGGACATTTTCTATTTTTAAGTATTCTTTTCCTAGTACTCAAGTTCCCAATGTATATCTTATGTGCCATGAGGTGTGTTTTGTTCATTCATTTTTTCCGTTTGTTTTTAGATTAATTCTCACACATGATTTTGTTTCAGTTAGCCTATGTTTATAATGTTTTCTTAACATAAATACCATTACAAGCTTTTACATGGGAAAGATAAACCAAGCTGAACTATGATATCCAACTTCTCTTCTAAGATCTAGGTAAGCTTCAGGTTGATTCACATTATCAACTATTGCATGGACATCATTGGTACCAAAACTTAAGACCGCATGCCATGGACGGATAGAAGTAAAAACCAAATTTAGACAACATCACATCATGATACACACAACATGATACAACAACATTAGACAACAAGATACTAATATAGACAACAACGATATAGATCACATAACTGAAAATCCATGTACATCAAGGAGACAAAACTCATCCAAACATATACAATTTCTGGAAAATAGTGAAACATGGTTCCCAATGTACATACAATGGCAACTCGTGCCCTATAGAAAATGCGACAACTCATGCCGTAGATCCAAATTACATGGCAACTCGTACCGTATATACAAAGTACATGGAAACTGGTGCACAAAAGTGCCACATCATGGATAATGTACATACCATGGTGTGTCACGCATTGTGACCATCCCCATCACTCCTAGGCACATCTCCAAAGTTGATCTTCCTACTCTTTGAGCTACCGGTGCCTCGGGTCTTGCTCTGTCTAGGAGTATACCGTCTCTCTAGGCTTTGGAACAAATGATATAAGATACCATCATTTTCAAGCATTTGCAACATTTACAACATTTATAAAACAAATGTAGAATTCTAATCTTAAATAAATCACCTTTGAGTCAAGTGGAAAACGTGAGGCAGGTGTACTAGGTCTACGGAGCCTCTTAGTAATTCCAACCTACAACATTTACAACAACCATTTCATTGAAAAGTAATAATTGCTTAAATTAATTTTTGTTAATGCATCAAAATATTTTCATAAATTAGCTTGATACTCACCGTGAACACCTCTGACGATGGACATGGCTAGGCTTCTGGGCTAGTAGGTGGAGCAGATGGCTAGACAACCAGCTCTGATGTAGTCATGGGGGGGGGGGGGGGGGGCACAGATGTAGTGGAAGCCACTACGGGTGCAACCACTAGAGATACAGATGAGGATACTGGAAGAGTAGATGCCACAATAGTGGCGGGAAGTGGGGATGATATGTTGGGAGAAGACATGGTGGTATGGGGTGGAGGAGGACGTCATGGATGATGAACCCCTGCTGGTTGTACGATAGAGGGTATCGAACGAAAAGGACTAGGGGGGATGTTAAGGGATGGTGCATGGGAGGGCAGTCATGCATGGAGGGAGGAGGATGGACAAAAGGCAGGTTGTGGATGAAGAGGGGAAGGTGGAAGGAAGGGGGGGCATGGATGAATGGGGGAGGATGGATAGACATGGGGGCGTGAATAAATTGGGGAGGATGTATATACGGGGGGGGCATGGACAAGTGGGTGAGGATGGATGGAGTGGGGAGTATGGCCAAGGAGGGGGGGTTGGATGGAAGGGAGGGGGTGGACAGAGGGATGGGTCTATATGGAAGGGAAGGGGTGGACGGAGGGAGAGGTCTAGATGGAAGTGAGGGGGGGGACTCATCGGAGAGGGTGGAAACATAGGACTAAAATGGGGACCTGCAGCTGTTGGTGGAACCTACATATACATTTGTAATATCACAATTTAGTAAACAAACAATAAATTAGACCATAGTAAGTCATAAAAAATCAAATTAAAAGCGTTCTTTTAACTACACATTGTACCTATGTATATGGTGATCTGCCAATCCCTGGAAGGGATGGTTGATCACCGTAGTCAGGGAACACCTGTGGACACCAAAATGCATGCATGTTATGAACATGTTAAACAAGTCATTATTTAAGCAATCAAGATATTCAAAAACATTGTACAAACTATCAATGTGTATGCCATAAATATAAATACTTAAGTAATATAAATGACATCAATAATAACAATATTGTGTGAGGTACTGAAAATACCTCCGTGTGAGGTGCCACAATTTCAGTTGTAGCTGCCATTGCTGCATCTAGGTTGGGAGATCCTACGTTCTCCCATGTTGGTGTCTCAGCTCTGAATAACTGTGCATTGAAATAATAGTTTATGTCAAACAAAAATACTTTACAAGTTATCAAGTGATGATTGAAAACACATTAAAAAAATTGCTGACATGATCCATATAACAACCCTCGATCAGGATAGGGAAAGTGTGCCCACAATGGGGACAAAGATGTGGCATTGTCCCCATCGAACTGGAATGCCCAGCATGGCTACCATCGGTCACGGGTCTATCCTGGCCCCGTCGTGAAGGCCCTGCACTTGGATCTCTATCAAGGTCACCCGACCTCTCCACTATAGTCACTGTTACAAAGGAGGTGTGTCTGAGGAGTCCACGTGCAACATTCCTCATTGCCTCCTCGATCTGATCAAGCTTGTGGGGTAACTTGTAACATCCCGAAAATAACCAAATTTTTTTATTTTTTATAATAGCAATAATTATCAGAATTATTTAATGCGGAACATATAAACTAAATCGAAATCTTAACTAAGATAAATTAATGATGATGACACGTCATCATCCTCAGATAAAATAGTTGTAATTTCTACTTCAGGTATAAATGGATGTTAATCCTCTTTAATGAAAGATCCTTGTATGCTTATGTAAACAAGTATAGTTTACAAATTTGTTTAAGTTCTTGGTTAATATTACATATTGATACAGTTTGTACTGCTTTAATATTCTTGATGGATTGCTGACAGTTTGTTTGTTTGTTAATAAAGGGGTCCTATGAGGCACCATGGAGCTTACTTAGCTACATTTAGCTAAGACATTTGAAACTTGTTTCTATGTGCAGACCACAGGTAAGAGATCTACAAGACAGCATAATATTTAGAGTACTTGTATTTTTCAATTCATCGTCAATGTAAAATGTTAAGTGCTTCTTTGCGACATTAAAAATCAAAGGTAAGGATACAAGGATTTTACTCCTCGCTTAAATACTATTTTACAAATCTCCTTAATGTTATCAATCCATGTCATCCATGCTTTTTGTTATGATGTTACATTTATCGTCATGAGACTACTGTCAGTGATATTAATACAACAATACTATTATCTATTAAGTGTGCAATTACGAGATTTGTAGGAATTTACACCTTCGAACTATCATTATAGTTGGTGTCTTACAAAATCTTAGACTATTCTATGTCCTGTATTTAGCATTTCAGTACTACACAGACTATAGAAATGAAGTAGCTATGTATATTATAGCTACCTTTAAATTATATAATGCATGGAATAATACTCAATTATTTCGATACCAAATTAAAATTTGGAATTATATAAACCATACACTACATATTACTATATAACATGATATGGTTTTTACTATACCAAGCTATGAAAATCAAAAGCAATATTATGCATTTTCAAAGTAATCCTAGTTATTGTTTTAACAAAAAATCATAGGATAATATCCTATGCAGACCACTAACTTGACCTTAGAAAGGTTTTTGGATTGATGGTAGCTTGAACTATGTTGTATGTAAAAGCTCTTATCCTAAGTATTATTATCATATTAATGTAATCACTTAAGCCTCAACATTAAAGTGGTGAAATGACGGGTATTAACTTCTGGTTGCAGGTTGGCAGAGTGACGTTTTGTGAATTAAATGCACTCCATAGTGGAATGGGTGACTGTATTACCACGTAGTCTATCCACGTGAACTTTGATTGATATTGTAGCTGGAAGTTCCAGCTGGCAATGATGCCCTGTAGCCTCTTCTCCACGTTGTGCACCGTATCGTTCCTTAGCATGCAGGGTTGGCAACTCTGTGGTTGTTGGAATTTAATGGGATATTAATTTGATGTTGCTCGGCTTTCAACGTAGCACTGTTGGTTCTTTTCTATCCATTGATCACTTAAGATCTTGGTCGTTGGTTTGTGTAACCCTAACCCATGTTGTTTGTATTGATGGCAAGTTTCTCGGCCCTTCATTGTTTTGTTGTAATGAGGCTAACAGGCTGCCAAATTTTTAGGGTTAGAGGGGGTGTTCTTCCAGGGTTTCGACCCTGTGACTTATGAGAGAAAAGGTTTAAGTGTTGCAAGATTGGCTCTGTGCCATAGAGCCATGATGTCGTAATATGAAGGGTAGATAATATTCAGCTGTTGAGAATAGTTGGTAGTTTGTCCTTTGGCTCTTTCGAAAGGTGGTAACGCCTTCTGGTTTTTCCCTGCATGTAAGAAAGATTTCAGCCGACCTTTGATTTCGCCATTGATATTTGGAATAACACACTACATGGTAAGTAAATAAGTAAATGCACAAATGTTGATACATAGATTTTGCATTCTGAAATGTGTTACAATTTTTAACCACTCGCTTTGTGCTTTGGTAGGTGCTCGCTTCGTTGGAGGGTTTCTATGCCAAGATTTTGGAAAGGAAAGCTACTACGGCTTCCTGGTAAGCACCCGTGGTTCTTACATGCCTCGTAGGTACCTTGATGTGTTTTCTATGTGCCAAAAAATGGAAATCTTCGACTTGTAACAGTGATGGCCGTAAGCAAGGTTTTAAGCTTGTCTTGTTTCGTTTAAATTTGTATAGAGGGTAACCTCTCAGTAATTTAAGTTACCTAATGGCTATTTGATGCCTGGTTATGTTATCGATAGAGACTCCAACTCTTCGTTTATTTTTCTATATGTGTTAAGGGTAAAAGCCCTGTACAGTCTTCGTTATTTCATGATTCTGTATTATGTTTTTAGTTGATGAGGGTAAGTCCCATGTACTGTGAAACCTTGATAGGTTCAAAGTGTATTTTTCGGTTATAGTTTTAGATGGAAGTAAAGAACCAAGGGTTCTCTTTGTATTTATAAACTATGGTTCGTTTTTCTTGAAATAAAATAATATAATTTTGAAAATGTTGTTGAGAACACTATGTAAATGAATGTTAAGTTTTTGTCGAGCCACAATGGTTGTCTTCTAGCCAAGGGTTTATAGTTGCAAATCTGTATGCATATGCTTCGTTCTCGTTGTTGGTAAAACGTTTGGAAAACACTATAGTAGTTTGACTGTTAAAAGGGTTGAGAGGGTTTTGCTTCCGTGTTCTAGTTTTGTTTGATGGACACCCTACCTATAATATTCAATTGCTATTGGATTTATGCTAGGGTTTGTATCCAAGATTTAATCGTTGTAATAAAAAAAATCTCGATAATGTATTTGTTTAAATGTTAGGATGTGAGTTAATGTTTAAACATGAACATGTAAACGTGCCTTCGACTAACTGTTATATAAATTTTTAGATAGTAGAATTATCATAAATAAAAGATAGCGTGGTTTTGGAAAGTATTGTCTAGGGTTTAATAAGTCATAAGAGTTATCGTTCTGTGAACAATGTCTACAGTTTGTCTTTGAGATAGAAAAATAATATATGAATACAGAACTAGGGTTTGCAATGTATTAGGTTTTGATACTACTGAAATAAATAATTGATACATGAAATCAAACAGGAACTAGTGAAGAAATAAAGCATGTATAAAGATAAGAAAACTATATTTTAATTTGTTCTTGTTGCTGTTAAAATCCTTGGAAATACTATTACTTGGATAAAATGATATGTGTAATTTCATTTGCTTGCTATCTTGATTGAATAGAGATAAGAGAAAAATATATGACTGTGTAGAAGTTAGACTATATTTATCTTTCATGAAATAACAAAAGAATCCTATATCACTATCGATACTATTCAGTAAATTTTTACTATGTTTAGATATAGGACAGAATTGTAATCATAGCACTTACTATAATTATTTGTCTAATGAATGGAAATCTTCCTATCTCTCATCTATTATCTAATTTGTTTTTCTATACTAGAGTACGATGCAAATAATAGCATGTGGAAAAATATAGAGATGATTATCTAATCAGATATTTTAACAAAGCTTTATCATTTAGACTTAAACATAAATCAAAAAATAAATTCATTACAAAACATAAATATTAAACTGTAAACAAAATAGGAACATCAAAACCTGGTTAATATGTAGGGAAACAAAAATCCCAAGGAGCCTGTTCCACCCAACCAATTTCTGAAGACATCCAAGTTACTTACCTTAGGACCCCCGAGCCTATTCACTGAACCACCAGGAGGAAGAAACTTAGAATCTTAGGACCTCAACTTGTAGTAGCAATACTTATCCAATCTTAAAGACTTAGCAGTCAAAGGGACTTGCACCAGCACCTTTGGTTCTCCTTCTTAGAATAATTTGCAGACTTACAGTTGCACTCTCACATAGCCTCCCTATTCGAATCTCTCAGTGATCACCTGATGCACATGATGAATATTTCTGCAGAAAATATTATGTAAGAGTTGCATGCTTAATTCGAATTTTGCCTTATATAGGATACTTAGGACTTTCAGTTGTTAACTGATCATTAAATGAGCTTCCTGCTCACTCCCTCGACCTAGGGGATAATGCCACATTTGTAGGGGTAGTTGTCCCATAACCAACAACTAGTGGTGAAGTGCAATTGCTGCCATATGTCCCATGCCTTCTAATAGCTTCCATTCCTCCTAGTGGGTCAGTGAACACTCATTTAACAATTCCCTTGGATGTTTGTCTCCTACTTTAATTTATTAAATAATAATAATTCAGTAATTACATTCATCCTTGACCAAACTTGGTCATAATTACAAAACTTTGTAATTAAAATTTAACATAAAGTATTTTTCCCATAAAATAATAATTTCAGAATTTGGGTAGGTGACATACACCCCCCCTTAAATCTCAACATCATCCTCGATGTTGGTCAATCACTCTTTGAGTGTTCCTGAAACAGAGTTGGGTATGCTACCTGCATACTACTCTCCAAATTCCAGGTTGCTTCTTCTGGGCTAAGGTGCTTCCATTGCACCTTCACTTTCCCAATGGTGCGATTCTGGAGCAAAGTTTCTCTCCTTTCAAGGATACAGTCCAATTCCACCTGAAAATATCCATCTTGTCCCACATGTACAACATTCCAGTTTACAACATGAGTAGCATCGTGTACATACTTCTTTAAAAATGATATATGAAAAACATTATGTATTTTTAAATTTGGTGACAAAGCCAGTTGGTATGCCACTGGTCCAACCTTGGACAATATTTTGAAAGGACCACAATACCTGGGTGCCAACTTGGCACAGCTTCCCAATTTCAATGAACTCTTTTTCGGTCTTACCTTGAGGAACACGTGTTCACCAACCTGGAACTCTTTATGAGTCCTTTTTAGATCCGCTTGACTCTTTTTCCTATCTTGGGAAACTTTTAAATTTCCTTGTACCTGTTTCACAATTAGTTCTAACTCCTACAACAATTCAGGTCCTAAAACAACTCTATTTACTGGGTCATTCCAAGAAACAGGTGTATCACATTTCCTACCATAAAGAATTTCAAATGGGCTAAGTCTAGATGATGCCTGATAATGGTTATTATATGCAAATTCTACTAAGTGTAAGTAGTCTTCCCACTTACCAGGTTGATCCTTAACATACATTCTCAGTAAGTCTTCCAAAAATTGATTCACCCTTTCTATCTGTCCATCCATTTGTGGATGAAATGTTGTGGTGGAATTTAAGGTTGTATTCAACCCTTTAAACAAGGACCTCCAAAAGTTTCCAATGAAATTAGAGTCATGATCTAAAATTATTACTTTCGGTATACCATATAGTCGAAAAAAAATATTTTGTGAATATTTCTGCAATGTTTGGAGCCTTATGAGTAGTCTTCACAGGTATAAAGTGTGATGCCTTGCTCAGTTTGTCTATTACCACCATGATAGAGTCATTTTGTTTCTGATTTTTAGGTACTCCAATAATAAAGTCTATGTTTATCACTTCCCATTTCCAACTCGGTATAGGCAATGGATGCAACAATTCGGCGGGATGTTGGTGTTCAAATTTCACTTTTTGACAATCCAAACATTTAGCTGTGTACTCTGCTACTTCATCTTTCATTTTGGGCCAATAGTATTCTTTCCTTAGCATAGTAATGGTCTTCTGATAACCTGGATGGCCAGAGTAATGGCTTTTATGCATTTCATTTAAAATTAGAATAATTACCTCTGGTATGTTGGGTACATACAATCTGTTTTTGTATAGCAATAGTCCATTTTCCTTCATTTTGTAATCTGCCATAGAATTTTTAGAACTGTTGTTTGCTATCTTTTCCTTTATTTTTTTGTATTATTCATTCGTTTCACTCCTTTCAAGGATCTGATTTTCTAAATCTGTTGAGTCAGTACTGATGGCTGAAATAAAATTCAGTTTTACTTTACAACTCAATGCATCTGCAACCTTGTTTTCTTTCCCTTTAATATGCTGAATTTCGAAATCATACTCACTTAAGAATGTTAACCATCTAGCTTGTCTAGCGTTCATATTCGTCTGATCTAATAAATATTTCAGATCCATGTTGTCTATCAATAAGGTAAATTTTCTGCCAATAAGGTGGTGACGCCACATTTTTAAAGCATGAATTACTGCTAATAACTCTAAATCATAAGTAGAGTAATTCTTCTCATGTATTTTCAGCTTTCTTGATTCGTATGCCACAGCATGCCCTTCTTGTGTTAGGGCTCCACTGAGTCCGTCATTACAAGCATCTGTGCAAACTATGAAATCCTTATTAGGGTCAGCTATCCTCAAAATAAGTGTTGTAGTCAATAATTCATTTAACTTCTTAAAATTGTCTGTACATTTCTGATCCCACGCAAATTTCTTCCCTTTCTTCTGCAAGGAGGATATGGGGTTTGCAATCTTTGAAAAATCCTCTATAAATTTTCTGTAATATCCAGTAATACCCATAAATGATACTACATCCGACACATCCTTAGGAACCAGCCAATCATTAATGGCTTTTATCTTGTCGAGGTCAACCAAGATTCCTTCTTTAGAAATTATGTGTCCTAAATATTGAATTTTGTCCTTGTGGAAGTCACACTTACTAAACTTAGCATATAGTTGATGATCTCTCAGAACTTGTAAGATAATCCATAGATGTTCATCATGCTCTTCTTTGTTTTTAGAATACACTAAAATGTCATCTATAAACACAACAAAAAAATTATCTAAGTATTTGTGCAGAATATTGTTCATCAAACACATAAATACTGTCGGGGCATTAGTCAAGCCAAATGGCATGACTACGAACTCATAATGTCCATATCGAGTTCTAAAAGCTGTTTTGAAAATATCTTCATCTTTAACCCGCACTTGATGATATCCTGACCTTAGATCAATCTTTGAAAATATCATTGCTCCACGCAGCTGATCAAATAGATCGTCTATGCGGGGCAACGAATATTGATTCTTGATTGTCATCTTATTAAGTTGGCGATAATCTATGCACAGTCTCAGGGTTCCATCTTTCTTCTTAACAAATATAGCAGGTGATCCCCAAGGAGACACGCTGGGTCTTATATAATTCTTATCAATCAGTTCAACTATGATTTCAATATAGCAGGTGATCCCCAAGGAGACACGCTGGGTCTTATATAACTTAAGCTAGCACCTGGGTCAATTAAAACAGTAACAGGATGATTTTGTAGCATACCTTCAATCTCTACCATAGAGATTTGATGATCTAGATGCTTGCCTGTTGTCGAGTGCTGCATTGATTATGGGAATCTCTCTCGCCATGTCTCCAATAGTAGGTTCAGTCTGAATAGAGCGAATGTTGTTAGCTGTCCGCTTCCTCTTGGGACATTTTGATGCATAGTGAGGACCTAGACACTCAAAACATTTGATAGGTGCATTTTGTTCATTGGTCCTGGTATTATTGGGAGGATTTTTGGGTGCTATATAATTCTGCTATTGATTGTTTCTGAAATTATTTCGTTGAAAATTACGATTCTGAAATTTTTTCTTTTGGAAACCGGAATTCCCACTTAACCTGAAATTTTTCTTTTTCAGCTCAAGATTGCTGGGTTTATGGCTTTTCTAGTTTGACATTCCTTCTCTTTTTCGATTAGTGTCATAACAGAAAATTGCCTTTCTCATAGCCTCTTCCAAGGTTTTTGGACTATCATACTCGATTATGTCCTTAATATTGAAAGGTAGACAGCTCAAGTATCTTTGAATCTTCGATTTTTCTTCTACAAGATATGGCACATATCTCAACAAGTTCAGAAATTTACTATTCATTTCCTTCATGTTCATACTTCCTAGTTTTAAATCATAGAATTCTTTGGATTTTTCTTCATAGTACTGTTCAGATAAAAACTTCTTCTTGAAGTATCGTTTAAAAGTACTTAAGTTTACATCCTTATCCTTGATGCCCTTTACTCTTTTGATGTCCTGCCACCAAATGTCCGCTTTTCCGGTCAGGTTATATATAGCCATTTTTGCTTTCAAGGATTCTGAATAGTTATAAATCTGAAAATATGTATTCATGTCGGACAACCATGCTTCAGCTGTCTCACCCTTCTCAGTTTCTCCATTGAAAGTTGGAGGTCTAATATTTTTGAACTCCCCAGAAATCTGTTCATACTCTTTATGGCTTTTCTTTCTGGGTTTGTAATCTCCTTTACTACTATCACTTGAATAGTTACGTCTCTTTTTACGTAATTCAATAGCATCTACCGATGATGTTGAATTGTTGTTCACATCATTGGTTTTCATTTTCTTACTTTTGTTACCATGGGGAAGATCCTCAACCTTGGAGATATCTTCATTTTCGTTCTCCTACTCATCACTTGGGCACTGTTCAAACAACACTTGGTTTAACTCTTCGTGTGCCTTCATAATTCTTTCATTGTCTTGTTTCATAGTTGTAATTTCTGCCTTTAACTCCTGAAATGCACATAACAATTCTGACGAATTGTCATTCAATTCACCGTGGTCTTCTTCTGCATAGTGTTGTCCCGTCCTATGGCTGTTTGGTTGAAATTTGTCCTCTAAATGTTTAGTTGAGTTCTCCATACCTGTAACTTCAAATGATTTATGTATAACACGATAGTTTAAATTTTAATTAGTAAGATTTTCTGCTGTAATAAAATTTCCTATTGCATGTTCTTGGACCATTTTCAGGCCTAGAGTTCGAACATGAGCTCTGATGCCACATGTAACATCCCGAAAATACCAAATAAAAATAAAAAATTATAATAGCAATAATTATCAGAATTATTTAATGCGGAAGATATAAACTAAATCAAAATCTTAACTAAGATAAATTAATGATGATGACACGTCATCATCCTCAGATAAAATAGTTGTAATTTCTACTTCAGGTATAAATGGATGTTACATAACTGAGGTGGCTGGGGAGAGGGGTTGGGGTCGCGCCTAGGAGCTGGTGGCCCTCTCAGTGGGTTCCTCCTCGCAATAGCTCGATCTTGGGCAGAGCCCAACACCTTGGAACTCGGTTATGTCAAAATAGTTGAGATGTAAACCGAGGCAAAAATCAGCCCACAGTTGGAGAAGGAAGTACTGTGGAACCTCCCTATTATTGCTGGGAGGTTTATCGTACACCATGAACCACCTCTGCATCCAATTGTCCCTCCACGGTTGGTAATGACACCAATCCATGCAGACACATGGCTTTCTAGTGTTTGGTGGCTGGTTTGTTTTTGGATCGGTGAACATATTGTATAATTGAGCTTTTGTAATCTTCAAATCTTTTATTGCTTCCTTGGAGATGCCTGTGGAGTAATACTCTCGCATCCTAGCTCTAAATTCAGTCATGTCAGTCAATTTCTAGTGTGCATGGATGAGGGAGTCAATTAAGCTCTCAATTGATGTGGCAAGAGACAATCAAGATGGTTCCCATGAGTTTCTTAGTTCTCAAGTGTGCACTCACATTTCATTTACATAATGGTTAAGGTCATCTTGTTCAAAATTTGGTTGGGGGTTTTGGTTTTGTTCGGAATTTGGATTTTGTTCACGGTTTTCTTCGGCATTAGGTCCAAGGTTTGGGTTTTCTTGTGTTCCACCGGACTCGGGGTTAACATCTTGTTCACTCATTGTCTTAGTTTACAATTTGCAATTGAAAATTGGTTCTTTGTTTTAAAAATTTGGGAATTATTAACAATTAAATAAACAAGAAAAATAAAAAAATTGACACAAAGAATGAATAAAATGAAAAAAAACTCGATATTTACCCATCAATTGATGCGTTGATGAGTTTGTGGGTGAATTTGGGGGATTTTGGAGTGGATTTGGCCTCCTTTGGTCACTGAATTGACGCGCACGCAGGAGTGGAGGTCACGCTCGGGTCTAAATAGCAGAATGGGGCATTCTGCTCTGTTTTTTTTTTTTTTTAATAGGCACGCGTGCGCGCCACTGTAGTGCACATGCGCCAGATACGTGCACGTGCTAGGCATGTGTACTCACCTTGGTTTGGTACTGAGCCTAGTAGCGCGTGCGCGCTGTCTTAGGTGCGTACACGCAGTTGTTTTTTTGCCGCTAGCGCGTCCCCGTTGCAACGGATTTGGGGACCATCTTTGTGTGCCCGTCGTCGAGTGCTCTTATTGTTTGCCATAAGCCGATTCTACGTTGTCTTGCATGGATGGAAGGCAACGATTGATATCATCACACAGCTTGTCTATTTTTCCTTCCACATCAGTGATATTCATGTTGTTGTCATCTGTCTTGGAGTCTATGTTGGAAATGCTCACAACTGCATAGTCCAGAGTTTCTGAGATTGTGACAATCCTTCCATTCATCAAAGTGTTCCCATTTCTGACTTCTGTCATAGTAGAAGAGAGCAAAGTGTAGATCCTTCCGATGGCTTGCTTCAACTCTGCGTTCTTGCCTCTAATGCGACACAGTTGCTCCTTGGTGTCTGCCATTTCAATGTCTTCAACGGCTCCGAGATTGAGGGTGTGGGATAAGAGGGCTTTCCTTGAGAATTCCAGGGAGAGGGAGGTGGTATTCAGTGGTGCTGTGGAAGCCGAAGTCGAAAAAGGCAGTGAAGTATGGCAGAGAAGGAAATTCATTGGGGGAAAACCAGCGTCGAAGGAAGCAACCACAGAGGATGTAGAGTGAAACACAGAGGGAGAGTCACCCATTACATAGTAGAAATGGAATCGGATTCAAAGAGGGTAGGCAGGGTTCAAGCTTGTGCAGGAAGAATGACTTGGGCAAAACGAAAGGGGGGAAGTTTTGTAGAGCGAACCAGCTCATGAAGGATAGGGAGAGGCCCAAGGCACCTTAAATTTGAGGTTAGGGCGGTTGTAAGGTGGCATGGATGGAGCGCCATGTGAAGGATAGGAGTTAATGCGCATGAGGGGGGTGGGTGTGGTGTGATGCATTGAGAACAGTGGTGAAATAGGGGGATAAAAAATGGATTAGGGAATCCAACATTTTTCAAAATCTTTATCATTAAGGGTGATATAGCCAAGATCAATTTGAGCCCCTTTGTTTTCCATGATATCTGCTTCATGATTGTTTGCTCGAAGAATATGGTGGAGCTTGATGACAGTGAATTCGGGGAGGATCTTTTTGAAGATGTGATGGTATTTAGAAATAGGTTGATTGTAACTTAGAGTGAGTTTTCTGGCCTCCCTGATTATGAGGAGGGAGTCTCCGAAAATGATGAGTTCCTTCAGTCCTAGATTGGCAGTTATTTCCAATCCTTTGAGAAGGGCTAGCCATTCCGCACTGTTGTTCGTGGCTTTCCCTAGTTCCCAAGCGAACTCTACCTATCTATTTCCACTAGGGTAAAAAATGACCACTCCCGCACCTGCCAACCCAGGTTATTGGATTATGTTATAATGAAAACTTGTAGATTGGTTTACGAATCACTCTAGCTATAACACCGACTCAAATGAAGAATGTAGCGTTTATGAATTAAAGTAATGCAAAAGGAAAAAGTAGATTTTTTTAGAATAATTTTTTTAAGGTTCTACCTATACATTGCAAAACAATCAATTTTTTTTTGGAATAATTTTTTTGAAGATTTTACCTATAAATCACAACTTTATTTTGATATTCATAATTGCAAAGAATTGAAAAACTTTTAATTTCATGTGCAACAATCAAATTTTGGATTTTCTTTTTAATTTCATGTGCAACAATCAAATTTTGGATTTTCTTTTTAATATAATTGATGTCTAAAATACCTATTCTAGGCCTTTGGGAAAACATAATTGAAGTTTTGTCTCCCTTGAACACAAAGTTTTTACATTATATATTGCAAAAAATCTTCCCTATTGGTGAATACATTTTTTCTACATAAACATAATTACAAAGTTTTTATATTATATATTGCAAAAAATCTTCCCTATCTATGAATACATTTTTTCTACATAAACATAATTTCATTTGATGGTTCATTTGAATAAAAAGATACAAATATATCAAACTTCATGCTTATTTGTAATTACTTAACTTTTATATAACAATAACTAAAAAAAATACACTGAACAATACATTGCCACCTTTTAACACTTGTTAATGAATGTTATCATCATCACCATATATATAATTAAAAAAGAGTTTAATTTGACACTTTCCAAAATAAAATAACATATGATGACCTACCCTTCCATTACCAATAACATTATGATGACCTACTCTTCCATCCAAATTGAAAGTAAAAAACTGAATACCCAATGTGATGAACTAGCCTTTCGTGCATCCAAACTGAATGAATCATTTCAAGAACTTGGGAAGAGGGAACAAGTACAGAATAATGTCACTTCATTTTCGAATTAGCATGCTTAACTCAAGATTGACTTGCTATTTCTTAAATTAACAACTCGTTGAGTCGTTTATATATAATCGAGTTCACGAATCCAATCTACGTGCTGGCTGTTATCGTAGATTTCTTCCCTTCCTTGATCATCGGCGAATGTAAAACTGTTGTTAGAACACATACCTTCAGGCTCTTCCGTCTCTGCTGTCAATGACGTAGCAAGTCCCGTGCAGAACTCTTCTAATACAAAGTCTGTCCAAGAAATGAATGGAGAAGAGAGCAGATTACACTGGGGAGACAATAACACCTTCAAATCACATAAACCCTCGCCTAACGGGGCTGCATGGCTTGCAAAATCATCGCATTGTGGCGGTTGCTGGACCGCTAAAGTGGACATAGAAGAGTTAAAGTTTCTAACTTGTTCTGTTTCAACCAGATTAAAATCCACTCCCGGATTCGAAACAGCTAGAACATCTTCTGTGATCGAATCGTTCACAAGTAAGTTGCACCCTGACTTGGAAGGGTTCGTACTTTCATTAATGGTACTAGAAAATTTGAAGGCATGATCTGAACTTATACCATTACTGCAGCCAGAACCGTGCTTCCATCCGTTTGGACTTACCATTTCAGAGTATTTCACCTGATTTGTTATTCTGATGGCTACTGTGGTTTTGAACACATTTTTTTGTAGAACGTCAGAAGGAGATTTTGAACATGTCTTTAAATTTTGCCTGGTGTTGGTGTTGGGTTGAGATCGGTTGATTGACAGCTTCTTGCTGAGGTGAGTGTTCCAGTAGTTCCTGATTTCGTTATCTGTCCGCCCCGGCAGTCGTCCTGCTATCAGCGACCACCTGTATGCATGGTAAACGTACGTCACATTCATTTTGCCAACACTTTAAAAATTTTGGACATAGGGAATTAATGAATAATTGATGTTCAGTCATTCTACACAAACTATTGCCAATAAGGCGATGCATCCTAATAATGAGATCCTCCTCATCGGAGGCAATATTTCCGCGTTTGATGTCAGGACGAAGATAGTTCACCCAACGTAGTCTACAACTCTTTCCACATCGGTTAAGGCCTGCAAAACAAACTCTCTCCGTTTATTTAGCTATGAATACAATACATTGTTGAGAGTGGATTTTTATGAATACTATTACATATTTGCTGAGATTCACCTGCTTTTTGGGGAACTTTTCTCCATCCACCATCACCATGAATTCGAATGTATTCGGTCAGAATCGTATCCTCCTCGGCGCTCCAGGGCCCTCGGTTGAGCCCTTCTTTTGAGCAGCAAGGTGATCGAACCATGCTAGATATTCTGCTTCTGTTACTCCACAGCTTACAATCTATTCAACTGGGAACAGTGACAGTACTACCTTCTTTGTTTATCATTTGCTGGGCCGTTTACTATATAGAAATCACATATAGCTTCTATATGCTCAAAAAAGTAAATGGACTAGATAGTTAGTTAGCGAAGTGCAGCATGTGCCCGGAATATTCGAAGCCACGAGGATATCCTTCCCACGAGAGTAGCTAGTGCCGAGTCGCTTGCCTTTTCAGAGGGATTGCTCATTATCACTTGCAAGATGAAATGACGCGTTACATATATTTCATATATTATATTTTGTATTTTTGGGTAGATCTATGACCTTTTAACAAGAAACACATGTACTGTACTTAAACAGTATATCTAAAACTTTGTTTCAGAAAACAGGGACTCTTTCTTTAACAATCACTATAACAAGTAAACACCTGTTTTATAAATGGCTGGGTATTTACAATTTCTTCGTTCATTAAATTGTATAAAGATATTGGAGATATTGAATTCATTAAATTGTATAAAGATTTTGCAGATATTACATTAAACGTCGTACATATGAGAAATACATTAAACAGATCTTACAAATGAGAGTGACATACAATCTATTCTCGATTAAGCTGTATTCAAATCCGATGGATCACCTCTGCAGAGTGTAGGCAGATGCATTTATGAATGAATGGGAGTTCTCACTGAGCAAATCAAGTAGCCAATTGTGTAACGACGGCTACTCTAAGAGGAAGTAATGGCCAATATTACGCCACGTTGAGAACGTTTCCGGCACACACAGCAAAAGCGCTAGACCCGTCCATTGAAGATTAGTTGAATTAGGGTTCCACCCACAATAGCAGCACTAACTCTAATAAGGAGGGGTTGATGAAGGTTCTAGCCACAGTAGTCTCACTAACTGTAATGGATGAATTTAAAGAATTCGATGTTTATAAGAATATTGGGTCTTCCCCCAATATTATTATAAAAATTATGATATAAGTTTAAAATAAAGTTTTCATTTTTATAAAAAAATTAAAACAAAGAAGTTACATCTCTTAAATTATATATTTTTTAGTTTTATTTATTTATTACAATTTTGATCTTATATGTACTTTATGATATATAGTATTTGTGAGTGTGTCATCAAATTGGAATATTTAGTTAATTGCATCGAGAGAAAGAGGTGCTCTACAACCCATTATGGGGAGATGGTGTAACGTTTGTGATGTAACCTTTGCTATTAACAAAATAATTAAAAAAATTCATGTTGGCTCATAAAATAAAAAAATTATGGATTTAACATAGTTGACTTTAGTGAATCATGTGGTCATAGTTTACCATGGTTAATTATTGTTTAACCATGATTGACTTTAGTTAACCATTATTGACTTTAATGAACCATGGTTGACTTTAATAGACCATGGTTGACTTTAGAGCATGAAAATTTTTAGGGGCAAAATTTCGCCAATTAGCTATTTTTTGGGTTTTTTTCAAACAATAAATTCGTTATTTGGTCATTTTTAGACTCTAATATTACTTATATTTACATAAAATGTGCCAAAATTTACAAGTTTCAGTAGTAAATTGTATGTTTAATATTTAATATTAGCCTGCGAATCTATATATATTATAATCCTTAAAAAATACTCTGTTTTAGAGAACCATGATTGACTTTGACTAACCATGTTTGACCTTAGTTTGACCATAATTAGCTATGTTTGACTTTAGATAACCAGAATTGACTTTATTTGCAACCTTTCATGAATATCACAATCCAACATAATCCTCCCTGAATGTCAATCCAACATAAGTCAATAAAAAGTTAATAAAATACTTTTCCACAAAAACTTATTTAAATTTCGATTATATCTATAAGAAACTATAATTCCAATTGTCTTGTTATATTATATCTATATATTCATTCAAATAGATATTGTTATTCACTTTATTATTGTTATCTATAATATGAATATTATTATTGTATTTGGTTACTATCCTACATTTTATTGAAATTGATTCCATTGAAATTAGATCGATAAGTATTAGTTGGATAAAAAGATGTACTTTTAATGAGAATCCTCTCCATAGTTATGTTATGAAAATAAAACTATAATTAAAAAGATTCAACATACACAAAAATTAGTTAAACATTTCAATATATATATTACACTACGTTAATACCCTCTCAAATTTGTATGTCATAAAAATAAAATTATTATTAAAAAAAATCATCATAAATAAAAATTAGTCATTTAACATTTCAATATATATATTACAGTGTATTAATACCCTCTAAAATTTCAGTAATAAATAACATTATATTATTAATACCCTCTAAAATTTCAGTAATAAATAACATTATATTATAATTCATATATTATATCAATTATGAGTTTATTTGTACACATTAATGACTAGTGCTTATATGGTGTGAATATATCTCAATTATTATATCATGAATTGAATGTGTGTATATATTTTACATCTAGAGATATATTAGATTAATAGGTGTGAGTTGGGTAGGAAGATACACTTTTAATGAGAATCCTCTTCATAGTTATATCATGAAAATAAAACTATTATTAAAAACATTTAATATAAACAAGTCAAACATTTCAATATATATATTACACTATGTTAACACCCTCTCAAATTTATATGTCATAAAAATAAAACTATTATTTTAAAAAAATCATAAATAAAAATTAGTGAAACATTTCAATATATATATTACACTATGTTAATACCCTCTAAAATTTCAATAATAAATAACATTATATTATAATTCATATATTATATAATTATAACTTTATTTGTACACATTAATGGCTACTGCTTACGTGGTGTGACTATATCTAAATTATTACATTATGAATTGAATATATATATATATAAAGAGATATTTATATTTTAATAATTTTCAAAAGGAAATGTGTATGTCATAATGTTGTATTAATAAAATTTTACTAAAAAAAATATAATTATATATTTATATAATATTATACTTGAAAACTAATACAACTTTTATATATATATTTATATATATATATATATATATATATATCACAATTTTAAAATTCATGAAAATCCATTTGATTTTTTATATAAATTGCCTACAAAATTTATTTGAATTTGAATTATATATATATTATATTATATTTGAAAACTAATCAAAGATTATATCCTAAAATACTAAAAGACTATAGATCTAATTGTATTGTTATATTATATGTATTTATATTTTTTTCCAAAGAAAAAATCATATTCATTGAATTTGTAAGAGCAAAAATACATTCCGCAAGTGCTTAGATAGCACGATTTAGTCCAAAAATTAAAATCTTTGTCTGAAATATCTCCTAGAGCTTTTACACTTGCATGTATGAATGTTGCAATCTAGAAAAAATATGAAAATACTATCACATCAGTTCAAAACTTTGATATTTATTCTAGTTCAAAATATTTAAAAATATCATGTTGATATCCTGAATATCCTGCCAGTTCCTAATAATCTTGCATGTGCCTTCTTCCATAAGTAGTCTAGCTTTTGATAGGGAATTTGCTTGATGGTTTTGTTCTCTGTAAACATGTGTAAATGTAACCTACTGGAATAGTGCGGCCTGCTGATCCACATTGCTGCCTAGGTTCTGTAGATAATGATTATTAAAGATATTTTCCTTGTTCATATATCTTATCCATATCTCCGAATCTCCATAGACATTAAGATTTACTACCTTCTTTGCTTTTGAAATAAGTAGGAGAGTGCGTAGAGCTAGACCTTCGACTCTGTTGTTGGAACCATTGCCTCCATTCGCTTGGAAACTATAATACTATGTCTGCGAGAGCCTTAGAACTCCACCCAAGCCACAACAGTATTTATTACATGCTCCATCGAAAAATCCTACTACTCCCCCCTCAACAATGTTCATAGATTTTGGCACTCTATCGTGTACCTTTTTCTCCTAACCTTGAAATAATCGATATATTGAGAGAATCTGTGACGTTACATAAAATCTAGGCAGGTGAACATCTTCGAATATGGATAGATTTATGGCAATCCACACGTACCAAGGAACTAGAAGAATTCCAAACATCTTATACTTTTCAAACTAGGCTCTGCAAACCAATATTTCAAGAAGTTCTCAAAAGAATCACCATCTTCCACTTGGACCAACTGTAGTTTCTGTCGTACGTCTGCCCATACCTGTTGTATAAAAGAACAACCAAGAAATAGATCTGCTACATCCTCATCAGCCATTCTACATAAACTGCACCTGTCAGGGCCTTATATATATCTTTGTTTTAAGCTATCCCATGTAGGAACCTTTCCCTTGAGAATAAGCTAAATTAAAAGTTTGCTCTTATAGGCCGTCCTGACAGACCAGATTTTCATCCACCACCATGGATTGTCTAGAAACCGGTGACTCCACAACAATGTGTACGTTGCCCTCACAGAGAATGTTCCTTTAGCCTTGCATCGCTTCCACTGTAAGGTAACAGGTTCATTTCTCAGCTATATGAAACCTTTTTCCAACTCTGAAAGCCACTGGTCCCAACACTCGATCCATCTCACCGGTAAATGTAAGAAAGTAGTTGATTTCCATTGCTGAATGAAATGTGTACTCTCGTCCGCAATATCAACCAAAACCTTAATGCCCCTTTCTGCTAAATGTGAAATTAAATCCAGTGGAATTCGTGGTAAATGGTGTACTCCCTTATAGTTTTCCAGGCCAAAGCATGCCTCGTGACCATTCCCCACTTGCCAAACCAACCAATCTCCCCTATTACTTGAAAATCCGTTATGATTTTTTTCCAGAATAGGGAACCTCCTCAACCACTTTTGTTAGCCTGTCGAACCCATCAAATCATTGGAACATTATTCAAGTACTTGAAATGAAGGATAGCCTGCCATTTCCTATCCTTAGTTATCAGCTGGCACACTATCTTAGCGGCCAGGGCCATACCAAAAGTCTTTAGATCTTTGACTCCACACCCGCCTGCTTCCTTAGGTTTAGAAATAGAATCCCAGGACGTCCAATGCAAACCTCGGTATTCTTTACCCTGCCACAGGAACCTGAAAAGGATCTTTCGAAGAGCATGCAAAATCCCTTGAGGTATTTTAGCCAAAATCATCCAATAAACAGGGATTGTGTACAACACACTCTTAATGAGCACTGTTTTCCCACCCTTGGAGAGGTAACGGTTACACCAGAACTATATTCTATTTTCCACCTTTGCTAATAACCAATTCCAATCATTCTTGTAATAGAAGTTAGCTTTAAGGTGAAAACCCAGGTACACAAAGCCTTCGGCTAACAAGTTAGCATCCATCGGCATAATTTCTAGAAATCCTGCCAACTCATCGTTGCTTAGTTCATTATAATAACAAGTTGATTTTCTGAAATTGACAAGCATACCTGTAGCGTTGCTAAATAACCAGAACAAGTCTTTGATGCCACGTGCCTCATCCACCGAATTTCCCAGGAACATCAAAGCGTCATCCACAAAGAAAATATGAGTCAGTCTTGTTTCACCAAATTTGATGCCCCCATAATGTTATTATCTACTGCCTCTGCTAATAGTCTCGACTCAATCCGTCCATGACCAATAAAAAAATTTATCTATATATTCATTCAAATAAATATTGTTATTCACTTTATTATTATTATTTATAAATACCATAATATATTGATATGGATAAATGTATTTATATATTCATTCAAATAAATATTTTTATTCACTTTATTATTATTAGTTATAAATATCTTAATTTGAGTATTATTATTGTACTTAGTTACTATCCTATATCTTATTGAAATTGGATTATATATGTTAATTAAGTGAAAAAATGTTCTTTTAATCAAAATCTTTTTTATGCTTATGTCTTGGAAATAAAACTATTATTAAAAAAATTCACCATAAATTAAAATTAGTTAAAACATTTCAATATGCACATTACACTCTATTAATACCCTTCCCTAATATATGGAATTGTGAATTTATTTGTACACATTATTTGTTAATAATACCCTTCCCTAATATATAACATTATATTATATCAATTATGAATTTATTTGTACACATTATTTGTCAATGATAAATAATGTGAATATATCTAAATTATTATGTGATGAATTCAATTACATTTTATTTTTACACAAAGACATATTCATATACATAATGAATTCAATGTATATTTTGTCACATAATGAATTCAATTATATTTTATTTTTACACAAAGAAATATTCATATATGTTATGAATTCAATGTATGTTTTATTGTTACACGAAGAAATATTTATATTAAAAAATTATTTCAAAATTCAAAGCGAAATATTTATATTAAAAGATTATTTCAAAACTCAAAGCTATGTATATATATTTATATTTTAATAATTTAAAAAAAAAATCTTTTATACATGTTAACAGATTTTTTTAAAATTATATGAAAGGGAAGGTCATTACAAATTTACAATAATCCAAAGAATTTGGTTCTAGGAAAATGGTAGGAAGAGCTTTCTTTATTTAGAAATTGTGTTGGATACAAAAAAATAAAGAATATCTTGGTAAGAAAACGTAACAAAATAGTCAAAGATAGAACGCATCCTTTCAACTGATAGAACGCCCAATATGGCTCCCACAGCCATGGTAGCTGCACGGTCAAAATATTTTCATGACGTTTAAAATTCTTTCTACAATGAAAATGGAGAATCTGAAAATCCCAATAACAATTTCCTGTAATCATCGCAAAGGCCATTTTATTTGAAAGGTGGGAACTTAGTAAACTTGGAAGAGTGGGGGTGGTGTGGTGGTTAACCTAGCAAGGTGCCTCGTGAAGGAAGGTGGCAGAAAATAACATCATTGCTACATGTATATGGGAAGGTAAATAATCTATTTGGAACAGTGACTAGTGACACTCAAACGATCCAAATAATCTGGAATTATTTTTAATAAATATAACTTGTAACTGTAACAAAAATGCACACCAATTCTTTCCTTAAATAATCATTCATTTTTGGACACGACTAACTACCTCCTCCCAATGCACACCAATTAATTCCTTAAATCTAAATCATTCATTTTTGGACACGACTAACTACCCTCCTCCCCATTGTGTTGAAATAAAGCCATCTGTCTACGTAAAAATAGTGGAAAAAAAACATATGTCAATCACTTTAATAATATAGTTTTGCTAGTAAAGAAGAAATAATAATATATTTTCTTTTATAACAAAAACGAGTAATTTGAATTAGAAAATAAAAAGAATGGCCATGGCTGGAATCCAAAATCGACAAGTTACAATATTCATGATCGAGCATCAATGTGTTGCTTGGATTTAATGCAGCATGTGGATACATGGATATCGATAACCAAGATAGTGAAGTTCTTTAGTGCTTTCTTTCGGTGTAGATTGTATGAGATAAATTAAAACCAATTGCTATTTTTTTTCCAAGAAAAAATTGTATTCATTGATCGATTAAGAGTGTCGAATATATTTCACAAGTACATATAGCACGATGTCATACAATCTTATTTAAGTTCATTACATATCATATTCAAAAAAACATGTCTTGAGCATTTCCAAAAATCATGCAAATTATATATAGCTAACCAGAATTCTCCACTATTTCCTTTGAGCCTTCACTTTTAAATGTTATAGCAGCAGTATTCCTCCATTAGAGAGGCCAGCAGCCTCCTCGATTTATTCCATGTAGATGCCACCATATTATCCAAAAATTTTCATATATACATATTGCTCGATATCAGAGTTCACAAGTTCAGTAATTGAGTCTCCAGCACATCCAAAAATTTATGAAAATTATTCATAACTGGTCAGATTTATCCATCTTGTTTCCAATAAACCTTCACTATTTGTGATTATTTTGCAGCAGCCCTCCTCCTCATTTACTCTAGCTTTAGAGAGGTCATTTGCCACCATGTTTTGTTCCCTGCAGAGATGGACAAATTCCACCCAACTAAAAAAAGTCACCAAAGTATCCAAGCATATTACCAAATTCTGTAACACATGATTGTTCAGGGTTAATTTCTTGTTCATTCTTTTGACCCAAATGTCAGAGTCTCCATAAATCCTTAAAGTCTTTACCGAAAGCTCTTTAGCCTGTAACAAAAGAAGTCTTAAAGCAAGCCCCTCAGCCCAATTATTGGTACCTGCTCCGCCATTTGCTTTGAAACTCAGCTCCTTACCATCATGCTTTAAAAAACCTCCCAATCCACATCTGGAGTTGACACATGCTCCATCGAAAAAGCCTACTGTATCTCCCTCCTGATGAGTCAATTCTTTCATATTTCTAATCTTCTCTTTACCCGTCTTATCCAAGAAGAACTTGTAGGTAGATAAAACCTGTGAGATTACAAGAAAACAAGGAATATCATGGTCTTAAAAAATCGACTGGTTTCTAGCCGCCCAGACATTCCAAGCTAGCAAAAGAGGTAAGAACCTCAGGGATTTCAGCTTAGGTTCCTCATACCATGACTTAAAGAAGTCCACAAATGAGTCTCCTTCCCCTTGAAAACTCAAGGTTAGGTTCTTCCCCACACCTTTCCAAACCTGTAAGATAAATGTACACTTCATAATCAGATCATGAGTGTCTTTGTCTTTCGACCTGCATAAAAAACACCTACCTGGGCCAACCATGTTCCTCCTTTTAAGCTTATCCCAAGTTAATACCTTCTCCCGAATGATCAACTAAACCAGAATTTTGCTTTTAAAAGGTGCCTGAGATTTCTAGAGTTTAGTCCCCCACCATGGATACTCAGCATTTTCATTATACCATAGAGTTTTATAAGCCTCTTTAACTGAAAAGGTACCAACTGCCACTGTCCCTTGCCACTGCAATTTATCTTCCTCAACCCTCAACCTGATAAAACCTTTCCTCAGCTCCGCCGTCCATGACCTCCATATCTCCGCCCATATTACTAGTATCTCCAAATCCTTAGTTGTCATCCAATCCTGTAAGAGACCATTCCCGCATATAGCAATATCAGCTACAACCACCTTACTGTCCCCGGCCAGCAAGTGGAGAAGTTCCGTAGGTAGAATAGGGTCTTTGTTAACACCTAGGAATTTATCTCTTCCTATCCTAGCCATCCTACCATCACCCACTGCCCATATCAGTCTCTCACCAATCACAGGGAAAGCAGCCACAATCGCCTTCCAAAACAAGGATCCTCTCCTGCTTCTATTACCGGGCTTCCTAACCCATTCAATAATAGAAAGATTTCCATAGTACTTAAATTGTAGTAAATATTGCCACTTACCTTGCTTAGAGATAAACTGCCACATCATCTTAGAAGTAAGAGTTGTTCCAAACGTAGATAAGTCCTTGAATCCCCATCCCCCTGCCTCTTTAGATTTAGATATAGATACCCAAGAGGTCCAGTGTAATCCTCGATCATTTTTCCCAGACCAGAGAAATCTGAAGAATAATTTCCGAAGAGCCTGCAAAGTCCCCTGAGGAATCCTGGTGTTGATCATCCAATAAACTGGAATGGCATTCAAGATGCTTGAGATAAGTACTAATTTTCCTCCTTTAGACAAATATCTATTACACCAAAAGAAAATATGCATCTCCACCTTTTCAATTAGCCATCGCCAATCCTTTAAACTGTAGCAATTCGGTTTTAAATTAAACCCCATATATTTGAAACCATCAGTTAGAGGATAAGAATCCATTGGCATGATCTCCAAAAAATCTAGTAACTCAACATCCTCCAAATTAAGATAGTAGCACGCTGATTTTCCCATATTAACTTGCATACCAGTGGCCCCACTAAACAACCAAAAGAGATCCCTAAAAACCCGAACCTACTCAACAGAGTGCCCCGGAAACATCAATGCGCTGTCAAGAAAGAAAATATGAGTAAATTGGACTTCACTGAAACTTAACCCAGATATATGGCCTGCACCTGCCGCCTCAATAATAAGGTTGCTCAGACCATCCATGACTAATAAGAACAAGTATGGAGATAGCGGGCAACCCTGTCTTAGGCAACGAGCATGAGTAAAGAAACATGACGCTGCCCCATTAATTAACACAGCAAACCTAATAGATGTCATACAAGACCAAATCTAGTTGACTAAAGATAATCCGAACCTGACTTGTATAAGCACCAGCCATATATAGAGCCGACTAGTTCGATCATAGGATTTCGATAGGTCTACTTTCATAAAGTTTGTGGGCACATTCTTAACCTTTATCATATGGATGCACTCTTGTGCACATCCAATCGCTTCATGTATACTGCGTCCAGGAAGAAACCCAAACTGTTCCGGCGTTATGTGCCAAGCTAGAATAGGCTTAATTCTTTCTGCAATTAACTTTGAAATCACCTTATATAGTGCGTTGCATAACAATATAGGATGAAAGTCCCCAAAAGACTGAGGCTCATCCGTCTTAGGGATAAGGGCTATGAATGTTGCGTTAATACAGGGAAGAATCTTACCAGTCAGATGGTTCTTCTCAACCACCCTCAGAAGGTCCTCTTTCAGCATTTCAAAGAAGGCCAAATAGAACTCAGATGACCAGCCATCTAGTCTCGGGCTCCTATCCTTTTTTAGCTTGGTGAGTAGGGCCAATAACTCCTCCATAGTAATCGACACATTTAAAGCCTCAGCGTCCTCCTCCTCAACCCATCTCCCGAACTTAGTAACCGTAGTAATCATCTCTGGAAAATGTATAGCGTTTGGCTCTTTATAAAAGTTAGAAAAGAAATCCACTCCTCCACCAGCCAACTACTCAAAACCCCCTATCGGCTCACCTCTGTTGTTCTTTAACTCCCCGATGGAATTAATCCTTTTCCTATGGTTTATCATCTTATGAAAGTAACCAGAGTTCTCGTCCCCCAAATATAGCCAAACAATACTAATTTTCATACGAATTTCAGCTTCTCTCTCTAACAATAGACCATTCCGACGATCCTCCAAAAGAGTCAGAGCCTTTACCAAATTCTCCCCTAAGGAGCCTCCATGACAATCATAAAAAAGATTCAAGTTATTTTCGGCCTCCCTGAGTCTAGTATCCAGTGATTTACGCATCTCCTTCGCCCATATAATAGTCAAATCTTTCAACCGCTTAAGATTTGATACAAATTGTTCCTCACAAGAGACAGAAGAATTAGTATAAAAAAGAATCCAATTCCCCCAAACCAAGTTCTGAAAATCAGCATTCTGGATCCATGAAGGGTTACATTTAAAAGGTGTCCCCGGTTTAATCCCACCTTTCTCCAAGCTCCATAAAATAGGCATATGGTCAGAGCGGCTCCACAGACTCTCCAAGATTTTTCCCGGTCCACCCATCATAACATATCCCCTACAAATAAGAATTGATCTAGTCTTTTTGTTATGGCCCCAGTCCTTTGATTATACCAAGTCAGTTTCAAAATGACTGGTTCCAAATCCAAAATGTCCCCCTCCTCAAGGTGTTTCCAAAATAAATTCTATTCCAAATCCACCCGAGCACCCACTCCCCATACCTCCCTTCTCTGTAAAGTAAATTTCAGATCACCTGCGATAATGAATGGATAATCCGCCAGTAGAGATTTTCCAAAAAACTCATTCCAATAAGGAATATTTCTTTTGTAAGGACCATACATATTTATTAAATTGAAATCCAGTCCTAATTCTTTGCTCCTGAATGTGGTTCCCAATGCCGAACGTAACCCAAAACTGTTTAAGAGACTAACGGTCTGCTTCCACCCAGTGACCAGACCTCCAGACAGTCCATCACTATCCACCCAGACAAATCCCAGTCCCTGAGGATTTTCTTCATCCTTTCCACCACCCCTAGGCCCCCGCACATGGTTTCCTAAACCAATTGCTATACATGCATCTAGACATAACAAAGATTCGAAAGAGTAACTTGCTGCTTCCAAAAATGGTTGTCATGTTGAATTTCAGAGTCCAAAGAAGAAATAATAATATATTATTGTAGACTACATGGGTTATATATAAGGTAATTTGGTTCACTATTTTTCTATTTTGTTAATTAGGTTTTACTATAGATGAATTAAATATTATGTCACATTGTAATATTATGATTTGTTTTAACATTTTTTCTATTCTTACACTAATATTATTATTATAATTATTATGTGGTTGTTATAATAGTAACATTATTATAACAATTTTATTAGTGTTGTTATTGTAAATAATACTAAAGTATTTTTTTAGTAGTTGGTTATAACACCTCAATTTTATTTATTAGTGTTGTTATTGTTAATAATACTAAAGTATTTTTTTAGTAGTTGGTTATACCACCTCAATAATATTAAGGTTAATATTATTAGTATTTAATTTATTATTAAAGGTTATATATATATATATATATATAAAACATTAAGCATATATGATATTTTTTAAAATATAATTGACAATGGTTGACCATGTTTGAATATTTTACTATGGAATTGGTTAACCATGTTTTCCTATAGATAACTATATTTGAGTGTGATCAAACATCTCATGCTATTATTTACCATGGTTTACTATGCTTGACTATGTTGAAGTTGGACAATGGTTAAAAAAATAGTCAACCATGGTTAACTATGGCCAAACTTAGTCAACCATGGTAAATATAGACAACCTTGGTAAATATAGACAACTATGGTAAATAAAGTCAACTATGGTTAACTAAAGTCAAACATGGACCATTAAAGTCAAGCATAGTCACCTATGGTCAAATTAAGGTCAAACATGGTTAACCAAAGTGAAATATGGTTCACTAAAGTCAACCATGGTTTTTGTTGCATTGCAACGTTCATCAAGGGTTATATTGGATTATGACATTCACTAAGGATTATGTTCGATTGTGATTTTCATCAAGGGTGTTGTCACATTATGGCATTCATCGAAGGTTATGTTTCATTTATGTTGACACTGCAATGCGACATAAATTCATTAATGTTATAATTCGTCATTCATTAAGGATTATGTCGCATTGTGACAATCATCAAGAGTTATGTTGAATTGTTACATTCCTCCATGGTACATTCCTTAATGGTTTTGTCGCAATTGCAACATTCATTGAGGGTTATGTTTGATTATGATGCTCATCAAGGCTTGTGTTATATTGTGACATTCCTCCATGGTCATGTTGCATTATGGTTATGTTCCTTAGTATCACATTGCAATGCTCATCAAAGAGTATGTCACATTTCGGCATAATGTGGTTTTGTCGCATTGTGACATTCATCAAGTCTTATGCTGGAATACAACATTCATCGAGGCTTATGTTGGATTGCAACATTCCTCCATGATACGTTCCTTAATGGATTTGTCGCATTGTGACATTCATCAACGCTTATGTTGGATTGCGACATCCTGCATGGTACATTCCTGAATGGTTTTGTCACATTACGGCCTTCATTGAGGGCTATGTTGGATTACGACATCCATTAAGGATTGTGTTGGATTGCAACATTCCTCCATGGTCATGTTGCATTATTGTTATGCTCCTTAGTATCACATTGCGATGCTCGTCAAAGAGTATGTCACATTTCGACATAATATGGTTTTGTCGCACTGCGACATCATCAATGTTTACGTTGGATTGTGACATTCCTCCATTGTATTTTTTATAAACCGAAAATATCCAAGATGTGACACATTAATAATGTAACATTTGACATTCACCAAGGTCTATATGTCACATTGTGATGTATATCAAGTGTTATGTTGCATTGCAGCGTTCATCAAGGGTTTTGTCGCGTTATGACATTGATCAAGGGTTATATGCCTAATATGACAAAGGGTTATGTCCCATTCTAACATTCATTAAGGATTAAAATTATATATAAACCAATGATGCCAAAGATTTGTCACATTAATAATGTGACATTCGACATTTATCAAGGGCTATATGTCACATTGTGATGTATATCAAGTGCTATGTTGCATTGCGACATTCATCAAGGGTTTTGTCACATTGTGACATTGATCAAGGGTTATATGCCTAATATGAACAAGGGTTATGTCCCATTCTCACATTCATTAAGGATTAAAATTTGATATAAACCAACAATGCCAAAGATTTGTCACATTAATAATTTGACATTCGACATTCATCATGGGCTATGTTGCATTGTGATGTTTATCAAGGGTCATATTGCATTGTGACATTCATCAATAGTAATGTCACATTTTGACGCTTATTCAAGGTTATGTTGCATTATGGCATTCATCAAGGGTTATGTCACTTTGCGACATTGATCAATGGTTATGTTTAATTTGCTTAAGGGTTATGTCCCATTCTAATATTAATTAAGGATTAAAAAATGGTATATGTCGACAATGCCCAAGATGTGACGCATTAATAATGTGTCATTTGACATTCATCAACAATGCCAAAGATTTGTCACATTAATAATTTTGCATTCGGCATTTATCATGGGATTGTCGCATTGTGATTTTTATTAAGGGTAACATTACATTGTGATATCCATCAACGATTATGTCACATTTTGATGCTTATTCAAGTTTATGTTGCATTATGGCATTCATCAAGGGTTATGTCACTTTTGCGACATTGATAAAAGGTTATGTCTCATTCTGACATCCATTATCATTTAAAAATGATATACACCGACAATTCCCAAGATGCACGACATATTAATAATTTGACATTTAACCTTCATTATAGGTTAAGTCGCATTACAATATTCATCGAGAGTTTTGTCACATTCTAGAATTAATCAATATAATTTTAATAATATTTTCATCTATATAAATTATACTATACTATCATATTATAATTAAATAATATTATTATATTATATTTGCTTTTATAATATTAAAAAAAATATAATAAAATATTATTTACTAATTAAATATTATATTTTATCAGTACATTGTTATAATAGTGTATGCAAATATAGATATAATATATAGTTATAATATCATAATGAAATAAAATTATTTTTCATTAAATTACACTATTTTTTAATATCTCTACATAAAATGAATATAATAATTTTTATTACTATATTAAAAAAATTATTTAAATTAAAATATTTGAATTAAATAATAATTTATTATTATTATTATTATTATTAATATATAATTTTAAATTAAATAACATATTTAAGTAGTATATGTATAATTAAATAACAAATATTTAAATTAATAATTTATTAATAATTTTATTTAAATAACATATTTAATTATTATATAATTATTATTATTATTTTTTTTTAACAGAAACAGGGGAATTTAGATATATATATAAAAGGCTGTGCACAGCCATTCAGTACAAAATTTGAGCCATGAATCTGCTTCAAAAAGAGGTAAATGCAGATTTTACAAGGGATTTGTCTCTTAGATTCTTTGCTCCTAATTTTCCTGGACTTTCTAGTCATTCTACTGGGATATACCCTTACAAACTGTTTGCATAGCAAAATACAAAAAAACATTCAGAAGTAGATGTTCTTTAAAAAACCTGCAGAGAGAGCAAATTCCAAAATTTATGAGGAGAGAGTCTATCTGTAGTTCTGTTGCAAGAAAGGGGCAGCTTCCATCATTCCCTGGTTAACGACGGCGCTTCCTGAACCTGGCTGAAATGGGTTTTGCTGATGAAGGCAAAGAGGTCCTCCTTAATGATATCAACCTTCCCCAGTAGTTCGATGGTGTTTCTTTCAATGTCGTCCAGGCGAGACTCTACACAGGAGAGACGGGGAATGAATATATTTAAATTCCATGTTCTGCTCTTTGTTTTGGTCCGCAATGGAGCAAATCGCCGAATACGTCCTGCTTAGATAAACCTTGACTTCCAAGGTAACCTGGCTGAGAGTGGAAATCGCTTGCCTGATCCCATCCATTCTGCTGAGATGAAAACTGCTATTGCGAGGGTCCTCTTCAGACTGCCGAGGAATCGAAATCAGATACGGAGAGCTAAGCTGTTGTAGTCCAGGGCCGAGCGAAAGGAAATTAGGCTGCTCCATGTCGCGAAGGGACTTCCTATGAACGCCTCTGCAGCAATAAATGCTGAAGCATGAGAGCTCTGAGCTTAGGTGAGAAGCCATATGGCTTATAACATGCCATTTGTTGAGAAGCGCGTGCATGTAAGACCGGATGCCCACTACGGGAGGAAAGCCTCCATTCCAAACAATTCAAAGTTGATTTCATTGTGAGATTGATGTCTATGTCTAGGTTCTTAGGGAATGAACTTATAACCCAAGACATTGTTTTGTAGTAGCTGGCCTTTCCCCAATGTGGCTCCAATATTGGCGAGCCTATCTGCTGTTGAGTTGAGACTTCTGAGAACATGGAAAAAGAGAGTATCAATTGGGAGAGGAAGAGTTTCGATCCTTTTCCGAAGATTCTAACTCTTTGCTTCTTTCGAAGTGTTATTTTTCATACTCTGGATTACATGTCTGGAATCGCCAATTACTTGTAACTTTGCTATGTTTAGGGAGGAGGCTAACTCGAGTGAATAATGCATTGCCAACCATTCTGCTTCGTTGTTAGTTATTGTGCCTAATCCCCAGGAAAAGTCAGCAACTTTTCTTCCTCCGGGATCGAAAATAATCCCCCTCGCACCTGCCTCCCCGGGGTTTCCTTTGGAAGCCCCCATCAAAAAAGATTGTGTGTCTTTTTTGGCTTTTCCACCAATTGTTGAAGGTCTGTTCATATTTCCTTATCTCCCAGTCTTGAAGAATTGGTGGCATTTTGGACTGAAGTGAACTCTCTTTTATAAAGTTTTTACACCACTGATATTCATGCCAATTTAAAGCTTCTTGCTGCTGAATTGTTATCCCCTTGGCTCTCGGGGGATTCTTAAGTCAAGGATATGATTTTGTTGGCTGTTCTATTTTCTGACTTTTTCTTTTCCCTCGAAGACTCGTTGATTCCTTTCCAACCATAATTGCCAGCATATGTTCATCGGGAGAAGTTTTAGAATTCTGAATAATGTTGGTTTATTCTTTCGGGCTCCTTGGAGGCCACTAGCCCACTTACCTATCATTTGTTGGATTTGCTTGGGCATTGAGATGGCGTTTGAGAGAGGGCCAAGAACCAAATTCCATACTTGCTTGGCATAGCTGCAGTCAAAAAATAAGTGTTGAGAATTTTCCTCCGCATTTTGGCATAAATGGCACCTGGAGGGTCCTTCAATTCCATGGAGCTTTAGATTGTCTGCAGTCAATTGTTTGTTATGTGCCAGGACCCAATAGAAATAATTGATTTTTGGTATGTTGTCAGAGTTCCAAACCTTCTGCCAAATTTTTTTGAGTCGGAGGATGATTTGTAGTGAGTAAATCGTATCCAACCTTGACTGTGTACCTTCCAGCTCTCCCCCACCCTCTAACATCTTTATCCCTGACGCTGATTGGAGCTTTCCCATGTAATAACTGAAGGAAATCTTTGTAGTTTTCAACAAGGTTCTCCGGAGGTTCAGCGATTTTCCAATATTTCCACCTCCCAGTTGACGTCCAAGTTGCCATGTATGACAGCTTCTGTATTCCTGATTCCTGAATCCAAATCTTAATGTCTTGGATTTCACTGATTTCTCCTAAGGGGCATCTCCATTGATACTGTCTTTCCAAAATGTTGTTTTTTCCCCATTGCCAGGGATCCAGTACAAATGCTCTTTTATTAGCCCAGCTGAAGCATGGATTAATCTCCATATTGTTGTTCGATTCTTCTTTTTCAAATTGTTCAGGCATCTTTCCCGAGATCCTCTAATGTATTTTTTCCTTATGGCCTCCTTCCACCACTCTCTTTTGCTAGTTATCATTCTCCAGACTAATTTGGCTCCAATGCCTTGCTCATTGTTGCTGGATCTCGTATTCCCAAACCCCCTCTCTTGCGTTTTTCTTTGACTGTTTTCCAGTTAACTAGATGAAACTTCTTACCCTATGTTTTCCCTCCTTGCCAAAGGAACTTTCTGATTTCCAAGCAGATTGAATTAGTAACAGAGATTGGTGCCATTAGAATAGCTCCATAGAAGATTGGGATTGATGAAAGCACGGCTTTGATTAAAATAACTTTGCTTGATAGATTTAACTAGCGAGTCCCCCAGGAACTTATTTTGCTTTTGATTTTTTCAAGGATGGGGGGTCCAAGAGGACGAGGTTGCTCTTTTGAGAGAGATAGGGATGCCCAAATACTTAAAGTGGGTCCAGTCGAAGCAAGGCTTGCAATCCAAGATATTGGCTAGATTCCTGAGTTGAAGGGTGTTACAGTTCCAGCCATATACATTGCATTTTTTATTGTTTGTTTTCCCCCCGGACACCCGCAGGAAGAGGGATAAAGAAAGCTCGAATCTGGAAGCAATTATAGGAGAAGCACTGCCTATCAAAATGGTATCGTCGACAAATTGAGCATGATTTATTGGTTGGACATTTTTGGCAATTTCAATTCCAAGGAGAGATCCAAATTCTTGTAGTCTATTTAGAGTTCTACGAAGAGAGTCTGCCACGATAAAAAAGAGACAAGGGGAAAGAGGGCATCCTTGCCTCATACCTCGAGACATGCGAAGAAAGGGTGAGGGTCTTCCATTTACAAGGGGTGCAATCCAAGGAGAACCAATGCAAGCTTTTATCCATATTATGAACTCTTGCTCAAAACCAAATTTTTTCCATAACAGTGAAGAGGAATTCATGTCTAACTCTATCAAAAGCATTTGCCATGTCAAGTTTAATGGCCATACCTGAGTCCTTCCTTTGGATGTTTGAATGAATGGCTTCTTGCACTAGCAAAATGTTGTCGTAAATTTGACGACCAGTAATGAAGCCTCCTTGATTTGGAGAGATGATTCGAGATAGATGCCTCTTAACTCTATTAGCAATGACCTTTGTGAGGATTTTATATGAGGAGTTGCAAAGAGAGATTGGCTGATATCTTCCTAAGGTGAGAGGATTTTTATCTGTGGGAATTAATGCAATGAAAGATGAGTTTGTAGCTCCCCCTATTCTTTCTCTTTTCCTGGTCCAGTTTAGCATTCTGATGAGATCTTTTTTAACCAGTGCCAACGTTTCCTATAGAAGTTTATTGTAAATCCATCTGGTCCGGGGGCTTTGTCCGGATGAAGTGACTAGATTGCCTTTCTAACTTCACTTTCGGTGATCTGTTCCATTAATTTTTTGTTATCAGCCTCTGATATGAGATTGGGAATCTCCTTGCTCATATAGTCCATATCTTCTTGAAGCGCGACTTCATTGCTGTTATATAACTTTTCAAAGTGGGCTTTTGCTTCTCTTAAAATAAGATCTTGACCCTCGATTTTCACTCCATCCTCCTTTGTGATGCTCTCGATGTTGTTCTTCCTGTATCTCTCCTTACATTGTGCATGAAAAATTTTTGTGTTTCAGTCTCCTGCTTTTAACCAGAGGCTCCGAGACTTTAGCCTCCATTCTTCCTCTTCTTTTCTGGCTGCTTTCTGGATTTTTTCTTCTAGTTCTTTTTCCTCCCTAAGCATGTCTTCAGTGACTGGATTTTGCTCCATTTTGAGCTGGTGGTTTCCTAAATCTTTTTGCAGATTCTCATGCTCCTCCCTAGGCTTTATATAATTCATTTTGACCCAATTTTTTAATGTGCTTTTCACCAGTTTTAGTTTTGATTCCTAGATAAACCCCGGTGATCCGGGGATGAATTGCCTCCACACAACTTTCACCTCATCCATACAATTCTCATTTTCAAGCCAGGCAAGATTGAATCTAAAAGGAAGAGGGCCTAGATTTCCAGGGGAGGAGAAAAATAAAGATATTAGTCTGTGATCAGAGGCTGCAGAGGCAAGAATGTTTGAGTTTGGGAGCATAGAACCAAAGAGAAAGGAGTTACTTATTAAGAACCTGTCAAGTCTGGCTGCTATGTGGTTTGGTCCTATTCTTTTGTTGTTCCACGTGAAGGTGCCTTGCTTGGGCTTGATGTCAATAAGGCTCCAAGCAGACAACAAGTCTTCCATTCTTTCTCCATAAGGGTCTCTAAATTTCGATCCCCCCTTTCTTTCGGCTGCTGAAATGGTGACGTTGAAGTCTCCCACAAGAATGCAGGAAAGTCCATCTAACCTGTGGCTTAAACCTATTAACTGATCCCAAAAATGTTCCTTCTGTCCGTAGACAGTGGGACCGTAGATGTTTCCTATCCAGAATTTCCTATTGTTCGCTATTTCTTCAATTTCAACAAAAATCCAATGTCGATTAGAAAAAGAGGCTTTACTTTGATACATAACCTTTTCCCACCAGGTGATGATTCCCTCCAGAAGCCCCTGAGGGAGCTCACAACTATTCCTTCCCCGCTGGGCCAAACTTGTTTCATTAAGTTGAGAATTTCCTCCTCTTGCATTTTTAGTCTTCTGGATCAGAAGGATTGAAAACTTTTCCATTCTTTTTGATTCTTTTCATTGCTTCTGCTTTTTTCCGTCTGCCTAATCCTCTGTAGTTCCAGGAGACTATTTTCATTATTTCTTTGATGGTTGAGGACCTGCTCTGTCCTTTCTTTCCTCCTGAGCTCCTTGCTGTTGTTTCCCATTAAGGATTAGTCTTACATGTTGGTCCAGGCTGGTTTGCTTACCTGTCGCCTTTTCTCTAGATGCTTCTTATTCTCTTATTACTTTGTTGTATCTTCTTCCTCTTTTCACCATTGGTTCCTGCTCCTCATCTTTTGCTTTCTGAAGTTTCTTCCTGAAAAAGTTTCGCTTTTTCCCGTGTTATTGATCCTCCTGAGTTTAATGAAGGCTCTACTTCTACAGCTGGGGGCTAGTGTGTAGGGATGCAAGTTTCCTCATTTCTGGTGTTGGTCTGTTCCTGATTTTCTTGATCTTGCTCTGTTTGCTTCTCTTTCTCCTGCTCCTCACCGTCTTCTTCTGTTGTCAACACTTGAAACTTATTTGCATTTTCTGTGTTTTTCACTGGGGTTTTGGAGGCTGCATTGGTTTTACTCCCTTTTTTTCTTGTGACTTCATTCCATTCCCCTCCTTGGGTTTCCTCTTCTTCTAAGATTTTCCTTTTTGGACATAATCTGGCAAAGTGACCATATTCATGGCAAGCCTTGCATTTGAATGGTATTTGCTCATAGTCAACTGTTTGTCTGTGGCTCCATCCATCCATTGATAAATTTATTGCTTCTGGTAGCCCCCTTTCTAGATCGACTTCGACACATATGCTTTGCACATGAAAACATTGGGGGTTTTGGCTCAGATTTGTCGATGTATTTCCCCAATGAGTTCCCAATGGCTCGAAGATCTTCATCGTTCCAGCAATGAAGAGGAAGGTGAGGCAGTTTGACCCAAACTGGAACCGCAGAAGGAATGTCTTTCTCCAGGTCAAAGGAGAGATCCCATTTGTTTAGATACATTCCTCTTGGCCCCATAAAGTAAGGGCCACTCTTGAAGATTAAATCTCTGTCCTCTCTCTTTTTGAAATAAAAAACAAAGAACCCCTTGCCACAAAAAATTTGTTGAACTTCCCCTTGGATTAAAGGTCGCCAGTTTTTGTTGAGCCATGTTTCTATTGAACGGGGCGATGGCCATAAGCCTGTAAAATGTCCAACTAAACCCTTATCTGCTAGAGCCACGGCCTTGCATTTTGAGGCAGTCGATGTCAACTTTACTTCTGGAACCTCGACTTTTTTCACAAACTTGGATTCTTTCGTGGCAAACGATTTAGGGTTAGCTGTTTGAGAAGCAACCAACGATTTGAAATGGTCTGAAATGAGGAGTCGAGCTTCATCTGGTGCCTCCTTCGCCGGATCCGGGGGCAGATCCATGCTGAAATTCTTCCTTCCTTCAGAAACCCTAGCCGCAATTTCTTGCTAAACCCTCTCTCAACGAACTGGTCTTGGAGCCCTCATAAAAAGATTTATTAATTTTTAATATTCATATACATCATCATTATTTTAACTAAATTAAAATATAATATTATAATTTTTCAAGTTATATTTTAATTCATTACTATATTATTTTTGAAATATTTAATTAATTAAAAAAAATCTAATCTAATTTAATATTTTAAAAATAATTTAATAATTAGTAAAAAAAATTCAACAATTCTAATATTTAAATTAAATTATTTTTAACTCATTCTTATATTATAAATATTTAAATAATATTATTTTGAATTAAATAATAATATTAAAATATTACTTTGATTATAATATTTTAATTAAATACCATATTCATATAAATATTTAATATAATTTAACTAAAAATAATTAAAAATAATATAATTTAATAAAATAATATAATTTAAATAATTAATAATATAATAATTAAAAATAATGTGATTTATTATATTTTAAGTAATTAATTATAACATTGTTAGTTATATTATATTATAATATTATACAAATATGGTATTTAACTAAAATATTATAATTAGAGTAATAATTTAATATTATGATTTAATTCAAAATAATATTATTTAAATATATAATATAATAATTAGTTAAAAATAATCTAATTTTAAATATTATGATTAATTAATTAAAATTTAACAATTAACATTATTTTTAACCTTTTAATTATTATATTATTAATTCTTTAAATAATATAATTTTATTAAATGATATTATTTTTAGTTAATTATAATATTATAATAAATTAACAATATTATTTTGTTAATATTTTGGAGAAATGTCTATGCGACCATCCGTTACTAGCAACAACTACATTAATAATATCATATAAATGTTAGTCACATTCTAATGATTTTATATTCATATCATGATGAATGTTGAAATGATGATATAGTTTGCGAACCATATTAATTTATAAGGGATAAATTTACTTTTGAAGTTTGCACATCAGTCTTCAAATTGATTATAATAACCGAATAAAAACCTAAATATAAAATAAAGAACATTTGACAGAATTTTTTTATTCTTTTCTTTCTATCTAAAGTTTATACATTTGTAAAATAGATCCTAGTGACATTTGATTGCAGTAAATTTAAAACCTTGGGATCTTCCTAAATTTATAGTTGATCATACATCACGATCTTCATTATATAAATTCAAAATATATTTAAAACTTCAAAATAATGTTCTCCAATGTTAAGGAGAAAATAAAACATATTGATATAGCTAATAAACTTGAATTTATTTACAAGATTTAAAAACTATGCAAACATATAAGAGTAAAAAAATAACAATCTTTTATTCTTTCTCTATCCTAACTATTAAAATGAAGTTTCAAACTTTTATAATTGATATCTAATATTTTCGAAAAAAATTGCTAATTTTAAAAAATTCTGCCATGACTCTAAAATAACCACTAACTTAAAGCTAACTAGAGTTACACTAGTTGTCAACTAGCTAGCTAACTAGAATGACACTAGTTGTCAATTCATTTTTTTATTAAGTGCATAAAGTAACAGATAACTAATAATTACAAATTTTTAAAAATCCTGCAAAAACCCTAAATCCCTAATTTGATGAACCACATGAAGGAACTAGGCCCCCGATCAAAAAAATGCGACAAGAAGGATTTGATCCTCACTACAATGAGCTCTTCGAGTGTCACTAGCTAGCTAACTAGAATGTCACTAGTTGTCAATTCGTTTTTTATTAAATGCATAAAGTAACAGATAACTAATAATTACAAATTTCCCTGAGACCTTTGCTTACAACTCAGAGCTCTCAACCACTTAAGTTAACCCACTAGAATATATATATATATAAATAAATTTTAATTATAATAAAAAAATAAAAATATAATTTATATAAAATAATTTTTAACTATAACTATAAAATAATTTAAATATTCTATATTCTAATAATGATTAACAAAATGTTTATATAATTTTAATTTATATTTATATTTGTATTTTACCCTCATCACGATCTTCATTATATAAATTCAAAATATATTTAACTTTAAGATAATGTTATCCAAATTTTATGTTAAATCCCTTAGTACACAATATACATTTTTAACAGTGTAAATATAATCACACAATTTTTCTTTCCTTAATATTGTATTTATATATATATTTAAATTGGTTATCAAATAATATTAATATTTTCACATTATTAATGTGATTTTATAATTTTATTTAATTTATAATAATATTCTTTAAAAGATATGGTTAAATATTCATACATTATAGCCTATGGGTACCAACCTTAAAAAAAATTCATATAATATAAATCTTCAACAAAAAGATAAATCTAAATATATAGAATTAATAATAATAATAATAATAATGTTTAATGGTGAATCATATATTTGTATAATTTATATAATTATTTTTATTAAAAAAATTAATAGTTTATATATATATATATATATTCCAAAAGGAAAATATTTATCACTCTAAATAAAGAGTGATCATAAATTGTCCGCAAGAGACTTCATTATATATCAAAGGAGTTACATAATTGTGTTTTTAGAGAAATTCATATTCTTTCATAATTCTGTTTTCCTTTCCAGCTACGAAAATGGTCAATATTTATGTTGACCCTTTCATACCAGTTGAGTAAAATGGAAATCTAATTGCCTTGTTGCGAGCCTCCCAAATGTTGAAAACAAGGAGAGAAGGAAAGGCTTTAAATGAACGTACCCTTTTGTCTTGCCACCATCTTTCCACGTTGTGTTCCAAAGAATCTGGATTCAATGACATTGAAGCGTTCAGACTTCTGGAAGCTTTTTCCCAAACATAGCCTGCAAAGGGACAGATGCAGAAAAGGTGAGGGATAGTCTCTTTTGCACAATTACAGAGCACACAAATACTAGGACCTTGAAAACCTCTATTTTTTAGGTTTTCCTAGGTAAGAAGCTTGTTGCTTAAATCCAGCCAGAGGGTGATGATTGTTTTAAGGGGGGCATAGAGTTTCCATATTTTCCTGCACCAGTTACAGGGTTCACCTATTGGGAGTGAGTTGTTGGCTGTTTCATTTCCAATCTTAGCAGAGAAGCTCCTGTCCTTACTGTTCTTCGTCCAAATCAACTTATCTGGTTCGTCTTCCCTAAGAAAGATGAAAAATTTGGCCAGGGTTTATATATCGGTAACTGGGGACCTCCATTGGAGACTCCTACGGGCATTCTAATTTTAACTATAATAAAAAATATTATTTATATACAATTTTTTTAATTTACGTTTTGTTTACAAAAAAATTTAAATAATCTAATTTTATATATAAATTATAATTTAGTGATAAATATTTTCTACATATAGTATATTCTAATTTTAACTATAATAGTAAATAAAAAATATCATTTATATAAAGCATTTTTTATATATATTTACGAAGGAACTCAAACATTTTATATTATAATAATGATTAGCAAAATGTTAATCCTTTATATAAGTGTTTTCTTATATAAACACATTTTCTTTTTATAATGATGTGATAACTCTGCAAGTCCATGCGCATTGAGGACAAATCTCACTTTGTGTATACCTACCTATATTCGATCACAATTTTCTAATATTTGCTACAACTCTAATCTCCATGATCTTCTAACTTCTCAAAACTATGGTATCTTAGGAACACTTCTTTCTCAACTTTTCAATCGTAGGAATCAAATTTTACAGAAATTCCAAGTAATTCATTTCTCTTTTCTTAAGGTCCGATAGACCAAAGGGTCTTAGTGGACGATAATCATTATCATCAATAAATAGTATTTTTTTTATATAATCAGTATTATTAAATTTTCAATTAAAAAACTATTTAGTGTTATTTTTTTTAAATTATATACAATACTTCCCTTTTAATGTAAAAATATGAATAGTGTTGGAAGCAAAAGTTAAATAAAAATGGAGATCAATAGAAATGGAAATAATGGAAATCACACAAATTTGATACAGAGATTTTACATGGTAAAACCTCAAAAGGGAAACATCCATGGAGAAAATAGTATCAGTATTTTTATTTCTCAGACATGGAGATTAAAACAGTCTTTTAGGCTTACAACCATTCCTCACATTCACTCACAGAATGATATTTTCCTCTACTAGCTTACATGGATTTATAACATATCTTACATAGTTATGAAAACTTGGGTTACCTTAACTCAATCGAAGGGAGAATAATAGGATCTAAAAGATGCCAACATCCATAATCCTTAGGAATTGGTTGTCACCTTATCCAACAATCTCCACCTTGACAACAATTTCCACATTATCCAACAATATCCACCTTG